>JAVLSZ010000006.1:1575000-1937500 GCA_032313775.1 Urocyon cinereoargenteus
CGTACCCTAAACCTAACCCGTACCCTAACCCTAAGCCTAACCCTAACCCGTACCCTAAACCTAACCCTAACCCTAACGCGTACCCTAACCCGTACCCAAATGCTAAACCTAACCTGTAACCTAACACTAACCCAAACCCGTACCCTAATCCGTACCCTAACCCTAACCCTAACCCTAACCTGTACCCTAACCCGTACCCTAACCCTAACCCTAACCTGTACCCTAACCCGTACCCTAACCCTAACACTAACCCCTAACCCTAAACCTAATCCTAACTCTACCTTTACCACTAACCCAACCCTAACCCTAAACCCTAACCCTAACCCTAACCCTACACCTACCCCTAACCCTAACCCTAAAACTAAACTGTCCCCTCACCCTAAACTATACCCTATCCCTAATCCTAAACTTAAACCTAATCCTCACCCTAATGCTAACCCTAACCCTAAACCCTAACCATAAACCTAAACCTCCCCCTAACCCTAACACTAAACCCTAACCCTAACCCTAGCCCTAAAGTAACACTATTCCCAAAACCTAACCCTAACCTAACCCTCACTCTAACCATAACCCTAACCCTAACACTAATTCCTACCCTAAACCCTAACCCTAACCCTAACCCATAACCCTAAACCTAACACTAAGCCTAACCATAACCTAAAACCCTAACCCTAACCCTAACCCTAACCCTATCCCTAACCCTAACCCTAACGCCTAACCCTAACCCTAGCACTATAACCTAACCCTAACCCTAACCTTAACCCTAACCCTAACAAAAACCCCTAGCACTAAACCCTATCCCTAACCCTAACCCTAACCCTAACCAAACCCTAACCCTAACCCTAACCCCAACACTAACCCCTAACTTTAACCCTAAGCCTGACCCAAACCCCTAACCCTAAACCCTAACACTAACCCTAACCCTAACCCAAACCCCTAACACTAATCTCTAATCCTAACCATAACCATCACCCTTACCCTAAACATATCCCTAAACATAAAACCCTAAGCCTAACCTTAACACTAACCCTAATCCTAACCGTAAACCCTAACCCTAACCAACCCGAACCCTAACCCAAACCCGAACCCTAACCCTAACCCAATCCCTAACCCTAACCCGAAAAGTAACCCAAACCTGAACCCTAACCCGAACCTGAACCTTAGCCCGAACCCAAAACCTAAACCGCACCCGAACCCGAACCCGATCCCTAAACCTAACCCAAACACTAAACCGAACCCTAACCCTTACCCGAACCCGAACCCTAACCCGACCCGAACCCTAACCCTTACCCAACCCGAACCCTAACCTAACCCTAAATCTAACCCTAACCCTAACCCGAACCGTAAACTAACTGTAACCCTAACCCTAACCCGAACCCTACCCTTAACTGAAACCCTAACCCGAACCCTAAACCTAACCAGATCCTTAACCCTAACCCGAACCATAACCCGAACCCTACCCCGAACCTGAACACTAAACCGAACCCTAACCCTAAAACAAACACTAACCTTAACTCGAACCCTAACCCTCACCCGACCTCGAACTCTAACTCTAAGCCTAACCCGAACCCTAACCTGAAGCCTAACCCTAACCTGTACCCTAACACAAACCCGAACCATAACCCTACCCCGAACCCTAACCCTAACCCGTTCCCGAACCTGAACCTGAACCCTAACCCTAACCGAACCCGAAACCGATCCTTAACCCTAACCCGAACCCGAACCTTCCCCTATCCCGAAACCTAACCCTAACCCGAACCCTAACCCTAACCTGAACCCGAAACCGAACACTAACCCTAACCCGAACCTGAACCTGACACGTCCCCGAAACCTAACCCTAACCCGTACCCTAACCCTAACCTGAACCCTAACTTAACCTAACCCTAACCCGAACATTAACCCTAACCCGAACCCTAACCCTAACCCTAACCCGAACCATAACCTGTACCCTAACCCTAACCCGAACCGTAACCCGAAACCTAACCCTAAACCTAAACCTAAACCAACCAGAACCCTATCCCTAACCCGAACCCTAATCCTAACCGGAACCTGAACCCGAACCCAAACCCGATCCCTAACCCTAACACGAACCCTAAACCGAACCCTAACCGTAACCCAAACCTCATCCCTAAACCGAACCCGAACCCTAACCCGAACCCAATTTGAACCCGAACCCAAACCCTAACCCGAACCCGCAATCTAACCCTAACCCGAACCCAACCTAACCCTAACCCTAAACCTAACCCTAACCCTAACCCGAACCCTAACCATAACCCGTACGCTAACCCAAACCCTAACCCTAACTCTAACCCTAACCCGGACACTAAACCGAACCCCTAACCCTAAACGGAACCCTAACCAGAACCATAACCCGAACCCAAACCCGAACCCTAACCTGAACCCTAACCCGAAACCTAAACCTAAACAAACCCGAACCCGAACCCCTAACCCTAAACCGAACCCTAACCAGAACCCTAACCCGAACCTGAATCCGAATCCGAACCCTAACCTGAACCCAAACACTAACCCGATCCCTAACTCGAACACAAACCCTAACCCGAACCTGAACCCTAACCCGATCCCGAAATCTAACTCGAACCCGAACCCTTACCCGAACCCGATCCCTAACCCGAACACTAAACCTAACCCGAACCCAACCCGATCCCTAACCCGAAACCGAACCCGAATCCAAACCCGAACCCTAAACCTAACCCGACCCCTAACCCTAGCCCAAACCCTAACCTAACCCTAACCCTAATCCTAACCCTAAAACTAACAGTAACCCGAAAACAAATCCTAACCCGAAACCTAAACCGAAACCAAAACAGAAACCTAACCCGAACCCTAAACCTAACTCTAACACCAACAGTAACCCTAACCGGAACCCGAACCAGAACCCTAAACCAAACCCTAAACCTAACCCTAACCCTAACCCTAACCCGAACCCTAACATGAACCCTAAACCAAAACCTAACCGATCCCTAACCTGAAACCTAAGCCTAACCCGAACCCTAACCCTAAAAATATCCCTAACCTGAACCATAACCCAAACCCGAAACCTAACCCAAACCTGAACACTAACCCGAACCCTAACCCTAAAACTAACCCTAACCTTAACCCGAACCCTAAACCTAACCTGACCTCAAACCCAAACCCGAACTCTCACCTTAACCCGAACCCTAACCCGAGCCCTAACCCTAACTGAACCGTAACTCAAACCCGAACCATACCCTACCCTGAATCCAAACCCTAACCCGATCCCAAACCCTAACCCAAACCCTAACCCTAACCCGAACTCGAAACCGAACCCTAACCCTAACCCGATCCCGAACCCGCCCCGAACCCTAACCTGAACCATAACCCGAACCCTAACCCTAACCCGAACCTTAACCTGTACCTAACCCTAAACCGAACCCTAACCCAAAACCTAACCCTACCCTAAACCTAACCCAACCCAAACCCGAACCCCTAACCCTAAACCGAACCCTAATCAGAACGTTATCCCGAACCCGAATCCGAACCCGAACCCGAAACCAAACAGTAACCCGATCCCTAACTCCACCCGAACCCAAACCGGAACCTGAATACTAACCTGAACCCAAATCCTAAACTGAACCCTAAACCTAACCCAAAACCTAACCCTACCCGAACCCTAACCTGAAACCAAAACCTAACCCGAACTCTAACTCGAACCCGAACACTAACCTGAAATGGAACACTAACCCGATCCCTAAACCGAAACCTAACCTGAACCCTAACCCGAACCCGAACCCTAACCTGAACACTAACCCGAACCCTAACCCTAACCCGAACCCTAACTCTAACCCGATCCCTAACCCTAACCCGAAACGTAACCCGAACCCAAACCCTAACACGAACCAGAACACGAACACGAACCCAAACCCTAAATCGAACCCTAACCCTAAACCGAACACTAACCCTCACCGGAACCCGAACCCGAACACAATTCCGATCCCTAACCATAACCCAAAATCGAACCCGAACCCTAACCATAATCCAAACCCTATCTCTAAACCGAACCCGAACCCTAACCCTAACCCGAACCCAAAGGCTAATCCGAACCGGAACAATAACCCGATCCCAAACCCTAACCCGAACCCTAACCCAAACCCGAACCCTAACCCGAAACTGAACCCGAATCCTAACCCTAACCCAAACCCTAACCCGAACCTTAACCCGAACCCTAACCCTAACCCGAAACCTAACCCTAACCCGATCCCTAACCCTAAACCGAAACCTAAACCGAACCCTAAACCTAACCTGAACCCTAACCCTAACCGGAATCCGAACCCGAACTCGAACCCGATCCCTAACCCTAATCCAAAACCTAACCCGAACCCTAACCGTAACCCGAATCCTATCCCTAAGCCGAAGCCATACCCTAACCCTAATCCGAACCCGAATGCTAACCGGAACCGGAACCCTAACCTGATCCCAAACCATAAACCGAACCCTAACCCAAACCCGAACCCGAACCCAACCCTAAACCGAAACCGAACCTGATCCCTAAACCGAACCCGAACCCTAACCCTATCCCGAACCCATACACTAAACTGAACCCCTATCCCTAAATGGAACCTTAACCAGAAACATAACACGAACCCGACCCGAACTCTAACCCGAACCATAACCCGAACCCTAACTCGAAACCGAACCATAACCCGAACCTGAACACTAACCCAAACCCTAACCCGAACATGAACTCTAACTGGAACCCGAAAACTAACCCAAACATGAATCCTAACCCGAACCCGAACCTTAACCAGAACCCGTACCCTAACCCTAACCGAACATTAACCAGATCCCTAACCCTAAACTGAAACCTAAGCCGAAACCGAACCCTAACACGAACCTGAACACTAACCCGAACCCAAACCCTAAACCGAACCCTAACCCTAACCCAAACACTAACCCTAACCGGAACCCGAACCCTAACCTGAACCCTAACCGTAACCCGAACCCTATCCCTAAGCCGAACCCATACCCTAACCCTAATCCGAACCCGAATGCTAACCGGAACCGGAACCCTAACCTGATCCCAAACCATAAACCGAACCCTAACCCAAACCCAAACCCGAACCCAACCCTAAACCGAAACCGAACCTGATCCCTAAACCGAACCCGAACCCTAACCCTATCCCGAACCCTAACCTAACCCTAATGCTAAACCTAACACTAACCCTAACCCGAACCCTAACCCGAACCCTAACCCTAACCCTAACCCATACACTAAACTGAACCCCTATCAATAAATGGAACCTTAACCAGAAACATAACACGAACCCGACCCGAACTCTAACCCGAACCATAACCCGAACCCTAACTCAAAACCGAACCATAACTCGAACCCGAACCCTAACCCGAACCCTAATCCAAACATGAACTCTAAAGGAACCCGAAAACTAACCCAAACATGAACCCTAACCCGAACCCGAACCCTAACCAGAACCCGTACCCTAACCCTAACTGAACATTAACCCGATCCCTAACCCTAAACTGAAACCTAAGCCGAAACCGAACCCTAACATGAACCTGAACACTAACCCGAACCCAAACCCTAAACCGAACCCTAACCCTAACCCAGACACTAAACTGAACCCCTAACCCTAAACGGAACCCTAACCAGAATCATAACCCAAACCCGAACCCAAACCCTAACCCGAACCCTAACCCGAAACCTAACCCTAACCCTAAATCTAAACCAACTCGAACCCGAACCCCTAACTCTAAACCGAACCCTAACCAGAACCCTAATCCGAACCCGAACCCGAATCCGAACCCTAACCCGAACAAAAACACTAACCCAATTCCTAACTCGAACCCGAACAATAACCCGAACCCGAACCCTAACCCGATCCCGAACTCTAACTCGAACCCGAAACCTTACTCGAACTCGAATCGTTACCCGAAGCCGAACCCGAACCTGAACCCTAACCCAAAACCGAACCCTCACCCTAACCCTAACACGATCCCTAACCCTAACCCGAAGCTTAACCCGAACCCGATCCCTATCCCGGACCGGAAAAATAACCAAAACCCAAACCCTAAACCGAACCCTAACCCTAACTGGAACCCTAAACTTAACCGGAACCTGGACCTGATCCCGATCCAGTAAACTAACCCTAACCCGAACTCTATCCCAAACCCTAACCGAAACCCGAACCCTAACCCTAACCCTAACCTGACCCCTAACCCTCACCCGAACATGAACACTAACACGAACCGGAAACCTAACCCGAACCCGAACCCTAACCCGATCCATAACCCTACCTGAAACCAAACCCAAACCTTACCCGAACCCGTACCCGAACTTGAACCCTACCCCTATACCGAACCAGAACCCTAACTCTATCCTGAACCCTAACCTAACCCTAAACCTCACCCTAACCCTAAACCTAACCCAAACCCAAACCCTAACCTGAACTATAACTCGAACCTGAACACGAACCTAAACCGGAACCCTAACCCGAACCCTAACCCGAACCCTAACCTGAACCCTAACCCGTACCCTAACCCGAACCCGAACCCTAATACGAAACCCAACCCCAACCCTAACTCAAAACCGAACCCTAACTCGATACCTAACC
The DNA here is from genome assembly GCA_032313775.1 of Urocyon cinereoargenteus. Taxonomy (NCBI): domain Eukaryota; kingdom Metazoa; phylum Chordata; class Mammalia; order Carnivora; family Canidae; genus Urocyon; species Urocyon cinereoargenteus. The sequence continues at coordinate 1,581,609 of JAVLSZ010000006.1, forward strand.
CGAACCCTAACCCTAACCCGAACACTAACCCTAACCCGATCCCTAACCCTAACCCGAATCCTAACCCGAACCCGAATGCTAACCCGAACCTGAACCCTAACCCAAAACCAAACCCTATACCGAACCCTAACCCTAACCCGATCCATAACCCTAACCAGAACCCGAACCCGAACCCGATCCCTAACCGTAACACGAACCCTAAACCGAACCCTAACCGTAACCAGAACCCTACACTAAAGCGAACCCGAACCCTAACCCTAACCCAAACCAGTATGCTCACCCGAACCGGAACCCTAACCCGATCCAAAACCCTAACCCGAACCCTAAACCAAAACCGACACCGAATACGAACCCAAACCGAACCCGAACCTGAACCCTAACCCAAACACTAACCCTAACCGGAACCCGAACCCTAACCCGAAACCTAACCCAAACCCGAACCCTAACCCGAACCCTAAACCGAACCCTAACCCTAACCCGAACCCTAACCCTAACCCGATCCCTAACCCGAACCCGAACCCTAACTCTAACCCGATCACGAACCTTAACCCTAACCCGATCCGTAACCCTAACCCGAAACTTAACTGAAACCCGAACCCTAACCCGAACCTGGACACTAACCCGAACCCAAACCCTAAACCGAACCCTAACCCTAAACTGAACCCTAACACTAACCCGAACCCTAACATGAACCCTACCCGAACACTAACCGGAACGCTAACCCAAAACCGAACCCGAACCCTAACCCTAACCCGAACCCTAACCCGAACCCTAAACCTAACCCTAAACCTAACCCTAACCCAAAACCTAACCCTAACCCGAAACCTAACCCGAAACCTAACAGGAAACCTAACACGAACCCTAAACCGAACCCTAACCCTAACCCTAACCCTAACCAGAACACGACCCGGAAACCTAACCCGAAACCTAACCTTAACCCGAACCTGAAACCGAACCCTAACCTTAGCCTGAACCAGAACCAGAACCCGAAACCTAAACCTAACCCGAACCCTAACCCTAACCCAAACCCTAACCTAAACCTAAACCTAACCCTAACACAAACACTAACCCGAACCCTAACCCTAACCGAACCTTAACCTGTACCCTAATCCTAACCCGAACCATAACCCAAAAACTAACCTTAATCCTAAACCTAACCCAACCCGAACCCGAACCCCTAACCCTAAACAGAGCCCTATCCAGAACCCTAACCCAAACCAGAACACGAATCTGAAACCTAACCAGAACCCAAACACTAACCCGATCCCTAACTCAAACCCGAACCCTAACCCGAACCCGAACACTAAGCTGAACCGGAACCCAAAACTGAACCCTAACCCGAACCCTAACTTGAATCCTAACCCATACCCTAACCCGAACCCGAACCCTAACTCGAAACCAAACCCTAACCCCTACCGCGAACCCTAAAACTAACCCGCACCTTAACCCGAAACTTAACCCCAGCCCGAACCCTAACCCTAACCCAATCCCTAACACTAACCCGAAACCTAAACCGAACCCGAACCCTAACCCGAACCTGGACACTAACCCAAACCGAAATCCTAAACTGAACCCTAACTATAACCCTAAATCTATCCCTAAACCGAACCCGAACCCTAACCCTAACCCAATACCGAATGCTAACCAGAACCGGAGCCCTACCTGATCCCAAACCCTAACCCGAACCCTAACCCAAACCCGAACCCGAACCCTAACCTGAAACTGAAACCGAATCCTAACCCTAACCCAAACCCTAACCCGAACCTTAACCCGAAACCTAACCCTAACCCGAAACCTAACCCTAACCCGATCCCTAACCCTAAACTGAAACTTAAACTGAACCCGAACCTTAACCCGAACCTGGACACTAACCCGAACCCAATCTCTAAACCGAACCCTAACCCTAACCTGAACCCTAACCCTAACCAGAACCCGAACCCGAACCCTAACCCGAACCCTAACCGTAACCCTAACCCAAACCTGAACCCGTACACGACCCTAACCCGAAACCGAACCCGATCCCTAACCCTACCCCGAAACCTAACCCTATACCTAACCCTAACCTAACCCTAACGCTAAACCTAACACTAACCCTAACCCGAACCCTAACCCTAACCCGGACACTAAACCGAACCCCTATCCCTAAACGGAGCCTAAACCAGAAACATAACACGAACCTGAACCCGAACCCTAACCCGAACCATAACCCGAACCCTAACTCGAAACCGAACCCTATCCCGAACCCGAACCCTAATCCGAACACTTACCTGAACCCTAACCTGAACCTGAACTCTAACTGGATCCCGAAACCTAACGCGAACATGAACCCTAACCCGAACCCGAACCCTAACCAGAACCCGAACCCTAACCCTAACCGAACACTAACCCGATCCCTAACCCTAACCCGAAACCTAAGCCAAACCCACACGCTAACCCGAACCTGAACACTAACCCGAACCCAAACCCTAAACCAAACCCTAACCCTATCCCGAACACTAACCCTAACCAGAACTCGAACCCTAACCCGAAACCTAACCCTAACACGAAACCTAACCATAACCCTGACCCGAACCCTAACATGAACCCTAACCCGAACCCTAACCCGAACCCTAACCCGAACCCTAACACTAACCCGAACCCTAACTGTAACCAGATACCTTACCCTAACCCGTACCCTAACCCAAACCCTAACCCTAACAGTAACCATAACCCGGACACTAAACCGAACATCTAACACTAAACGGAACCCTACCAGAACCATAACCCGAACCTGAACCTTAACCAAAACCCTAACTCGAATCCGAACCCTAACCTGAACCCGAACCCTAACCTGAACACTAACCCGAACCCTAACCCGAACCTGAATTCAAACTGGAACCCGAAACCTAACCCGAACCCAAACCCTAACCCGAACCCTAACACGAACCCTAACCCCTATCCCGAAATCTAACCCTAACAAGAACCCTAACCCGAACCCTAACACTAACCCGAACGCTAAATCTAGCCCGAACCCTTACCCTAACCCGAAACCTAACACTAACCCGAACCCAAACCATAAACCGAACCTGAACCCTAAACCAAACCTGACCCCTAACTCGAACACTAAACCTAACCCGATCCTAAACCCCATCCCTAACCCGAAACCGAACCCTAACCCGAACCCTAACCTAACCCTAACCCTAATCCTAACCCTAAAACTAACAGTAACCCGAAAACTAATCCTAACCCGAAACCTAACCGAAACCAAAATGGAAAACTAAGCCGAACCCTAAACCTAACTCTAACACTAAACTAAACTTAACCAGAACCCGAACCAGAACCCTAAACTGAACCCTAAACCTAACCCTAACCTGAACACTAATATGAACACTAACCCGAAATCTAACCTGATCCCTAACACGAAACCTAACCCTAACACGAACCCTAACCCTAACTAGATCCCTAACCCTAACCTGAACCATAACCCAAACCCGAAACCTAACCCAAACCTGAACACTAACCCGAACCCTAACCCTAAACCGAACCCTAACCCAAACCCGACCCCTAACAACTCGAACGCAAATCTAACCCTAACCCTAACCCTAACCCTAACCAAAAACCTAACCCTAACACGAAATCTAACCCGAAACCTAACCAGAAACCTAACCCGAACCCTATCCTAACCCTAACCTGAACCCTAACCCGAACACTAACCCGAAACCTACCCGAACCTGAATTCAAACTGGAACCCGAAACCTAAAACGAACCCGAATCCTAACCCGAACCCGAACTCTAACACGAACCCAAACCCCTACCCCAAACCCTAACCCTAACAAGAAACCTAACCCAAACCCTAACCCTAACCCTAACCATAACCCGAACACTAAAACGAACCCCCAACCCTAACCCGAAACATAACCCGTACCCGATCCCAAAACTGAAGCCAACCACTATCTCAAAAACTAAACCTAACACGAACCCAAAACCGTAACCTAACCCGAAACCGAACCCTAACCTGAACCAGAACCCTAACCCTAAACCGACCCCTAACCCTAATCCGAACCCTAACCTAACCCTAACCCTACCACTAACCCTAAACCTAACACCAACCCGAAAACTAATCCTAACCCGAAACCTAACCCGACCCTAACCCGAAACCTAACCCTAACCCGAACACTAACCCTAACCAGATCCCTAACCCTAACCTGAACCATAACCCGAACCCAAATCCTAACCAAAACCTGAACACTAACCTGACCCTAACCCTAAACCAAACCCTAACCTTAACCCGAACCCTAACCCTAACCCGACTTTGAACCCGAACCCGATCCCTAACCCTAACCCGAACCCTAACCCGAACCCTAACACTAACCCAAACCGAAACCCAAACCCAAACCATACCCTACCCCAAACCCTAACCCTAACCCGATCCCGAACCCTAACCCGAACCCTAACCCTAACCTGAACCTGAAACCGAACCCTAACCCTAACCGATCCCGAACACGAACCCTAATCCTAACCCGAACCCTAACCTGTTCCCTAACCCTAAACCGAACACTAACCCGAAACCTAACCCTAACCCTAAACCTAACCCAACACAAACCCGAACCCCTAACCCTAAACCGAACTCTAATCAGAACTGTAACCCGATCCCTAACTCGAACCCGAACCCTAACCCAAACCTGAACACTAACCTGAACCCAAAATCTTAACCGAACCCTAAACCTAACCCGAAACCTAACCCTAACCGAACCCTAACCTGAATTCAAACCCTAACCCGAACTCTACTCGAACCCGAACACTAACCTGAAATGGAACGATAAACCGAACCCTAACCCGAACCCTAACCTTAACCCTAACCCGTAACCTAACCCGAACCCTAAACCTAACCCGAAACCTAACCCTAACCGAACCCTAACCTGAATCCAAACCCTAACCCGAACTCTACTCGAACCCGAACACTAACCTGAAACGGAACCCTAACCCGAACCCTAACCCAAACCCTAATTTTAACCCTAACCCGTAACCTAATCCGAACCCAAACCCTAACCCGAAACCGAACACTAACCACTACCCTGAACCCTAACCCTAACCCAAACACTAACCCGAACCCTAACCCTAACCCGAAACCTAACCCTAAACCGATCCCTAACCCTAACCCGAAACCTACCCCGAACTCAAACCCTAACCGGAACCTGAACACTAACCTGAACCCAAACCATAAACTGAACCCTAACCTAACCAGAACCCTAACCCGAACCCTAACCCGATCCCTAATCCTACCCTAACCCAAACCCGAACCCGAACCCTAACCCTCAATCTAACCCTAACCTGAACCCAAACCCGAAACCTAACCCTACCCGAACCCTAACCCTAACCCGAAACCTAACCAGAAACCTAACCAGAACCCTAACCTAACCCTAACCCTATTCCGAACCCTAACCCGAAACCTAAAATGAACCCTAATCCAATCCCTAATCCTAACCTTAAATCTAACCCTAACCCGAACCCGAATCCGAATCCTAACGCGAAACCTAACCCTAACCGTAACCCTAACCCGAACGCTAAACCGAACCCTAAACCGAAACCTAACCAGAACCCTAACCCAAACCCTAATCCGAACCCTAGCCCAATCCCTAACCCTACCCTAACCCGAACCCGAACCAGAACCTGAAACCTAACCCTTAACCTAACCCTAACCCAAACCAAAACCCGAAACGTAACCCTACCCGAAACCTAACCCTAACCCGAAACCTAACCAGAAACCTAACCAGAACCCTAACCTAACCCTAACCCTATTCCGAACCCTAACCCGAAACCTAAAATGAACCCTAATCCAATCCCTAATCCTAACCTTAAAACTAACCCTAACCCGAACCCGAATCCAAATCCTAACGCGAACCCTAACTCTAACCGTAACCCTGACCCGAACGCTAAACCGAACCCTAACCCGAAACCTAACCAGAACCCTAACCCAAACCGTAACCCGAACCCTAACCCGATCCCTAACCCTACCCTAACCCGAACCCGAACCAGAACCCGAAACCTAACCCTAAACCTAACCCTAACCCGAACCAAAACCTGAAATGTAACCCTACCCGAAACCTAACCCTAAACCGAAACCTAACAAGAAACCTAACCCGAACCCTAAACTAACCCTAACCCTAACCCGAACCCTAACCATAACCCGAACCTGGACCCTAACCCTAACCGTAAACTTTACCCAAAAGATAAGCCGAACGCTAACCCGAATCCTAACGTTTACCCGAACCTGAAACCTAACCAGAACCCGAAACCAAACCCTAACCCGAACCCTAACCTGAACCCGAACACAAACCCAAACCCTGAACCTAACCCGAAACCTAACCCTAACCCAAACCCTAACCCTAACCCGAACCCTACCCTAACATGACCTGAACCCTAACACAAACCCGAACCCTAATCCGAACCCAAAAACTAACATGAAACCTAACCCTAACCCCTAACCCTAACCCTAACCCTATCTCTAAACATAACCCTAACCCTAAAACTAACCCTAAACCCTAACCCTAACACTAACCCTATCTCTAAACATAACCCTAACCCTAACCCTAACCCTAACGCCTTACCCTAAACCTAACCCTTAACCCCATCCCTAAACCCTAAACCTAACCCTAACCCTAACCCTAACTCGAAACCTAATGAGAAACCTAAACAAAACCCTAACCTAACCCTAACCCTATTCCGAGCCCTAACCCGAAACCTAACCCGGACCCTAATCCAATTCCTATTCCTAAACCTAAATCTAACCCGAACCCGAACCCGAACCCGAATCCTAAACTGTACCCTAACCCTATCCTGAATGCTAACCCGAACCCTAACCCGAACCCTAAAACAAACCCTAACCCTAACCGTAACCTTTACTCCAAAGCTATTCCGAACCCTAACATGAACCCTAAACCTAACCCGAATCCGAACCCTAACCCAAACCCGAACCATAACCCAAACCCTAACCCGAACCCGAACCCTAAACCTAACCCGAACCCGAATCCGAAACCGAACCCTATCCCGAACACTAACCTGAAACCGAACCCTGAACCTAAACCGAACCCTGAACCTAACCCGAATCCTAACCCTAACTCATACCCTAACCCTAACCTGAACCATACCCTAACCCGAACCTGAACCCTAACACGAACCCAAAACCTAACATGAACCCTAACGCTAACCACTAACCCTAATCCTAACTCTAAACATAACCCCAACCCTAACCCCTAACCCTAACCCTAACCCTAACCCTGAACCTAACCCCTTACCCTAACCCTAACCCCTAACCCTAACCCTAACCCCTAAACCTAACCCTAACCCTAAATCTAACCCTAAATCTAAACCCTAACACTTAAACCTAACCCTAACCCTCACCCTAACCCAAACACCTAACCCTAACCCTAAACCTAAACCTAACAAGAACCCAAACACGTACCCTAACCCGAACCCTAACCCAATCCCTAACCCTACCCTAACCTGAACCCGAACCCGAACCCAAACACTAACCCTAAACCTAACCCTAACCTGAAACCAAACGCGAAACATCCCCTACCCGAAACCTAACCCTAAACCGATACGCAACCAAAAACCTAACCTGAAAACTAACCTAACCTTAACCCTAACCCGAACCCTAACACTAACCCGAACCGGAACCCTAACCCTAACCGTAACCTTTACCCGAACGATAAGCCAAACGCTAAACCGAAACCTAACGTTAAACTGAACCTGAAACCTAACTCGAACCCGAACCCTAAATCTAACCCGAACCTTAACCCGAACCCGAACACGAACCCGAACCGGAACCCTAACCCGAACCCTAACCCTAAACTGAACCCGAACCCTAACTCGAACCCGAACCCGAAACCGACACTAACCTGAACCCTAAACCTAACACTAACTCGAACCCGAACCATGAACCCTGACCCTAACACTAACCACAACCCAAACCCTAACCCTAACCCGAACCCTAATCTGACCCCGACACTAACCCAAACCCTAACCCGAACCCTTACCCAAACCCTAACCCGAAACCTAACCCGAACCAGAACCAAACCCGAAACCGAACTCGAAACCTATCCCTAACCCTAACCGTAACCCTAAACCCTAACCCTAAATCTAAAACTAAACCTAACCCTAACACCTAACCCTAAACCTAACCATAACCCTACCCCTAACCCTAACAGCTAACCCTAACCCTAACACTAACCCTAACCCCTCACCCTAAACTTAACCCCTAACACTAACCTTAACCCTATCCCCTAAACCTAACCGTAAACCCTAACCCTAACCCTATCCCTAACCCGACCCTAACCCTAACCCTAAACTTAACACTAACCCTAACCCTAAAACTTACCTAACCCTAACCCTGACCCTAACGCTAACCCGAACCCTAACCCTAAAATTAAACTGATCTGTAACCTCAACGCGAACCCTAACCCGATCCCGAACCATTATCTGAACCTAAAACGTAACTTAAACCCTAACCCTAACCCCTAACCCTAACCCTAACCCTAACCCGAAACCCAACCCTAACACTAAACCGAACCCTAACCCGAACCCGAACCCAAACCCGAACCCTAACCCGAACTCTAACCTAACCCTAAGCCTAACCCTAACCCTAACTCTAAACATAACCCTAAGCCTAACCCTAACCCAAACCCCTAACCCTAACCCTAACCCTATCCCTAACCCCTTATTCTAACCCTAACCTCTAACCCTAACCCTAACCCCTAAACCTAATCCTAACCCTAACCCTAACCCAACCCTAACCCTAAACCTAACCCTAAATCTAAACCCTAACACTTAAACCTAACCATCACCCTCACCCTAACCCAACACCTAACCCTACCACTAAACCTAAACCTAACCAGAACCCTAACCCGAACCCTAATCCTAACCCAAAACCGAACCTGATCCTAACCCTAACCCTAAACGTACCCGTAACCCGAACCAAAACCAGAAACCTAATCCTACCCGAAACCTAACACTAAACCAAAACCTAACCAGAAACCTAACCCGAACTCTAACCTAACCCTAACCCGAACCCTAACCCTAACCCGAACCCTAACCCGAACACGAACCCTAACCCGAACACGAACCCTAATGATAACCCGTACCATAACCCTAACCTGAACCGTAACTTAAACCTAACCCTATCCTTAAACCTAAACAGAACCCTAAACCTAACCAGAAACCTAAACCGAACCCGATCCTTCATCCTACCCTAACCTGAACCCGAACCCGAACACTAACACTAAACCTAACCCGAACCCAAAACCAAACCCGAAATCTAAACCTACACGAACCCTAACCCTAACCCGACCTAACCAGAAACCTAACCAGAACCCTAACCTAACCCTAACCCTAACCTGAAACCTAACCCTAACCCGAACCCGAACCCGAACCCTAACCCGAACCCGAACCCGATAACTAACCCTAACCGGAACACTAACCCTAACCCAAAAGCTAACGTAACCCTAAACCTATCCTTATCCTTAACCAGAACCCTAAACCTAACCAGAACCCTAACCTGAACCCTAATCCGAACCCTAAACTGATCCCTAATCCTACCCTAACCCGAACCAGAACCCGACCCTAACCCTCGACCTAACCCTAACCCGATCCCAAACCCGAAAACTAACCATACCCGAACCCTAACCCTAACCCAAACCCTAACCCGAAACCTGAACCGAACCCTAATTCGAACCCTAATCCTAAACCTAAATCTAACCCTAAACCGAACCCGAACCCGAAACCTAACCGGAACCCTAACCCTAACCGTAACCTTTACTCGAACGCTAATTCGAAACCTAACACGAAACCTAACCCTAACCCGAATCCGAACCCTAACCCAAACCCAAACCCTAACCCAAACCCTAACCCGAACCCAAACCCTAAACCTAACCCTAACCTGTACTCGAACCCGAACCCTACCTGAACCCGAACACCAACCCGAACCTTGTACCTAACCCGAAACCTAACCCTAACCCAAAACCTAACCCTAACCCGAACCCTAACCTAACCCGAAACTGAACCCTAACACGAACCCAAACCCTAATCCAAACCCAAAACCTAACATAAACCCTAACCATAACACCTAACCCTAACCCTAACCCTAACCGTAACTCTAAACATAACCCTAACCCTAAAACTAACCCTAACCCCTAATCCTCACCCTAACCCTAACACTAACCCCTTACCGTAATCCTAACCCTAACACCTAACCATATCCCTAACCCGTAAAAGTAACCCTAACCCTAACCCTTACCCTAACCCAACCCTAACCCAAAATCTAACACTAAATTTAAACCCTAACACTTATACCTAACCCTAACCCTCACCCTAACCCAAACACCTAACCCTACCCTAAACCTAAACCTAACCCGAACCCTAACCCGAACCATAACCCTAACCGGTACCCGAACCCTAAACCGAACCCGAACCCTAACACGAACCCTAACACTAACCCTAATCCGAACCCGAACCCGACCCCTAACCTGAACCCAAACCCTAACCCGTACACGAACCCTAACCCTAAAACGAAACCGAACCCTAACCTGAACCCGAACCCGAACCCAAACCGTACCCCGAAACTGAACCCGAACCCACAAACCTAAACCTAAACCCTAACCTAACACTATCCCTAAACCTAACACTATCCCGAACCCAAACCGGACACCTAACCCTACGCAAACCCTAACCCTAACCCGAAACCTAACCAGAAATCTAACCAGAACCCTAACCTAACCCTAACCCTAACCCAAAACCTAACCCTAACCCGAACCCTAACCCGAACCCTAACCCGATCCCTAATCCTACCATAACCAGAACTCGAACCCAAACACTAACCCCCAACCTAACCCTAACCCGAACCCAAACCCGAAACCTAACCCTACCCAAACCCAAACCCTAACCCGAAACCTAACCAGAAACCTAAACAGAACCCTAACCTAACCCTAACCCTAACCCGAACCCTAACCCGAAACCTAACCTGAACCCTAATCGGAACCCTAATCCTAAACCAAATCTAACCCTAACCCAAACCCGAACCCAAATCCTAAACCGAACACTAACCCATACCGTAAGCCTAACCTGAACGCTAACCCGAACCCTAACACGAACCAAAAACCCGAACCCTAACCCTAACCGTTTACTTTACTCGAACGCTAACCCGATCCCTAACACGAACCCTAACCCTAACCCGAATCCGAACCCTAACCCAAACCTGAACCCTAACCCAAAACCTAACCCGAACCCGAAACCTAAACCTAACCCGAACCCGAACCCGAACCCGAAACATAACCCGAACCCTAACCTGAACCCGAACACGAACCAGAACCCTGAACTTAACCCGAAACCTAACCCTAACCTGAACTGGAACCCGAATCCTAACCCGAAACCTAACCCTAACCGTAACCCTAAACAAACGCTAACCTGAAACCTAAACTGAACCCTAAGCCGAACCCTAACCCTAACCGTAACACTTACTTGAATGCTAACTCAAACCCTAACCCGAACCCTAACCCTAACCCGTACCCGAACCCTATACCGAACCCAAACCCTAGCACGAACCCAAACCTAACCCTAATCCGAACCTGAAGCCGAACCCGAACCCTAACCCGAACCCGAACCCTAACCCGTACCCGAACCCTAGCCCTAACCCGAAACCGAACCCTAACCCAAACCTGAACCCGAACCCGAAACATAACCCGAACTCGAACCCTAACCCTAACCCGAAATCTAACCTAAACCTAACCCTATCCTTAACCCTAACCAGAATACTAAACCTCACCAGAACCCTAACCCGAACTCTAACCCGTACCCTAACCCGTTCCCTAACCCTACCCTAACCCGAACCCGATCCCAAACCTGAAACCTAAAACTACCCGACCATAACCCTAACCTGAAACCTAACCAGAAACCTAACCAGAACCCTAACCTAACCCTAACCCTAACCCGAAACCTAACCCTAACCCGAATCCGAACCCTAACGAGAACCCGAACCCGAACCCGAAAGCTAACCTAACCCTAACCCTATCCTTAACCCTAACTGGAACCCTAAACCTAACCAGAACCCTAACCCAAACAGTAACCCGAACCCTAACCCGATCCATAACCTAACCAGAAACCTAACCAGAACCCTAACCTAACCCTAACCCTAACCCGAAACCTAACCCTCAACCTAACCCTAACCCGAACCCAAACCCGAACCTAACCCTCCCCGAACTCTAACCCTAACCCGAATCCTAACCAGAAACCTAACCAGAACCCTAACCTAACCCTAACCCTATTCCGAACCCTAACCCGAAACCTAACCCGAACCTTAATCTGATCCCAAATCCTAACCCTAAATCTAACCCTAACCCGAACCGAACCCGAATCCTAACCCAAAACCTAACCCTAACCGTAACCCTAACCCGAACACTAACCCGAAACCTAACCCGACACGAACCCTAACCGTTAACTTTACTCGAACGCCAACCCAAACCCTAACACGAACCCTAACCCTAACCCGAATCCGTACCCTCACCCAAACCCGACCCTAACCCAAACCCTAACACGAACCCTAACCCTAAACCTAACCCAATCCTGAACCCGAACCCTAACCCGAACCTTAACCTGAACCCGAACAAGAACTCGAACCCTGAAACTAACCTGAAACCTAACCCTAACCAAACCCTAGCCCTAACCCGAACCCTACCCTAACCCAAAACTGAACCCTAAACGAACCCGAACCCTAATCCAAACCCAAACTTAACATGAACCCTAACCCTAACCCCTAACCCTAACCGTAACCCTAACTGTAAACATAACCCTAACCCTAAAACTAACCCTAACCGCTAACCTAAACCCTAACCCCTAAACCTAACCCTAACCCTAACCCAACCCAACCCTAAACCTAACCCTAAATCTAAACCCTAAGACTTAAACCTAACCCTAACCCTCACCCTAACCCAAACACCTAAACCTAACCCTAAACCTAAACCTAACATGAACCCTAACCCGATCCGTAACCCTAACCGGTACCCGAACCCTAAAGCGAACCCGAACCCTAACAGGAACACAAACCTTAACCCTAATCCTAACATGAACTCGAACCCGAACCATAACCCGATCACGAACCCTAACCCGTACACGAACCCTAACCCTAAGGCAAAACCGAACCCTAACCCGATCCCGAACCAGAACCCAAAACCTAACCTGAACCCGAACCCGAACCCAAAACCGAAACCTAACCCTAAACCTAACCCTAACCCGAACCCAAACCGGAAACCTAACCCTACGCGAACCCTAACCCTAACCCGAAACCTAACCAGAAACCTAACCAGAACCCTAACCTAACCCTAACCCTAACCCGAACCCTAACCCAAAACCTAACCCTAACCCGAACCCGAACCCGAACCCTAAACCGAACCTGAACCCGATCCCTAACCTGAACCCGAACCTGAACCCTAACCCTAACCCGAAAGCTAACCTAACCCTAACCCTATCCTTCACCCTAACCAGAACCCTAAACCTAACCAGAACCCTAACCCGAACCCTAACCCGAACCCGAACCCTAACCCTAAACCTAACCCTAACCCGAACCCAAATCCGAAACCTAACCCTACTTGAACCCTAACCCTAACCCGAAACCTAACCAGAAACCTAACCAGAACCCTAACTTAACCCTAACCCGAAACCTAAGCCGAAACCTAACCCGAACCCGAATCCCAACCCTAATCCTAAGCCTAAATCTAAACCTAACTTGAACCCGAACCCGCAACCTAACCCGAACCCTAACCCTAACCGTAACACTATCCCGAACGCTAACCCGAACCCCAACCCGAAACCTAACCCGAACCCTAACCCTAACCGTAACTTTTACTCGAACGCTAAACCGAACCCTAACACGAACCCTAACCCTAACCCGAATCCGAACCCTAACACTAACACTAAACCGAAACCTAACCCGAAACCGAACTCGAATCCTAACCCGAACCCTAACCCTAACCGTAACCCTAACACGAATGCTAACCAGAACCCTAAACCGAAACCTAACCCGAACCCTCAACCTAACCGTAACCCTTACACGAATGCTAACCCGAACCCTAACCCGAACACTAACCCTAACCAGTAACCGAACCCTAAACTGAACCCGAACCCTAACAGGAACCCGAACCATAACCATAACCCGAGTCAAACCCAACCCCGAACCCTAATCCGAACCCGAACCGTAACCCGTATGAAAACCCTAACCCTAACCCGAAACCGAACCCGAACCCTCATACGATCCCTAAACCTAACCTTAAATCTAACCCTAACCCGAACCCGAACCCTAACCCGAACCATATCCCTATCCGTAACCCTAACCCAAACGCTAACCCGAATCCTAACCCGAACCCTAAGCTGAACCCTAACCCTAACCGTAACCTTTGCTCGAACGCTACCCCGAACCCTAACCCGAACCCTAAACCTAACCCGAATCTGAACCCTAACCCAAACCCGAACCCTAACGCAAACCCTAACCTGAACACGAACCCTAAACCTAACCCGAACCCGAACCCTGAACCTAACCCGAGCCCTGAACCTAACTCGAAACCTAACCCTAACCCAAACCCTAACCCTAACCCTAACCTAACCCAAAGCTGAACCCTAATCCAAACCCAAAACCTAACATGAACCCTAACGCTAACTCCTAACCCTAACCCTAACTCTAACTCTAAACATAACCCTAACAATAACCCTAACCCCTAACCCTTACCCTAACCCTGACCCTACCCCTTACCCTAACCCTAACTCTAACCCCTAACCCTAACCCTAACCCCGAAACCTAACCCTAAACCTAACCTTAACCAAACCCTAACCCTAAACCTAACCCTTAATCTAAACCCTAAAACTTAAACCTAAACCTAACCCTCACCCGAACCCAAACACCTAACCCTAACCCTAAGCCTAAACCTAACCAGAACCCTAACCCGAACCCTAACCTGAAACATAACCCGATCCCTACCCTACCCTAACCCGAACCTGAACCCGAACACTAACCCTAAACCTAACCCTACCTCGAACCAAACCCAAATCCTAATCCTACCCGAAACCTAACCCTAAACCGAAACTTAACCAAAAACCTAACCCGAACCCTAACCTAACCCTAACCCTAACCCGAACCCTAACCCTAACCCAAACCTGAACCCTAATCCTAACCGTAACCTTTACCCGAACGATAAGCCGAACGCTAACCTGAACCCTAAAATTAACCCGACCCGATACCTAACCGATCCCGAAACCTAACCCGAACCCGAACCCTAACACGAACCCAACCCGAACGGTAACCCAAACCCGAACCCGAAACCTAACCCTAACCCGAACCCGAACCCTAACCCGAAACCCGAACCCGAACCCGTAACCGAACACTAACCTGAACTCTAAACCTAAACCTAATTCGAACCCGAACACTAAACCGAAGCCAAACCCTAACCCGAACCGAAACGCTAACCTGAAGCCAAACACTAACACTAACCCTAAACCTAAACCGACACCAAACACTAACCTGAACCCTAACCCTAACCACAACCCAAACCCTAACCCTAACCAGAACCCTAACCTGACCCCGAACCCGAAACCGAACACTAACCTAAACTCTAAACCTAAACCTAACTTGACCCCGAACCTTAAACCGAAACCAAACCCTAACCCTAACCCGAACCCTAACCCAAAACCGAACCCTAACACTAACCCTAAACCTAACCCGAAACCGAACCCGATCCCGAACCCGAACCCTAACCATAACCCGAACCCTAACCCTAACCCAAACCCTAACTTAACCATAACCCTATCCTTAACCCTAACCAGAATGCTCAACCTAACCAGAACCCTAACGCGAACCCTAACCCAAACCCTTACCCAATCCCTAAACCTACCCCAACCCGAACCTGAACCCGAACCCTAACACTAAGCCTAACCCTAACCCGAACCCAAACCCGAAACGTAAAACTACCCGAATCCTAACCCTAACCCGAAACCTAATGAGAAACCTAACCAGAACCCTAACCTAAACCCTAACCCTAAACCGAATCCTAACCTTAACCCGAAACCGAATCCTAACCCGACCTGAACCCGAAACCTAACCCGAACCCGAACCCTAACCCTAAACAGAAAGCTAACCTAACACTAACCTTATCCTTAACCCTAACCAGAACCCTAAACCTAAACAGGACCCTAACCCAAACCATAACCCGAACCCTAACCCGATCCCTAATCCCCTACCATAACCCACCCGAACCTGAAGCCTAACCCTCAACCTATCCCTAACCTGAACCCAAACCCGAAACCTAACCCTACCCGAACCCTAACCCTAACCCGAAACCTAACCAGAAACCTAACCAAAACCCTAACCCTATTCCGAACCCTAACCCGAAACCTAACCCGAACCCTAATCCGATCCCTAAACCTAACCCTAAATCTAACCCTAACCCGAACCTGCATCCTAACCCGAACCCTAAACCAAACCCTAACCCAAAACCTAACCCTAATCCGAACCCGAACCCGAACCCTAACCCGAACCCGAACCCGATCCTGAACCCTAACCCTAACCCGAACCCTAACCCTAACCCGAAAGCTAACCTAACCCTAACCCTATCCTTAACCCGAACCCTAACCGGAACCCACCCGATCCCTAATCCTACCCTAACCAGAACCCGAACCCGTACCTTAACCCAAACCCTAACCCAAACCCAAACCCGAAACCTAACCCTACCCGAACCCTAACTCTAACCCGAAAGCTAACCAGAAATCTAACCAAAACCCTAACCTAACCCTAACCCTAAACTGAACCCTAATCCTAAACCTAAATCTAACCCTAGCCTGAACCCAAACCCGCATCCTAATCTGAACCCTAACCCTACCCATAACACATACCCGAACGCTAACCTGAACCCTAACCCAAACCCTAATCTGAAAACTAACCCGAACCCTAATCTGAAACCTAATCCTAACCCTAAATCTAACCCTAGCCCGAATCCGAACCCGCATCCTAACCTGAACCCTAACCCTACCCGTAACACTAACCCGAACGCTAACCCGAACCCTAACCCGAACCCTAACCCTAATCGTAACTTTTACTTGAAAGCTAACCCGAACCCTAACACGAACCCTAACCCTAAACCGAATCCGATCCCTAACCCTAACACTAACCCTAACCCTCACCTGAACCCGAACCCGAATCCTAACCCGAACACTAACAATAACCGTAACCCTAACCCGAATGCTAACCTGAAAGCTAACCCGAACCCTAAACCTAACCATAAAACTTACTCGAACACTAACCCGAACCCTAGCCTGAACCCTAACCCTAACACGTACCCGACCCCTAAACTGAACCTGAACCCTAACCCGTACCCAACCCCTAACCCATACCCGAACCCTAACCCTAACCCAAAACCGAACCCGAACCCGAACCCTAACCCAAACCCGAACCCTAACCCTAACCTGAACCCTAACCCTAACTGGAACCCTAACTTAACACTAACCCTATCCTTAAATCTAACCAGAACCCTAAATCTAACCAGAACCCTACCCCGAACCCTAACCCGAACCCTAACCCGATCCCTCATCCTACCCCAACCCTAACCCGTACCCGAACCCTAACCCTAACCTAACCCTAACCCGAACCCAAACCCAAACCCAAAACCTAAAACTACAAGAACCCTAACCCTAAACCGAAACCTAACCAGAAACCTAACCAGAACCCTAAACTAACCCTAACCCTAACCCGAAACCTAACCCACCCGAAAGCTAACCTAACCCTAACCCTATCCTTAAACCTAACCAGAATCCTAAATCTAACCAAAACCCTACTCCGAACCCTAACCCGAACCCTAACCCAATCCCTCATCCTACCCCAACCCGAACCCGAACCCTAGGTCTCACCCTAACCCCAAACCGAACCCAAACCCGAAACCTAAACCTACCCGAACACTAACCCTAACCTGAAACCTAACCAGAAACCTAACCAGAACCCTAACCTAACTCTAACCCTATTCCGAACCCTAACCCGAAACCTAACCTGAACCCTAATCCGATCCCTAATCCTAACCCTAACCCAAACCCTAACCCTAACCGTAACCTTTAATCGAACGCTAATACGAACCCTAACACGAACCCTAACCCTAACCCTAACCCTAACCCTAACCCTAAACCTAACCCTAACCCGAACCCAAACCCGACAGCTATCCCTACCCGAACCCTAACCCTAAACCAAAACCTAACCAGAAACCTAAAAAGAACCCTAACCTTACCCTAACCCTAACCTGAACCCTAACCCGAAACCTAACATGAACCCTAAACCGAACCCTAATCCTAACTCTAAATCTAACCCTAAACCGAACCCAAATCCAAATCCTATCCGGAACCCTAACCCTCACCGTAACCCTAACTCGAATGCTAAACGGAACCCTAAACCGAACCTTAAGCCAAGCCCTAAACCTAACCGTAACACTTACTCGAAAGCTAACCCGAACCCTAACCAGAACCCTAACCCTAACCCATACCTGAACCCTAAACCGAACCCGAACCCTAACACGAAACCGAACCCAAACCATAACCCGAATCCGAAACCGAAACCGAAACCGAACCCTAACCCGAACCCGAAACCTAACCCGTACCCGAACCCTAACCCTAACCCGAAACTGAACCCGAACCCGAAACCTAAACCGAACCCGAACACGAACCCTAACCCTAACCCGAACTCTAACCCTAACCCGAAAGGTAACCTAGCCCTAACCTAATCATTAACCCTAACCAGAACCCTCAACCTAACCAAAACACTAACCCGAACCCTAAACCGATCCCTAATCCTACACTAACCCTAACCCTAACCCGAACCCAAACCCGACAGCTATCCCTACCCGAACCCTAACCCTAACCCAGAACCTAACCAGAAACCTAAACAGAACCCTAACCTTACCCCAACCCTAACCTGAACCCTAACCCGAAACCTAACCTGAACCCTAAACCGAACCCTAAACCTAACCCTAAATCTAACCCTAAACTGAACCCGAACCCGAAACCTAACCTGAACCCTAACCCGAACTGTAACCCTAAACCGAACGCTAACCCGAACGCTAACCCGAACCCTAACCCGAACCTAACCCTAACCGTAACACTAACTCGAAGGCTAACCCAAACCCTAACAGAAACCCTAACCCTAACCCGAATCCGAACCCTAACCCAAACCCGAAAAATAACCCAAATCCTAACCCAAACCCGGACCCTAAACCTAACCCGATCCCGAACCCAACACGAATCCTAAACCTAACCCGAACCCCAACACGAACTCGAACCCTGAAACTAACCCGAAACCTAACCCTAACCGAAAACCTAACCCTAACCCGAACCTTACCCTAATCCGAACTTGAACCCTAACCAGATCCGAACCCTAATCCTAACCCAAAACCTAACATGAACCCTAACCCTAACCCCTAACTCTAACCCTAACCTAACTCTAAACATAACCCTAACCCTAACCCTAACCCTAAGACCTAACACTAACCCTAACCCTAACCCTGACCCTAACCCCTTACCGTAACCGTAGCCCTAACCCCTAAACCTAACCCTAATTGTAACTCTATCCCAACTCTAACCCTAACCGTAACACTAACTCTAACCCTACCCCAAACCCTAACCCGAAACCTATTCTGAACCCTAATCCGAAACTTAACCCTAACACTAACCCTAACCCTAAACCGAACCCGAACCCAAACCCTAACCCAAACCCTAACCGTAACCCTAAACAAACCCTAACCCGAACCCTAAACCGAACCCTAAACCGAACCCTAACTCTAACCATAACACTTACTCGAACGCTAACCCGAACCCTAAACCGAACCCTAACCCTAACCCATACCTGAACCCTAAACCGAACCTGAGCAATAACACGATCCCAACCCTAACCCTAACCGAACCGGAACGAAGCATGAACACTAACCAGAACCCGAACCCTAACGCGTACCCGAACCCTAACCCTAACCCGTAACCGAACCCTAACCCGAACCCGAAACTGAATCCTAACCTGAACCCAAACCCTAACCCGAACTCTAACCTAACCCTAACCCTAACCCTAACTCTAAACATAACCCTAATGCTAACACCAAACCTAACCCCTAACCCTAACCTTAACCCTAACCCTAACCCCTTATCCTAACCATAACCATAACCCCTAACCCTAACCCTAAACCCTAAACCTAACCCTAACCCTAACCCTCACCCTAACCCTCACCCTAAGCCAACCCTAACAGTAAACCTAACCCTAAATGTAAAATATAACTCTTAAACCTAACCATAACCCTCACCCTAACCCAAACACCTATCCTTAACCCTAACCCTAAACCTAATGAGAACACTAACCCGAACCCTAACCTGATCCCTAACCCTACCCTAACCCGAACCCGAACCCTAACCCTAAACCTAACCCTAACACAAACCAAAACCTGAAACCTAATCCTACCCAAACCTAACCCTAAACCGAAACCTAACCAGAAACCTAACCTGAACCCTAACCTAACCCTAACCCTAACCCAAACCCTAACCCGAACCCGAACATGAACCCTAACACTAACCGTAAACTTTCCCTGAACGATAAGCCGAATGCTACCCCAAACCCTAATGTTAACCCGAACCTGAAACCTAACCTGATCCGGAGCCCTAACCAGAACCCGAACCCGAACCCTATTCCGAACCCGAACACTAACTCGATCCTGAACCCTAACCCTAACCTGAACCCTAACCCTAACCCTAAACCTAACCCTAACCCGAACCCAAACCCGAAACCTAAACCTACCCAAACACTAACCCTAACCCGAAACCTAACCAGAAACCTAAACAACACCCTAACCTAACCCTAACCCTAACCTGAAACCTAACCCTAACCCGAACCAAACCCGAACACTAACCCGAACCCGAACCCAAATCCTAACCCTAACCTGAACCCTAATGCTAACCCGAAAGCTAACCTAACCCTAACCCTATCCTTAACCATAACAGAACCCTAAACCTAACCAGAATCCTAACTCGAACCCTAACCCGAACCCTAACCCAATCCCTGATCCTACCCTAACCCGACCCGAACCCTAACCCTCAACCTAACCCTAACCCGAACCCAAACCCGAAACCTAACCCTACCCGAAACCTAACCCTAAACTGAAACCTAACCAGAAAACTAACCCGAACCCTAACCTAACCCAAAACCTGATGCAAAACCTAACCCGAACCCGAACACGAACCCGAACCCAAACCCTAACCCTAACCTGAACCCGAACCCTAAACCAAAGCAAACCCTAACCCGAACCCGAACGCTAACCCAAAACCGAAACCTAACATTAAACCTAAACCTAACCCAAAACCGAACACTACCTGAACCCTAACCCTAACCTTAACAACAACCCAAACCCTAACCCAAACCCAAACCCGGAACCTAACACTACCCGAACCCTAACCATAACACAAAACCTAACCAGAAACCTAACCAGAACCCTAACATAACCCTAACCCTAACCCGAAACCTTACCTGAAACCTAACCCTAACTGTAAACCTTACTCGAATGCTATCCCGAACCCTAACCCGAACCCTAACCCTAACCCGAACCTGAATCCTAAACCGAACCTGAGCCATAACATGATCCCTAACCCTAACCCTAACCGAACCGGAACCCGAACCCGAACCCGAATCCCAACACGAACCCGGACCCTGAACCTAACCCGAAACCTAACCCTAACCCAAACCATAACCTAACCCGAACCCTCCCCTAACCCGAACCTGAACCCTAACCCGAACCCGAACCCTAATACGAACCCAAACCTAACATGAACCCTAACCCTAACCCCTAACCCTAACCCTAACCTTAACTCTAAACATAACCCTAACCCTAACCCCTAACCCTAACCCTAACCCACACTCTAACCCCTTACCCTAATCCCTAACCCTTACCCCTAACCCTAAAACTAACCCCTAAACCTAAACCTAACCCTAAAGCTAACCAAACCCTAACCCTAAACATAACCCTAAATCTAAACCCTAACACTTAAACCTAACACTAACCCTCCCCTAACCCAAACACCTAAACCTAACACTAATACTAAACCTAACCAGAACCCTAACCCGAACCCTAATCCGAATCCTAACCCGATCCCTAACCCTACCCTAACCCGAACCCAAACCCGAACCCAAACCCTAACCCTAAACCTAACACTAAACCGAACCCAAACCCGAAACCTAACCCTAAACGAAACCTAACCATAAACCGAAACCTAAACAGAACCTAACCCGAACCCTAACCTAACACTAACCCTAACCCGAAACCTAACTCGAACGCTAACCCGAACCCGAACCCGAACCCTAACCCACACCCGAACCGTAACCCTAACCCGAACCCGAAACCTAAACCAAACCCAAAACCTAACGCAAACCCGAACGCTAACCCGAAACCGAACCCTAACACTAACCCTAAACCTAACCCAAAACCGAACACTACCTGAACCCTAACCCTAACCCTAACCAAAACCCAAACCCTAACCCGAACCCGAACCCTAACCTGACCCCGAAACCTAACCCGAAGCCTAACCCGAGCCCTTACCTAAACGCTAACCCGAACTCAAACCCGAAACCTAACCCTAAGCCGAAACCTAACCAGAAACCTAAACATAACCCTAACCTAACCCTAACCCTCTTCCGAACCCTAACCCGAAACCTAACCTGAACCCTAATCCGATCCCTAATCATAACCCTAAATCTAACCCCAACCTGACCCGAACCCGAATCCTAACCCAACCCTAACGCTAACCTAACCCTAATCCGAAGGCTAACCCGAACCCTAACCCGAACCGTAACCCGAACCCTAACGCTAACCGTAACCTTTACTCTAACACTAACCTGAACCCTAACACGAACCCTAACCCTAACCCGAATCCGAACCCTAACCCAAACCCGAACCCTAACCCAAACCCTAAACCGACCCCGAACCCTAAACCTAAACTGAACCCGAACCCGAACCCTAACCGGAACCCGAACACGATCCCGAACCCTGAAACTAACCAAAACCGAACACTAACCCAAACCCTAACCCTATCCGTAAACCTAACCAGAAACCTAAACCTAACCAGAACCCTAACCCGAACCCTAACCCGAACCCTAACCCGATCCCTAATCCTACCCTAACCCGAACCCGAACCGGAACCCTAACCCTAAACCTAACCCTAACCCAAACCCAAACCCGAAACCTAACCCTACCCGAACCCTAACCTTAACCCTAACCTAACCAGAAACCTAACCAGAACCCTGACCTAAACCTAACCCTAAACTGATCCCTAACCCAAAACCTAATTCAAACCCTAATCCTAACCCTAAATCTAACCGTAACCCGAACCCAAACCCGCATCCTTACCCGAACCCTAACACGAACAGTAACCCTAACCATAACTTTTACTCGAATGCTAAACCGAATCCTAACACAAACCCTAACCCTAACCCGAATCGGAAACCTAACCCTAACACTAACCCTAACCTAACCCGAAACCGAACCCGAATCCTAACCCGAACACTAACCCTAACCCTAACCCTAACCTGAATGCTAACCCGAACGCTAAACCAAACCCTTACCCAAACCCTAAACCTATCCGTAACCCTTGCTCGAATGCTAACCCGACCCTAAACCGAACCCTAACCCTAACACGTACCCGAACCCTAAACCGAACCTGAACCCTAATACGAACCCAAACCCGAACCCGAACCTGAAAACGAAGCCGTACCCTAACCCGTACCCGAACCTGAACCCTAACCCTGAACTGAACCCGAACCTGAACGCGAACCCTAAGCCTAACCCGAGACCTTACTCTAACCCGAAAGATAACCTAGCCCTAACCCTATCCTTAACCCTACCAGAAACCTAAACCTAACCAGAACCCTAACCCGAACCATAACCCGAACCCTAACCCGATCCCTAATCCTACACTAACCCGAACCCGAACCCTAACCCTCAACTTAACCCTAACCCAAAACGAAACCCAAAACCTATCCCTACCTGAACCCTAACCCTAGACTGAAACTTAACCAGAAACCTAACCAGAACCCTAACCTAAACCCTAACCCTAACCGAACCCTAACCCGAAACCTAATCCTAACCATAAATCTAAACCTAACCTGAACCCAAACCCGCATCCTAACCCTAACCGTAACCCTAACCCGAACACTAACACGAAAACTAAACCGAACCCTAGCCCGAACCCTAGCCCTACCCATAGCCCTTACTCGAACACTAACCCGAACTCTAACACAAAACCTAACCCTAATCCGAACCCTAACCCAAACCCGAACCCTAACACAAACCCTAACCTGAACCCGAACCCTAAACCTAACCAGAACCCGAACCCGAACCCTAACCCGAACCCCAACACGAGCAAGAACCCTGAAACTAACCCAAAACCCAACCCTAACCCAAACCCTAACCCTAACCCGAACCCTACCCTAACCCGAACCTGAACCCTAACCCGATCCCGAACCCTAAGCTGAACCCAAAACCTAACATGAACCCTAACCCTAACCCCTAATCCTAACCCTAACCCTAACTCTAAACATAACCCTAACCCTAACCCTAACCCCTAACCCTAACCTAACCCTAACCCTAACCCCTTACCCTAACTCTAACCCTAACCCATAACCCTAACCCTAACCCGTAAACCTAACCCTAACCCTAACCCAACACTAAACCTAAACCTACCCTAAATCTAAACACTAACACGTAAACCTAACCCTAACCCTCACACTAACCCAAACACCTAACCCTAACCCTAACCTTAAACCTAACCAGAACCCTAACCCGAACCCGAACCCGATCCCTAACCCTAACCCTAATCGGAAACCGAAACGAACCCGAATCCTAACCCGAACCCGAACCCTAACCCGTACGCGAAACCTAACCCTAACCCGAAACCGAACCCTAACCCGAACCCGAAACCAAACCTGAACCTGAACCCTAACCCTAACCGGAACCCGAACCCGAACCCTAACCCTAAACCTAACCCTAACCCAAACCCGAAACCTAAGCCTACGGGAACCATAACCCTAACCCGAAACCTAACCAGAACCCTAACCTAACCCTAACCCTTACCCGAAACCTAACCCAAACCCGAAACTGAACCCGAACCCTAACCCGAGACCGAAACCTAACCCGAAACCTAAACCTAACCCAAACCCTAACCCGAAAACTAACCCGAACCCTAATCCGAAACCTAACCCTAACACTAACCAACACTAACTCGAACGCGAATCCTAACCCGAACCCTAACACTAACCGTAACCCTAACCCGAATGCTAGCACGAACCCTAACCCGAACCCTAAACTTAACCGTAACACTTAATCGAACGCTAACCCGAACCCAAACCTGAACTCTAACCCTACAGGTACCCGAACCCAAAACCGAACCCGAACACTAAATTGACCTGAACCCGAAACCTAACCGTACACGAAACCTAACCATAACCCGAAACCGAACCCTATCCGAACCCAAACCCAACCCCAAAAACTAACCCGAAACCGAACCCGAACCCGCATCCGAACCCGAAACCTAAACCTAAACCTAACACTAACCAAACCTAAACCGGAAACCTAACCCTACACGAACCCTAACCCTAACCCGAAACCTTACCAGAAACCTAACCAGAAACCTAACCTAACCCTAACCCTATCCCGAACAAAAACCCGAAACCTAAGCCAAACCCTAATCTGAACCCTAATCCTAACCCTAAATCTAACCATAACCCGAACCCGAACCCGCTTCCTAACCCGAACCCTAACCCTAACCGTAACCCTAACCCAAACCCTAACCCGAACCTAACCCTAACCGTAACTTTTACTCGAACGCTAACCCGAACCCTAACACGAACCTAACCCTAACCCTAACCCGAATCCGAACCCTAACCCTAACCCAAACCCTAACCCGAACCCGAACCCGAAACGAAATCCTAACCTAACCTAACCCTAACCCTAACTGTAACCCTAACTCGAATGCTAAACCAAACCCTAAACCGAACCTTAAGACGAACCCTAAACCTAACCGTAACCCTTACTCGAACGCTAACCCGAACCCTAAACCAAACACTAACAATAACCCGTACCCGAACCCTAAGCCGAACCCGAACCCTAACACGAACCCGAACCCTAACCATAACCCGAATCTGAACCCGAACCCTAACACGAACCCGAACCCTAACCATAACCCGAATCCGAACCCGAACCCTAACACGGACCCGAATCCTAACCCGTACCCGAACCCTAACACTAAACCGAAACTGAACCTTAACCCGAACCCTAATCCGAACCCGAACCCGATTCCTAATCCTACACTAAACCGAACCGAAACCCGAACCCTAACCCTAAACCTAAACCTAACCTGAACCCAAACCCAACAGCTACACCTACCCGAACCCTAACCCTAACCCGAAACCTAACCAGACCTAACCAGAACCCTAACCTAACCCTAACCCTAACCTGAACCCTAGCCCGAAACCTAACCTGAACCCTAAACCGAACCCTAATCCTAACCGTAAATCTAACCAAAACCCGACCTGAACCCGAAACCTAACCCGAACCGTAACCCTAACTGTAACACTAACCCGAACGCTAACCCGTACCCTTACCCAAACCCTAACCCTAACCATAACACTAACTCGAACACTAAGGCGAACCGCAACACGAACCCGAACCCTAACCCTAATCCGAACCCGAACCCGAACCCGAACACTAACCCGAACCCGATCCCTAACCCGTACCTGAAACCTAACCCTAACCCATAACCGAACCCTAACTCGAACCCGAACCCGAACCCTACGCCCGAACCCGAACCCAAACCCGAACTCTAACCTAACTCTAACCCTAACCCTAACCCTGACCCTAACTCTAAACATAACGCTAACGCTAACCCTAACCCTAACCCCTAACCCTAACCCTAACCCTAACCGTAACCCCTTATCCTAACCCTAACCATAACCCCTAACCCTAACCCTAAACCCTAAACCTAAGCCTAACCCTAACCCTAAACCTAACCCTAACCCAACCCTAACCATAAACCTAACCCTAAATGTAAAACATAATACTTAAACCTAACCATAACACTCACACTAACCCAAACACCTAACCCTAACCCTAAACCTAAACCTAACGAGAATGATAACCCAAACAATAAACCGAAACCTAACCTGATACCTAACCCTACCCTAACCCGAATCCGAACCCAAACCCGAACCCGAACCCTAACCCTAACCTAATCCTAACACGAACCAAAACCCGAAATCTAATCCTACCCGAAACCTAACCCTAAACCGAAACCTAACCAGAAACCTAACCCGAACCCTAACCTAACCCTAACCCTAACCCTAACCCGAACCCTAACCCGAACCCGAACCTGAACCCTAACCCTAACCGTAACCTTTACCCGAAAGATAAGCTGAATGCTACCCCGAACCCTAACATTAACTCAAACCCGAAACCTAACACGATCCCGAGCCCTAGCTCGAAAACGAACCTGAACCCGAACCTTAACCTGAACCCAAACACTAACCCGAACCTGAACCCTAACCCTAACCCGAACCCTAACCTAACCCTACCCCTAATCTTAAACCTAAGCTGAACCCTAAACCTAATCCGATCCCTAACCTAATCCTAAACCTAACCCGAACCCTAACCCTAACCCATACCCAAACCCTAACACTTACCAGAACCCTAACCCTAACCATAACTTTTACTCGAACGCTAACCCGAACTCTAAAATGAACGCCAAACCTAATACGAATCCGAACCCTAACCCTAACACTAACGCTAACCCTAACCCAAACCCAAACCCGAATCCTAACCCGAACCCTAACCCTAACCGTAACCCTAATCCGAATGCTAACCCGAACCCTAAACCGAACCCTAACCCGAACCCTAAACCTAACCGTAACCCTTACTCGAACGCTAACCTGAACCCTAACACTAACCCGAAACCGAACAATAACCTGAACCCTAAACCTAACCCTAACCCTAACCCGAACCCTAACCCGAAACCTAAACCGAACCCTAATCCAAACCATAATCCTAAACTTAACTCTAACCCTAACCCGATCCAGAACCCGAATCCTAACCCGAACCCTAACCCTAAACGTAACCCTAACCCGACCGCTAACCCGAACCCTAACCCGAACCCTAACCTGAACCCTAACCCTAACCCGAACCCTAACCTAACCCTACCCCTAATCTTAAACCTAAGCTGAACCCTAAACCTAAACCGATCCCTAACCTAATCCTAAACCTAACCCGAACCCTAACCCTAACCCATACCCAAACCCTAACACTTACCAGAACCCTAACCCTAACCATAACTTTTACTCGAACGCTAACCCGAACTCTAACATGAACCCCAAACCTAATACGAATCCGAACCCTAACCCTAAAACTAACGCTAACCCTAACCCAAACCCAAACCCGAATCCTAACCCGAACCCGAACCCTAACCGTAACCCTAATCCGAATGCTAACCCGAACCCTAAACCGAACCCTAACCCGAACCCTAAACCTAACCGTAACCCTTACTCGAACGCTAACCTGAACCCTAACACTAACCCGAAACCGAACAATAACCTGAACCCTAAACCTAACCCTAACTCAAACCCGAACCCTAAACTGAACCCAAACACTAACCCGAACCCTAACCCGAACCCGAACTCTAACCCGAACCCGAACTCTAACCCTAACCCGAACCCGAACCAGAACCTGAAACCAAACAATAACCTGAACCCTAAACCTAACCCTAACTTGACCCCGAACCCTAAACTGAACCTAAACACTAACCCGAACCCAAACCCGAACCCGAACCAGAACCCGAACCCAAACCCTAACAACGCTAAACCTAAACCGAAACTGAATAACCTGAACCCTAAACCTAACCCTAACCACAACCCAAACCCTAACCCTAACCTGAAACCTAAACTGACCCTGAACCCTAACCCGAACCCTTACCCTAACCCTAACCCGAAACCGAAACCTAACCCGAACCAGAACCAAACCCGACACCGAACTCGAAACCTATCTCTAACCCTAATCGTAACCCTAAACCCTAACCCTAACTCTAAACCTAACCCTAGCCCTAACCCCTAACCCTAAACCTAACCGTAATCCTAACCCCTAACCCTAACACTAACACTAACACTAAACCCTCACCCTAACCTTAACCCCTAAAACTAACCCTAACTCTATCCCCTAAACCTAACCTTAACCCCTAACCCTAACCCTAACACTAACCCAACCCTAAACCTAACCCTAAACCTAACCCTAATCCTAAACACTGAAACTTATCTAACCCTAACCCTCACCCTAACACTAACCCGAACCCGAACCCTAACCCGAACCCGAACCCTATTCCGAACATAAAACCTAACATAAACCCTAAACCTAACCCCTAACCCTAACCCTAAACCTAACACTAACCACAACCCCTACCCTTATCTGAACCCTAACACAAACCCGATCCCGACGCTAACCCGAACCCTTACCCGAACCCTAACCCGAACCCGAACCCTAACCGTAAACCTAACCCTAATATGAACCCAAACCCGAAACATAAAACTACCCGAACCCTAACCCTAAACCGAAACCTAACCAGAAACATAACCTCAACCCCAACTGTCCCTAACCCTAACCCGAAACCTAACCCTAACCCGAACCTGATCCCGAACCCTGACCCGAACCCGAACCCGAACCCGAACCCTAACCCGAAAGTTAACCTAACCCTAACCCTATCCTTAACCTAACCAGAACCCTAAACCTAACCAGAACCCTAACCCGAACCCTAACCTGTACCCGAAACTTAACCCTAACCCGAAACCGAACCCGAACCATAACACGAACCCGAACCCTAACCCAAACCCGAACCCTAACCCGAACCCTAACTTAACCCTAACCCTATCCTTAACCCTAACCTGAACCCTAACCCGAACCCTAACCCGATCCCTAATCCTACCCCAACCAAACCCGAACCCAAACCCTAACCCTAAACCTAACCCTAACCCGAACCCAAACCCAAAACATAAAACTACCCGAACCATAACCCTAACCCGAAACAACCAGAAACATAACCACATCCCCAACCTAAACCTAACCATAACCCGAAACCTAACCCAAACCCGAACCCGAACCCGAAACCTAACCCGAAGCTGAACCCGAACCCTATCACTAACCCGAACACTAACCCTAACCCGAAAGCTAACCTAACCCTAACCCTATCCTTAACCCTAACCAGAAACCTAAACCTAACCAGAACCCTAACCCCAACGGTAACCTGAACCATAACCCGATCACTAATCCTACCCTAACCCGAACCCAAACCCGAACCCGAAGCCTAACCCTAACCCGAAACCAAACCCTAACCAGAAACCTAACCCAAACACCTAACCCTAACCCTAAACCTAAACCTAACAAGAACCCAAACTCGAACCCTAACCCAAACCCTAACCCGATACCTAACCCTACCCTAACCCAAACCCGAACGCGAACCCGAACCCTAACCCTAAACCTAACCCTAACCCGAACCAAAACCCGAAACCTAATCCTACCTGAAACCTAACCCTATACCGAAACCTAACCAGAAACCTACTCCGAACCCTAACCTAACCATAACCCTAAACCAAACTCTAATCCTAACCCGCACCTTAACCCTAACCCTAACCGTAACCTTTACCCGAACGATAAGCCGAATGCTAACCCGAACCCTAAAGTTAACCCGAACCCGAAACCTAACCCGATCCCGAACCCGAACCCTAACCCGAACCAGAACCCTAACCCAAACCTGATCCCTAACCCGAACCCGAACCGTAACTCTAACCTGAACCCTAACTTAATCCTAACCCTATCCTTAACCCTAACCAGAAACCTAGACCTAACCAGAACCCTAACCCGAACCCTACCCGATCCCTAATCCTACCCTAACCCGAACCCGAACCCAAACACTAACCCTAAACCTAACCCTACCCCGAAACCAAACCCGAAACCTAACCCTACCCGAACCCTCACCCTAACCCGAAACCTAACCAGAAACCTAACCAGAACCCTAACCTAACCCTAACCCTAACCCGAAACCTAACCCTAACCCGAACCCGAATCTGAACCCCAACCCGAACCCAAACCCGACCCTAACCCTAACACGAACCCTAACCCTAACCCGAAAGCAAACCTAACCCTAACTCTATCCTTAATCCTAACCAGAACCCTAAACCTAACCAGAACCCTAACCCGAACCCTAACCCGAACCCTAATCCGATCCCTAATCCTACCCTAACCCGAAACCGAACCCGAACCCTAACCCTAAACGAACCCTAACCCGAATCCAAACCTGAAACCTAACCCTACTGGAACCCTAACCCTAACCCAAAACCAAAACAGAAACCTAACCAGAACCCTAACCTAACCCTAACTCTAACCAGAACCCTAACCCGAAACCTAACACAAACCCTAATCCGAACCCTAATCCTAACCCTAAATCTAACCATAACCCAAACCCGAACCCGAATCCTAACCCGAACCCTAACCCTAACCGTAACCCTAACCTGAATGCTAACCCGAACCCTAACCCGAAACCTAACCTGAACCTTAAACCTAACCCATACCCAAAACCTAAACCGAACCCGAACCCTAACACAAACCAGAAACCTAACCCAATCCGAACCCGAACCCAAACCCTAACCCAAAACCGAACACTAACACGTACCCGAACACTAACCCTAACCCGAAAACGAACCCTAACCCGAAACCGAACTCTAACCTAAACCTAACACTATCCTTAACCCTAACCAGAATACTAAACCTCACCAGAACCCTAACCCGAATCCTAACCAGTACCCTCACCCGTTCCCTA
This sequence comes from Urocyon cinereoargenteus, assembly GCA_032313775.1. Lineage (NCBI taxonomy): Eukaryota > Metazoa > Chordata > Mammalia > Carnivora > Canidae > Urocyon > Urocyon cinereoargenteus. Next base: position 1,613,529 of record JAVLSZ010000006.1, read on the forward strand.
ACCCTACCCTAACCCGAACCCGAACCCTAAACCTAACCCTAAACCTAACCCTAACCTTGATCCCAAAACCCGAAACCTAACACTACCCAAACCCTAACCCTAACCCGAGCCCGAAATGTAACCCTAACTCGAAACCTAATCCGAAACCTAAACTGAACCCTAATCCGAACCATAATCCTAAACTTAACTCTAACCCTAACCCGATCCAGAACTCGAATTCTAACCCGAACCCTAACCCTAACCGTAACCCTAACTCGAATGCTCACCTGAACCATAACCCGAACCCTAACCTGAACCCTAACCCTAACTATAACCTTTACTCGAACACTAATCTGAACCCTAACACGAACCCTAACCCTAACCCGAACCCTAAACTAACTCTACCCCTAATCTTAAACCTAACCCAAAACCTAAGCCTAACCAGAAACCTAACACAAACCCTAACCTAATCCTAACCCTGACCCGAACCCTAACCCTATCCCGAACCCGAACACGAACACTTACCCGAACCCTAACCCGAAACCTAACCCGAACCCTAATCCGAACCCTAACCCTAACACTAACCCTAAACCTAACCCAAACCCGAAACCGAATACTAACCCGAACCCTAAACCTAACCATAACCCTAACCTGAACACTAACCCGAACCATAACCCGAACCCTAACCTGAACCCTAAACCTAATCGTAAACCTTACTCGAATGCTAAACCGAACCCTAGCCTGAACCCAAACCCTAACACTTACCCGACCACTAAACTGACCTGAACCCTAACACGAACTCGAACCCTAACCCTAACCCTAAACCTAATCCTAACCCGAACCCAAACCTGAAACCTAAAACTACCCGAACACTAACCCTAAACCGAAACCTAACCAGAAACCTAACGAGAACCCTAACCTAACCCTAACCCGAAAACTAACCCTAAACCGAACCCAAACCCGAACCCTAAACCGAACCCGAACCCAAAACCGAAACCTAACCCGAAACCTAACCCACCCGAAGCTAACCTAACCCTAACCCTATCATTAACCCTAAACAGAAGCCTAAACCTAACCAGAACTCTAACCCGAACCCTAACCCAAACCCTAAACCGATCCCTAATCCTACCCTAATCCGAACCCGACCGAACCCAAACCCTAACCTCAACCTAACCCTAAATCGAACCCAAACCCGAAACCTAGCCCTACCCGAACCCTAACACTAATCCAAACCTAACCAGAAACTTAACCAGAACCCTAACTTAACTCTAACACTATTCCGAACCCTAACACGAAACCTAACGTGAACCCTAATCCGATCCCTAATCCTAACCCTAAATCTAACCCTAACCTGAACCCGAACCTGAATCCTAAACCGAACACTAACCCTAACCATAACCCTAACCCGAATGCTAACCCGAACCCTAACCCGAAACCTAACCCAAACCCTAACCCTAACCGCAACCTCTACTCGAATGCTAATACGAACCCTAACACGAACCCTAACCCTAACCCGATCCGAACCCTAACCCAAACACGAACCCTAACCCAAACGCGAACCCGAACCCGAACCCTAAACCTAACCCGAACCCAAACCCTAACCTGAACCTGAACACAAAACCGAACCCTGAACCTAACCCGAAACCGAACCCTAACCCAAACCCTAACCCTAACCCGAACCCTACCCTAACACGAAACTGAACCCTAACCTGAACCCGAAACCTAATCCGAACCCAAAACCTACATGAACCCTAACACTAACTCCTAACCCTAACCCTAACTCTAAACATAACCCTAACCCAAACACTAACCCTAACCCCTAACCCTAACCCTAACCCTAACCCTAACCCCTTACCCTAACCCTATCCCTAACGCCTAAACCTAACCCTAACCCCTAAACCTAACCCTAACCCTAACCCTAATCCTAACCCTACTCTAACCCTAAACCTAACCCTAAATCTAAACCCTAACACTTAAACCTGACCCAACCCTCACCCTAACCCAAACACCTAACCCTACCCTAAACCCAAAACTAACCAGAACCCTAACCCGAACCCTAACCCGAACCCGAACCCGATCCCTAACCCTACCCTAAACCGAGCCTGAACACGAACCCAAACCCTAACCCTAAACCTAACCGTAACCCAAACCAAAACCCGAAACCTAACCCTACCCGAAACCTAACCCTAAACCGAAACCTAACCAGAAACCTAACCCGAACCCTAACCTAATCCTAACCCTAACCCGAACTCTAACCCTAACCCGAACCTGAACACTAAGCCTAACCGTAACGTTTACCCGAACGATAAGCCGAACGCTAACCCGAATCCTAACGTTAACCCGAACCCCAAACCTAACTCGAACCCGAACCCTAACCCGAACCCGAACCCTAACCCGAAACTGAACCCGAACACTAACCCGACCCGAACCCGAACCCGAACACGAATCCGAAACCGAACACTAGCCTGAACCCTAAACCTAACCCTAACTCGAACCCGAACACTAAACCGATCCCAAACCCTAACCCAAACCTGAATGCTAATCCGAAAACGAACCCTAACCCTAACCCTAAAACTCACTCAAAACCGAACACTAACCTGAAGCCTAACCCTAACACTAACCACAACCCAAACCCTAACCCTAACATGAACCCTAACCTGACCCCGAACCTAACCCGAACCCTAACCCGAAACCTTGCACAAACCCTAACCCGAACCCGAACCCGAACCCTAACCCGAACCCCAACACGAACACGAACCCTGAACCTACCCGAAACCCAACCCTAACCCAAACCCTAACCCTAACCCGAACCCTACCCTAAACCGAACCTGAACCCTATCCCGATCCCGAACCCTAAGCCTAACCCAAAACCTAACATGCACCCTACACTACCCCTTAACCCTAACTCTAACCCTAACTCTAAACATAACCCTAACCCTAACCCCTAACCCTAACCCTAACCCTGACCCTAACCCCTTACCCTAACCCTAACCCTAACCCTAACTCTAACCCCTAAACCTAACCCTAACCCTCACCCTAACCCAAACACCTAACCCTAACCCTAAACCTAAACCTAACCTGAACCCTAACCCGAACCCTAACCCGAACCCTAACCCGATCCCTAACCCTACCCTAACCTGAACCCGACCCCGAACCCTAACCCTAAACCTAACCCTAACCCGAACCAAAACCTGAAATCTAACCCTACCCGAAACCTAAACCTAAACCGAAACCTAACCAGAAACCTAACCCGAAACCTAACCTAACCCTAACCCTAACCCGAACCCTAGCCCTAACCCGAATCTGAACCATAACCCTAACCGTAACCTTTACTCGAACTATAAGTCGAACGCTAACCCGAATCCTAACGTTAACCCGAACCCGAAACCTAACCCGAAACCGAACCCTAACCCGAACCTGAAACCTAACCCGAACCCGACACCTAACCCGAACCCTAACCCTAAACCGAACCCGAACCCTAACCCGAACCCGAACACGAACCCGAAACTGAACACTAGCCTGAACTCTAAACCTAACACTAACTCGAACCCGAACGCTAACCCAAAACCGCACACTAACACTAACCTTACAGCTAACCCGAAACCGAACACTAACTTGAACCCTAACCCTAACCCTAACCACAACCCAAACCCTAACCATAACCCGAACCCTAACCACCCCAATCCCTAAACCGAAACCTCACTCGAACTCTTACACAAACTGTAACCCGAACTCGAAACCTAACCCGAACCAGAACCAAACCCGAAACTGAACTGGAAATCTATCCCTAACCCTAACCGTAACACTAAACCCTAACCCTAACTCTAAACCTAACCCTAACCCTAACCCATAACACTAAACCTAACCCTAACCCTAACCCCTAAGCCTAACCATAATTCCCCAAACCCTAACCCCTCACCCTAACCTTAACCCCTAACACTAACACTAACCCTATCCCCTAAACGTAAACCTAACCCCTAACCCTAACCCTAACCCTAACCCAACCCTAAACCAAACCCTAAACTTAAGCCTAACCCTAAACCCTAAACGTACCTAAACCTAACCCTCACCCTAATGCTAACCCGAACCCTAAACCTAACCCAAAACCGATCCCTAACTGGAACCCGAACCCTAATCCGAACACAAAACCTAAAATAAACCCTAAAACTAACCCCTAACCCTAATCCTAAAACTAACACTAACCATAACCCTACCCTTACCCGAACCCTAACCCGAAACCGAACCCTAACCCGAACCCGAACCCTAACCCGAACATGAACCCTAACACTAACCCGAACCCTAACCCGAACATGAACCCTAACCTGAACCCTAACCCGAACCCGAACCCTAAACCTAACCCGAACCCTAATCCGAAACCTAACCCTAACACTAACCCTAACCCTAACCCTAACTCGAACCCGAATCCTAAGCCGAACCCTAACACTAACTGTAACCCTAAACCGAATGCTAACCTGAACCCTAAACCGAACCCTAACCCTAACCGTAACACTTACACGAACGCTAACCCGAACCCTAACCTGAACCCTAAACCTAACCGGTACCCGAACCCTAAACCGAACCCGAACCCTAACACAAACGTGAACCCTAACCCTAATACGAATCCGAATCTGAACCCGAACCCTAACCCGACCCGAACCCTAACCCGTACCCGAACCCTAAACCTAACCCGAAACCAAACCCTAACCCGAACCTGACCCCGATCCCAAACCCTAACCTAAACCCGAACCCGAACCCGAACCGGAAACCTAACCCTAAACCTAACCCTAACCCGAACACAAACTGGAAACCTAACCCTACGTGAACTCTAACCCTAACCTGAAACCTAACCAGAAACCTAACCCAACCCTAACCTAACCCTAACCCTAACCCGAAACATACCCTCACCCTCGCCCGAACCCTAACCCGAATCCGAACCCAATCCCGAACCCTAACCCTACCCGAAACCTAACCCTAACCCGAAAGCTAACATAACCCTAACCCTATCCTTAACCCTAACTATAACCCTAAACCTAACCAGAACCCTAAACTGATCCCTAATCCTACCCTAACCCGAACCCGAACCCGAACCCTAACCCTAAACCTAACCCGAACCCGAACCCAAACCCGAAAACTAACCCTACCCGAACCCTAACCCTAACCCGAAACCTAACCAGAAACCTAACCAGAACCCTAACCTAACCCGAAACCTAACCCGAAACCTAACAGGAACCCTAATCCGAACCCTAATCTGAATCCTAAATCTAACCCGAACCCGAACCGGAACCCGCAACCTAACCCGAACCCTAACCCTAACCGAACACTAACCCGAACGCTAACCCGAACCCTAACCCGAACCCTAACCCTAAACGTAACTTTTACTCGAACGCTAACCCGAACCCTAAATGAACCCTAAACCTAACCCGAATCCGAACCCTAACCCAAACACTAACCCTAACCCGAACCTGAACCCGAAACCTAACCCGTACTCTAACCAGAACCGTAACCCTAACCCGAATGTTAACCCGAACCCTAAACCGAACCCTAACCAGAACCCGAACCAGAACCCGAATCCTAACCCGAACCCTACCCTAACCGTAACCCTAACCCGAATGCTAATCCAAACGCTAACCCAAACCCTAACCCGAACCTTAACCCTAACCGTAACCTTTACTCAAATGCTAACCCGAACCCTAACATGAACCCTAACCCTAACCCAAATCCAAAACCTAACCCAAACCCGAACCCTAACCCAAACCCTACCCCGAAACCTAACCCAAACCCTAATCCGAAGCATAATCCTGAACTTAACTCTAAACCTAACCCGATCCAGAACACGAATCCTAACCCGAACCCTAACCCTAACCGTAACGCTAACCCGAACGCTAACACAAACCCTAACTTGAACCCTAACCCGAACCCTAACCCTAACCGTAACCTTTACTCGAACGTTAACCTGAACCCTAACACGAACCCTAACCCTACCCGAACACTAACCTAACCCTACCCCTAATCTTAACCCTAACCCGAAACCTAAACCTAACCAGAATCATAACATGAACCCTAAACAAATCCTAATGCTAACCCGAACCCTAACCCTAACGTGAACCCGAAAACTAACACTTACTCGAACCCTAACCCGAAACCTAACCCGAACCCTAATCCGAACCCTAACCCCATCACTAACCCTAAAAGTAAACCGAACCCGAACCCTAACCCTAACCCGAACCCGGACGCTAACACTCAAACCCTAACCCGAAACCTAACCCGAAATCTAATCCAAACCCTACCCCTAACACTAACCCTAAACCTAACCCGAACCTGAACCCGAATCCTACCCCGAACCTTAACCCTAAACGTAACCTTAACCCTAACCCTAACCCAAACCCGAACCCTACACCGAACCCAAACCCTAACACGAATCCGAAATCTAATCCTAACCCGAACCCGAACATGAACCCGAACCCTAATCCGAACCCGAACTCTAACCCGTACCCGAACCCTAACCCTAACCCGAAAACGAACCCGAACCAGAACCCGAACCCTAACCTGAACCCAAAATCTAACCCGTACCCGAACCCTAACCCTAACCCGAAAGCTACCTAACCCTAACCCTATCCTAACCCTAACCAGAACCCTAAACCTAACCAGAAACTTAATCCAAACCCTAACCCGAACCCTAACACGACCCTAATCCAACCATAACCCGAACCGGAACCAAAACCCTAACCCTAAACCTAACCCTAACCAGACACCAAACCTGAAACCTAACCCTACCCGAACCCTCACCCTAATCCAAAACCTAAAAAGAAACCTAACCAGAACCCCAACCTAACCCTAACCCTAACCCGATACCTAACCCGAAACCTAACCCGAACCCTAATCCGAACACTAATCCTAACCCTAAATCTAACCCGAACCCGAACCTGAAACCGATCCTAAACCAAACCCTAACCCTAACCGTAACCCTAACCCAAACACTAACCCGAACCCTAACCCGAGCCCTAACCCAAACCCTAACCCTAACTGTAACCATTACTTGAACGCTAACCCGAACCCTAACACGAACCCTAACCCTAACACAAATCCGAACCCTAACTCAAACCCGAACCCTAAACCTAACCTGAAACCGAACCCGAACCCTAACCCGAACCCTAACCCGAAGACAAACACGAACACGAAACCTGAACCTAACCCGAAACCTAACCCTAACCCAAACCCTAATCCGAACGCAAACCCTAACCTAACCCGAACCTGAACCCTAACCCGAACCCGAATCCTAATCCGAACCCAAACCTAACATGAACCCTAACCCTAACCGCTTACCCTAACCCTAACCTTAACTCTAAACATAAAACTAACCCTAACACTAACCCCTAACCCTAACAATAACGCTAACATTAACCCCTTACCCTAACCCTAACCCTAAGCCCTATCCCTAACCCTAACCCCTAAACCTAACCCTAACCCCAACCCTAACCCAAACCTAACCCTAAACCTAACCCTAAATCTAAAGCCTAAAACTTAAACCTAACCCTAACCCTTACCCTAACCCAAACATCTAACCTTAACCTAAACCTAAACCTAACCGGAACCCTAATCCGAACCCTAACCCGATCCCTAACACTACCCTAACCCCAACCCGAACTCGAACCCAAACCCTAACCCTAAACCTAACTCTAACCCGAACCCAAACCCGAAACCTAACCCTAACCGAAACTTAACCCTAAACCGAAACCTAACCAGAAACCTAACCCGAACCCTAACCTAACCCTAACCCGAACCCGAAACCTAACCCTAACCTGAACCTGAACCCTAACCCTAACAGTAACCTTTACCCGAAAGATAAGCCGAACGCTAACCCGAACCCTAACGTTAAGCCGAACCCGAAACCTAACCCAAACCCGAACCCGAACCGGAACTCGAACATGAACCCGAACCCGAACCCTAACCCGAACCCGAAACCGAACACTAACCTGAACCCTAAAACTAACCCTAACTCGAACCCTAAACCTAAACCGAAACCAAACCCTTACCCAAACCAGAACGCTAACCAGAAACCGAACCCTAACAATAACCCTAAACCTAACCTGAACCCGAAACCTAACTCGAACCAGAACCAAACCCGAAAACGACCTCGAAACCTATCCCTAACCCTAACCGTAACCCTAAGCCTTAACCCTAACTCTAACCCTAACCCTAACCCCTAAACCTAAACCTAACCCTAACCCTAACCCCTAACCCTAACCCTAACCCTAACCCCTAAAGTTAACCCTAACACTAACCCTAACCCCTCACCCTAACCTTAACCCCTAACACTAAACCTAACCCTATCCCCTAAACCTAACCCGAACCCCTAACCTCAATCCTAAACCTAACCCTAACACTAAACCTAACCCTAACCCTAAACCCTAAAACTTGCCTAACCCTAACCTTCACCCTAATGCTACCCTAACCCTAACCCTAAAACGAAACCGATCCGTAACCTGAACCCAAACCCTAACCCGAACCCGAACCATAATCCTAACCCAGAACCTAACATAAACCCTAAACCGATCCCCTAACCCTAACCCTAACCCGAAACCCAAACCTAACACTAACCCGAAACCGAACCCTAAACCGAACCCTAACCCTAACCCAAACCCTAACCCTAACCCAAACCCTAATCCAAAACCTAACCCTAACACTCACCCTAACCCGAACCCTAACTTAACCACAACCCTGTCCTTAAACCTAACCAGAACGCTAAACCTAACCAGAACCCTAACCCGAACCCTAACCCGATCTCTAATCCTACCCTGACCCGAACCCGAACCCTAACCCGAACCCGAACCCTAATCCTAACCCAAACTCTAACCTAACCCTAACCCTATCCTTAAACCTAACCAGAATACTAAACCTCAGCAAACCCTAAACCGAACCCTAACCCGTAGCCTAACCCATTCCCTAACCCTACCCTAACCCGAACCGGAACCCGAACCCTAACCCTAAACCTAACCTTAACCCAAACCCAAACCCAAAACCTCACACTAACCGAACCCTAAACCTAACCTGAACTCGAACCCTAAACCTAACCAGAACCCTAACCTAACCCTAACCCTAACACGAAACCAAACCCTAACCTGAACCCGAACCCTAACCCTAACTCCAAACCTAACCCGAACCCTAATTCAAACCATAATCCTAAACTTAACTCTAACCCTAACCCGATCCAGAACCCGAATCCTAAACGAACCCTAACCCTAACCGTAACCCTAACACGAATACTAACCCGAACATAACCCGAACACTAACCTGAACCCTAACCCTAAACCAAACCCTAACCTAACCCTACCCCTAATCTTAACCCTAACCCGAACCCTAAACCTAACCAGTACCCTAACCTAATGCTAACCATAATCCGAACCCTAACCCTAACCCTAACACTAACCCTAAACCTAACCCGACCTGAATCCTAACCCAAACCCTAACCCTAACCATAACCCTAAACTGAACGTTAACCCGAACCCTAACCCGAACCCTAACCCGAACCCTAACCCTAAACGTAAACCTTACTCAATGCTAACCCGAACCCTAACCCGAACCCTAACCCTAAACCGTACCCGACCCCTAAACAGAACCCGAACCCTAACACGAACCCAAACCCTAACCATAACCCAAACCGGAACCCGTACCCGTACCTTAACCCGAAACCTAACCCTAACCCAAACCCTAAACCTAACCCGAACCCTACCCTAACCCGAACCTGAACCCTAACCCGAACCCGAACCCTAATACGAACCCAATCCTAACATGAACCCTAACCCTAACCCCTAACCCTAACCCTAACCTTAACTCTAAACATAACCCTAACAATAACCCTAACCCTAACCCTAAACCTAACCCCTTATCCTAACCCTAACCCTAACCCTTACCCCTAATCATAACCCTAACCCCTAAACCTAACCCTAACCCTAATGCTAACCCAAACCTAACCCTAAACCTAACCCTAAATATAAACCCTAACACTTAAACCTAACCTTAACCCTCACCCTACCCCAAACACCTAACCATACCCCTAACCCTGAACCTAACCAGAACCCTAACCCGAAACCTAACCCTACCCGAAACCTAACCCTAATACGAAACCTAACCAGAAACCTAAACCGAACCCTAACCTAACCCTAACCCAAACCCGAACCCTAACCCAACCCCAACCAGAACCCGAACACGAACCCGAACCCTAGACCCGAACCCGAAAATGAACCCGAACCCTCACCCTAAACCAAACCCGAACCCTAACCCGAAACCGAACTCGAAACCGAACACTAACCTGAACCCTAAAAATAACCCTAACTCGAACCTGAACCCTAAACCGAACCCACACCCTAACCCGAACCAGAACGCTAACCCGAAACCGAACCCAAAACCTATCCCTAACCCTAACCGTAACACTAAACCCTAAACCTAACTCTAAACCTAAACCTAACATTAATCCCTAACCCTAAAACTAACCCTAACCCTAACCCCTAACCCTAACCCCTAACCCTAAACCCTAACCCTAATCGTAAGACTAACCCTATCCCCTCACCCTAATCTTAACGGCTAACACTAACCCTAACCCTATCCGCTAAACCTTACCCTAACGCCTAACCCTAACCCTAACCCTAACCCAACCCTAACCCTAACCCTAAACCTAATACTAACCCTAAACCCTAAAAATTACCTACACCTAACCGTCACCCTAATGCTAAACCGAACCCTGACCCTAAAACGAAACCGATCCCTAACCAGAACCCGAACCCTAACCCGATCCCGAACCATAATCCGATCCCAAAACCTAACATAAACCCTAACCCTAACCCCTAACCGTAACCCTAACCCTAACCCGAAACCCAACACTAAACCTAACCTGAACCATAAACCAAACACGAACCCGAACCCTAACCGAAACCCAAATAATAATCTGAACCCAAAACCTAATATAAACCTAACCCTAACCCCTAATCCTAACCCTAACCCTAAACCGAAACCCAAACCTAACACTAAACTGAACCCTAACCTGAACCCGAAACCTAACCCGAACCCTAACACTAACCGAACCCTAACCCTAACCCGAACCCTAAACTGAAAACTAACTCGAATCCTAATCCAAAACCTAACCCTAACACTAACCCTATCCTGAAACCAAACCCGAACCCGAACCTGAGCCCTAACACGAACCCGAACCCGAACCCTAATCCGAACCTGAAACCGAACCCAACCCTGAACCCACACCCGAACCCGAACCCTAACCCGTAGCCGAACCCTATCCCTAACCGGAATCCGAATCCTAACCCAAACCCGAACCCGAAACCTAACCCGACCCTAATTGGAACCCTAACCCTAACACTAAACCTAACTTAACCCTAACCCTTACCTGAAAACTAACCCTAACCCGAACCCGAACCTGAGCCATAACCCAATCCCGAACCAAAACCCTAACCCTAACACGAACTCTAACTTAACCCTAACCCTATCCTTAACCCTAACCGGAATACTAAACCTCACCAGAACCCTAACCCAATCCCTAATCCGTACCCTAACCCGTTCCCTAACCCTACCCTAAACTGAAACCGAACCCGAACCCTAACCCTAAACCTAACCCTAACCCGAACCCAAACCCGAAACCTAACACAACCCGAACCCTAACCCTAACCCGAAACCTGACCAGAACCTAACCAGAACCCTAACCTAACCCTAAACCTAACCCATAACCTAACCCTAACCCAAACCCAAAACCTTACCCTAACCCGAAACGTAACCCGAACCCTAATGGGAACCCTAACCCTAACACTAATCCTAAACCTAACCCGACCCGAACCCGAATCCTAACCCAAACACTAACCCTAACCGTAACCCTAACCTGAACGCTAACCTGAAACCTAACCCGAAACATAACCCGAACCCTAAACTTAACCGTTAACCTTACTCGAATGCTAACCCGAACCCTAACCTGAACCCTAACCCTAACCCATACCCGACCCCTAAACCAAACCCGAACCCTAACACGAACCCAAACCCTAACCCTAACCTGAACAGGGACCGGAACCCGAACCCTAACCTGAACCCGATCCCTAACCCGTAGCCGAACCCTAACCCGAACACTAAGCCGAACCCCAAAATGAACCCGAACCCTGAACCTAACCCGAAACCTAACACTAACCCGAACCCTACCCTAACCCGAACCTGAATCCTAACCTGAACCCAAACCCTAATACGAACCCAAACCTAACATGAACCCTAACCCTAACCCCTAACCATAACCCTAACCTTAACTCTAAACATAACCCAAACCCTAAACCTAACCCCTAACCCTATCCCTAACCCTAACCCTAACCACTTACCCTAACCGTAACCATTACCCCTAATCCTAACACTAACCCCTAAACCTAACCCTAACCCTAACGCTAAACCAAACCTAACCCTAAACCTAACCCTAAATCTAAACACTAACACTTAAACCTAACCCTAACCCTCACACTAACCCAAACACCTAACCCTAACCCTAACCCTAAACCTAACCAGACCCTAACCCAAACCCTAACCTGAACCCACACCCGATCCCAAACCCTACCCTAACCCGAACCCGAACCGTAACCCTAAACCTAACCCTAACCCGATCCCAAAAACGAAACCTAACCCTAACCGAAACATAACCCTTACACTAACCTGAACCCTAACCCGAACCCGAACCCTAACTCAAACCCGAACCATAATCCGAACCCAAAACCTAACATAAACCCTAACCCTAACCGCTAACCCTAACCCTAACCCTAAACCGAAACCCAACCATAACACTAAACCGAACACTAATCCGAACCCTAACACTAACCCGAACACTAACCCTAAACTGAACCCTAAACCGAAACATAACCCGAATCCTAATGCGAAACCTAACCCTAACTCTAACCCTAACCCGAACCCAAAACCGAACCCGAACCCTAACCCGAACCCTAACCCTAACCTGAACTATAACCTAACCCTAAACCTATCCTTAACCCTAATCAGAATACTAACCTCACCAGAACCCTAACCCGATCCCAAACCCGTACCCAAAATCGTTCTCTAACCATACCCTAACCCGAAATCGAACCAGAACCCTAACCCTAAACCTAACCCTAACCCGAACCCAAATCCGAAACCTAACACTACCCGAACCCCAACCCTAAACCGAAACCTAACCAGAAACCTAACCAGAACCCTAAGCTAACCCAAACCCTACCACAAAACCTAACCCTAACCCTAACACGAACCCTAACCCTAACCCGAACCCAAACCCGAAACCTAACCCGAACCCTAATCCGAACCATAATCCTAAACTTAACTCTAACCCTAACCCGAACCAGAACCCGAACCCTAACCCTAACCGTAACCCTAACCCGAACGCTAACCCGAACCCTAACCTGAACTCTAACCGTAACCCCAACCCTAACTTAACACTACCCCTAATCTTCACCTAACCCAAACCCTAACCCTAACCAGAACCCTAACCTAATCCTAACTCTAACCTGAACATTACCCTAAACCGAACCCGAACACTAGACTTACCCGAACCCTAACCCAAACCCTAACCCGAACCCTAATCCGAACCCTAATCCTAACACTAACCCTAAACCTAACCCGAACCCGAACCCGAATCCTAAACCGAACACTAACCCTAACCATAACCCTAACCCGAACGCTAACCCGAACCCTTAGCAGAACCCTAACCCGAACCCTAACCCTAACTGTAAACCTTACTCGAACGCTTACCTGAACACTAACCCGAACCCTAAACCTAACCCGGACCCGACCCCTAAACCGAACCCGAACCCTAACACGAACCCAAAACCTAACCGGTACCCGAACCCTAACCCTAACCCGAAACCGAACCAGAACCCGAACCGGATACCGAACCCTAACCCAAACCCGAACCCTAACCCTAACCCGAAACCTAACTTAACCCTAACCCTATCCTTAAAGCTAACCAGAACCCTAAACCTAACCAGAACACTAACCCGAACCCTAACCCAAACCCTAACCCGATCCCTAATCCTACCCTTACCGGAACCCGAACCCGAACCCTAACCCTAAACCTAACCCTAACCCGAACCCAAACCCGAACCTAAACCTACCCGTACCCTAAACCGAAACCTAACCAGAAACCCAACCAGAACCTTAACCTAAACCTAACCCTAACCCAAAACCTAACCCTAACCCGAACCCGAACCCGAAACCAAACACTAACCCAAACCCCAACCCAAAACCGAACAAGAACCCTAACCCTAACCCAAACCCTAACCCTTACCAGAAAGCTACACTAACCCTAACCCTATACTTAAAACTAACCGAAACCCTTAACCTAACCAGACCCCTAACCCAAACCCTAATGCGAACCCTAAACCGATCCCTAATCCTACCATAAACCGAACTCGAACCCGAACCCTATCCCTAAACCTAACCCTAACCCGAACCCAACCCCGAAACCTAAACCTACCCGAAATCTAACCCTAACCTGATACCTAACCAGAAACCTAACCAGAAGTCTAACCTAACCCTAACCCGAACCCGAACCTTAACCTGATCCCGAACCATAATCCGAACCCAAAACCTGATATAAACCCTAACCCTAACCCCTAACCCTAACCCTAAACCGAAACCCACCTAACAATAACCCGAACCCTAACCCGAAACCTAACACTAACCGAACCCTAACCCTAACCCGAACCATAAACCGAACACTAACCCGAACCCTAATCCGAAACCTAACCCTAACACTAACCCTAACCCGAACCCAAACCCGAACCCGAATCCGAACCCTAACACGAACCCGAACCCTAACCCTAATCCAAACCCGAACACAAACCGGAACCCAAACCCTAAGCCGTACCCTAACCCTAACCCTAACCCTAACTAAAAACCGAACCCACACCCTAACCCGAACCCGAAACCAAACCAAAACCCTAACCCTAACCCGAACACTAACCTAACCCTAACCCTATTCTTAACCCTAACCAGAATACTAAACCTTACAAGAACCCTAACCCGATCCCTAACCCATACCCTAACCCGTTCCCTGACCCTACCCTAAACCGAAACTGAACCCGAACCCTAACCCTAAACCTAACCCTAACCCGAACCCAAACCCTAAACCTAACACTACCCGAACCCTAATCCTAACCGAAACCTGACCAGAAACCTAACCAGAACCCTAACCTAACCCTAACCCGAAACCTAACCCTAATCCGAACCCGAACCCTAACCTTAACCCGAGCCTAACCCGAAACCTAACCCGAACCCTAATCAGAACCCTAACCCTAACACTAAGCCACTACCTAACCCGACCCAAACACGAATCCTAACCTGAACCCTAACCCTAACCGTAATCCTAACCCGAACGCTAACCCGAACCCTAACCCGAACCCTAAATCTAACCGTAAACCTTACTCGAACGCTAACACGAACCCTAACCCGAAACCTAACTCTAACCCGTACCTGATCCCTAAACCGAACCCGAACCCTAACACGAACCCAAACCCTATCCCTAAACCGAACGGGAACCCAAACCCGAACTCTAACCCGAACCCGAACCCTAACCCGTACCCAAACCCTAACCCGAACCCTAACACAAACCCCAACACAAACCCGAACCCTGAACCTAACCCGAAACCTAACACTAACCCGAACCCTACCCTAACCCGAAACTGAACCCTAACCCGAACCCAAACCCTAATACGAACCCAAACCTAACATGAACCCTAACACTAACCCCTAACCATAAACCTAACCTTAACTCTAAACATAACCCTAACCCTAACCCTAACCCCTAACCCTAACCCTAACCTCTTACCATAACCCTAAGCCTTACCACTAACCCTAACCCTAACCCCTAAACTTAACCCTAACCCTAACGCTAACCTAACCCTAACCCTAAACCTAACCCTAAATCTAAACCCTAACACTTAAACCTAACCGTAAACCTCACCCTAACCCAAACACCTAACCTGAAACATAACCCTAAACCTAAACAGAACCGTAACCCGAACCCTAACCCGAACCCTAACCCGATCCCTAACCCTACCCTAACCCTAACCCGAACTCGAACCCTAACCCTAAGCCTAACCCAAACTGATCCCAAACATGAAACCTAACCCTAACTGAAACCTAACCCGAACACTAACACGAACCCTAACCCAAAACCGAACTCTAACCCGAACCCGAACCATAATCCGAACCCAAACCTTACATAATCCTTAACCCTAACCCCTAACCCTAACCCTAAACAACGTAAACCCAACCCTAACACTAACCCGAACCCTAACCTGAACCCGAACCCTAAACCAAAACCTAACCCGAATCCTAATCTGAAACCTAACCCTAATACTAACCCAAACCCTAACCCGAACCCTAACCCGAACACTAACCCTAACCCGAACTCTAACCTAACCCTAACCCTATCCTTAACCCTAACCAGAATACTAAACCTCACCAGAACCCTAACCCGATCCCTAACCCGTAACCCTAAACCGTTCCCTAACCCTACCCTAACCTGAAACTGAAACCGAACCCTAACCCTAAACCTAACTGTAACCTGAACACAAACCGGAAACCTAACACTACCCGAAACCTAACCCTAACCCGAAACCTAACCAGAACCCTAACCAGGACCCTAAGCTAACCCAAACCCTAACCCGAAACCTAACCCTAACCCGAACCCGAAACCTAATATGAACCCTAATCCGAACCATAATCCTAAACTTAACTCTAACCCTAACACTATGCAGAACCCGAATCCTAACCCGAACCCTAACCCTAACTGTAACCCTAACCCAAACGCTAACCCGAACCCTAACCTGGACCCGAACCCTAATCCGAAACCAAAACCTAACATGAACCCTAACACTAACCCCTAATCCTAACCCTAACCCTAACTCTAAACATAACCCTAACCCTAACCAGAACCCTAACCCCTAACCCTAACCCTAACCCTAACCCTAACCCCTTACCCTAACCCTAACCCTAACCCCTAACCAAAACACTAACCTCTAAACCTGACCCTAACCCTAAACCTAACCCAACCCTAACACTAAAACTAACCCTAAATCTAAATGCTAACACTTAATCCTAACCATAACCCAAACCCTAACCTGAAAACTAACCCTAACACTAACCCTAACAGTAACCCGAACCCTAACCCGAAACCTAACCCGAACCCTAACCTGATCCCTAACCCTACCCTAACCTGAAACTGAACTCGAACCAGAAACCTAACCCCAACCCTAACCTAAACCTAAACCTAACCCGAACCCTAAACCTAACCCGAACCTGAACACTAACCCTAACTGTAAACTTTACCCGAATGATAAGCCGAACACTAACCCGAACCCTAACGTTAACCCGAATCCTAACCCTAACCAGAAACCGAACCGAACCCGAACCCGAACCCGAAACCTAACCCGAACCCGAACCCTAACCCCAACCTGAACCCTAACCCAAACGCTAACTCAAACCCTAACCCGAACGCTAACCCGAACCCTAACCTGAACCCTAACCCTAACCATAACCTTTACTCGAAAGCTACCCTGAACCCTAACACGAACCCTAACCATAACCAGAATCCGAACCCTACCCCAAACCCGAACCCTAACCCAAACCCTAACCCAAACCCGAACCCTAAACCTAACCCGAACCCGAAACCTAACCCGAAAGCTAAACTGAACCCGAACACGAACCCAAACGGTGAACCTAACCCTAAACCTAACCCTACACTAAACCTAACCTAAACCGAACCCTACCCTAACCCAAACCTGAACTTAACCCGAAACTGAACCCGAATCCGAACCCAAAACTTAACATGAACCCTAACCCTAACCCCTAACCCTAACCCTACCTCTAAACATAACCCTAAACCTAACCCGAACCCTAAACCTAATCCTAACCCTAACCCTATCACTAACCCTAACCCTAACCCCTTACCCTAACCCTAACCCTAAACCTAACCCTAACCCTAACCTTAACCCAAAATGAAAACTAAACCTACCCTAAATCTAAACCCTAACATGTAAACCTAACCCTAACCCTCACCCTAACACAAACACCTAACCCTAACCCTAACCCTAACCCTAAACCTAACCAGAACCCTAACCCAAACACTAACCCAATCCCTAACCCTAACACTAATCCAAAACTGAAACGGAACCCGAACCCTAACCCGAACCTGAACCCTAACCTGTACGCGAACCCTAAACCTAAACCGAAACCAAACCCTAACCCGAACCCGAACCCGAACCCTAACCCGAAACTGAACCCAAACTCGAACCCGAACACTAACCCTAAACCTAACCCTAACCCGAACCCAAACCCGAAACCTAACCTTACGCGAACACTAACCCTAACCCGAAACCTAACCCGAAACCTAACCAGAACCCTAACCTAACCCTAAACCTTACCCGAAACCTAAACCTAATCCGAATCTGAACCCGAACCCGAACCCTAACCCTAATCCGAACCATAACACTAACCCGAAAGCTAACCTAAACCTAACCCTATCCTTAACCCTTACGATAACCCTAAACCTAACCAGAACCCTAACCCGACCTCTAACCCAAACCGTAGCCCGATCCCTAATCCTACCCTAACCCATACCCTAACTCGAACACTAACCCTAAACCTAAACCTAACCCGAACCTAAACCCGAAACCTCACCCTACTTGAACCCTAACCCTAATCCGAAACCTAACCCGAAACCTAACCCGAACTCTAATCCGAACCTTAATCCTAACCCTAAAACTAAACCTAACCTGAACCCTAACCCGAAACTTAACCCAAACCCTAATACAAAACTTAACCCTAAAACTCACCGAACCCTAAACTGAACCCGAACCCGAATCCTAAACTGAACCCTAACACTAACCGTAAACCTAAATCGAACGCTAACCCAAACCCTAAACCAAATCCTAACCTGAACCCTAACCCTAGCCGTAACACTTAGTCGAACGCTAATTCGAACCCTAACCTTAAACCGTACCTGAACCCTAAACCGAACCCGAACCCTAACACGAACCCTAACCCGAACCCAAACCCGAACCCTAACCATAACCCAAACTCTAACCTAACCCTAACCCTATCCTTAACCCTAACCAGAATACGAAACCTCACCAGAACCCGAACCCGAACCCTAACCCGTACCCTAACCCGTTCCCAAACCCTACGCTAACCCGAAACCGAACCCGAACCCTAAACCTAAACCTAAACCTAACCCGAACCCATACCCGAAACCTAACACTACCCGAAACCTAACCCTAACCCGAAACCTAACCAGAAACCTAACCAGAACCCTAACCTAACCCTAACCATTACACGAAACTTAACGCTAACCCGAACCCGAACCCTAACCCGAAACCTAACCCGAACCCTAATCCGAAACATAATCCTAATCTTAACTCTAATCCTAACCCGATCCAGAACCCGAATCCTAACCCGAACCCTAACCCTAACCCTAACCGTAACCCTAACCCGAACCCTAACCCGAACCCTAACCCTAATGGTAACCTTTACTCAAACGCTAACCCAAACCCTAACCTAACCCTACCCCTAGTCTTAACACTAACACGAACCCTAACCCTAACCCGAACCCGAACCCGAACCCGTCACCTGACGGGTACCAGAACCCTAACCTGAAACCGAAACCGAAACCAAACCTGAACCCGAACCAAAACCCAAACCCGAACTCGAAACCTAACCCTAACCCGAACCCTAACCCTAACCCGAAATCTAACCTAACCCTAACCCTATCCTTAACCCTAAGCAGAACCCTAAACCTAACCAGAACCTAATCCGAACCCTAACCTGAACCCTAACCCGATCCCTAATCCTACGCTAACCCGAACCTGAACCCGAACCCTAACCCTAAACCGAATCCTAACCTGAACCGAAACCCGAAACCTAAACCTACCCGAACCCTAACCCTAACCCGAAACCTAACCAGAAACCTAACCAGTACCATAACCTAACACTAACCCTAACCGAACCCTAACCCGAAACCTAACCCGAACCCTAATCCGAACCCTAATACTAATCCTAAATCTAACCCTAACCCGAACCGGAACCCGCATCCTAAACCGAACCCTAACCCTAACCGTAACCCTAACCCGAATGCTAACCTGAACCCTAACCCGAACCCGAATCTGAACCCTAACCGTAACACGAAGCCTAACCCTAACCCATATCCGAACCCTAAACCAAACCCGAAACCTAACCCAATCCCTAACCTGAACCCGAACACTAAACCTAACCTGAAACCCAACCCTAACACTAAACCGAACCCTAACCCTAACCCCAAAACTAACCCTAACCCGAACCCTAACCCAAAACCTAACCCGAACCCTAATCGAAAACCTAACCCTAACACTCACCCTAACCCTAACCCGAACCTGAACCCGAATCCTAACCCGAACCCTAAACCTAACCGTAACCCTAAACCGAACGCTAACCCGAACCCTAAACCGAACCCTAACCCGAACCCTAACGCTAACCGTAACACTTACTCGAACGCTAATTTGAACCCTAACCCGAACCCTAACCCTAACCTGTACCTGAATCCTAAACCAAACCCGAACGCTAACACGAACCCGAACCCTAACCCTAATCCGAACATGAAACCGAAACCGAAATCAAACCCAAACCCTAACACGTACCCGAACCCTAACCCTAACCCAAAACTGAACCCTAACCCGAACCCAAACCGGAACCCTAACCCGAACCCGATCCCTAACCATAACACGAACCCAAACCTGACACCTAACCCAAACCCTAATCCGAACCATAATCCTAAACTTAACTCTAACCCTAAACCGATTCAGAACCCGAATCCTAACCCGAACCCTAACCCTAACCGTAACCCTAACATGAACACTAACCCGAACCCTAACACGAACCCTAATCCGAACACTAACCCTAACCGTAACATTTACTTGAATGCCAACCCGAACCCTAACACGAACCCGAACCCTAAACCTAATCCTAACACAAACACGAAACCGAAATCAAACCCGAACCCTAACACGTACCCGAACTCTAACTCTAACCCGAACCCTAACCCGAAACCTAACCCTAACCGTAAACCTTACTCGAACGCTAACCCGAACCATAACCCGAACCCTAACCCTAACCATTACCTGACCCCTAAACCGAACCCAAACCATAACACGAACCCAAACCCTAACCCTTACCTGAACCAGAACCCGAATCCAAAGCCTAACCCGAACCCGAACCCTAACCCATACCCGAACCCTAACCCGAACCCTAACCCGTACTCCAACACGAACCCGAACCCTGAACCTCACCCGAAACCTAACCCTAACCCAAACCCTAACCCTAACCAGAACCCTACCCTAACCCGAAACTGAACCCTAACCCGAACCCGAACCCTAATACAAACCCAACCCTAACATGAACCCTAACCCTAACCCCTAACCCTAACCCTAACCTTAACTCTAAACATAAGGCTAACCCTAACCCTAACCCCTAACCCTAACCCTTACCCTAACTCTAACCCCTTACCCTAACACTAAACCTTAGGCCTAACCCTCACCCTAACCCCTAAACCTAACCCTAACCCTAACGCTAACCCAACCCTAACCTTAAACCTAACCCTAAATCTAAACCCTAACACTTAAACCTAACCCTAAACCTCACCTTAACCCAAACACCTAACACTAACCCTAAACTTAAACCTAACCAGAACCCTATCCTGAACCCTAACCCGACCCCTAACCCAATCCCAAACCCTACCCTAACCCGAACCCCAAGCCAAACCCGAACCCTAACCCAAAACCTAACCCTAACCCGAACCCAAACCCGAAATCTAATCCTACCTGAAACTTAACCCTAAACCGAAAAATGCCAGAAACCTAACCTAACCCTAACCCTAACCCGAAACCTAACCCGAACCCTAACCCTAACCCGTATCCGACCCCTAAACCGAACAAGAACCCTAACATGAACCCAAACCCGAACCCGAACCGGAACCCGAACCCGAACCCTAACCTGATCCCGAACCGTAACCCGTAACCAAACCCTAACCCGAAACATAACCCGAATCCCAACACGAACCCGAACCCTGAACCTAACCCGAAACCTAACCCTAACCCAAACCCTAACCCTAACCCAAACCCTACCCTAACCCGAACCTGAACCCTAACCCGAACCCGAACCCTAATACGAACCCACACCTAACATGAACCCTAACCCTAACCCCTAACCCTAACCCTAACCTTAACACTAAACATAACCCTAAACCTAACCCTAACCCCTAACCCTAACCCTAACCCTAACTGTAACCCCTTACCCTAAACCTAACCCTTACCCCTAACCCTAACCCCTAACCCTAACACTAACTCTAACCCCTTATCCTAACCCTAACCCTTATCCCTAACCCTAACCCTAACCCCTAAACCTACCCTAACCCTAACGCTAACCCAAACCTAACCCTAAACCTAACCCTAAATCTAAATCCTAACACGAAAACTAACCCTAACCCTCACCCTAACACAAACACCTAACCCTAACCCTAACACTAAACCTAACCAGTACCCTAACCTGAACCCTTACCCGAACCCTAACCCGATCCCTAACCCTACCCTAACCCGACCCCGAACATGAAACCGAACCCTAAAACTAAACCTAAACCTAACCCGAACACAAACCCGAAACCTAACCCTACCCGAAACCTAACCGTAAACCGAAACCTAACCAGAAACCTAAACCGAACCCTAACCTAACCCTAACCCAAACCCTAAACCTAACCAGAACCTGAACCCTTACCCTAACCATAAACTTTACCCGAACGATAAGCCGAACGCTAACCTGAATCCTAATGTTAACCCAAACCCGAAACCTAACCCGAACCCAAACGCTAACCCGAACCCAAACCCTAATCCGAAACCGAACCAGAACCCTAACCTGAACCCGACCCTAACCCGAACCCGAACCCAAACCAGAACTCGAACACGAGCCCGAAACCGAACCCTAACCCGAACCCGAACCGAAACCCAAACATGACCCCGAACCCGAACCCTAACCCGAACCCTAACCCTAAACCGAACCCGAACCCTAACCCGAACCCGAACCCGAACCCAAAACCGAACACTAACCTGAACCCTAAAACTATTCCTAACTCGAACCCAAACCCTAAACCGAACCCAAATCCTAACCCGAACCGAAGCTAACCCGAAACCGAAACCTAACACTAAACTAAATCTAACCAGAAACCGAACACTAACCTGAACACTAACCCTAACCCTAACCACAACGAAAAACCCTAACCCGAAACCGAACCCTAACCTGACCCCGAACCCTAACCCGAACCCTAAGCCGAACCCTTTCCCAAACCCTAACACGAACCTGAAACCTAACCAGAACCAGAACCAAAACTGAAACAGAACTCGAAACCTGTCCCTAACCTTAACCGTAAACCTAAACTCTAACCCTAACTCTAAACCTAACACTAACCCTAACCTCTAACCCTAAACCTAACCCTAACCCTAACCCTAACCCCTAACCCTAACCCTAACACTAACCCCTAACCCTAACCCATAACCAGAACCCTAACCCCTCACACTAACCTTAACCCCTAACACTAACCCTAACCCTATCCCCTAAACCTAACCCTAACCCCTAAACCTAACTCTAACCCTAATCCAACCCTAACCCTAACCCTAACCCTAACCCTAACCCTAACCCTAACCCTATACCCTAAAACTTACCTAACCCTAAACCTCACCCTAACGCTAACCCGAACCCTGACCCTAAAACGAAACCGATCCCTAACCTGAACCCGAACCCTAACCCGAACCAGGACCAGAACCCGAACCCTAACACTAACCCTAAACCTAACCCGAAACTGAACAATAACCTGAACCCTAACCCTAAACCTAAACCTAACCACAACCCAAACCCTAACCATAACCCGAACCCTAACCTGACCCCGAACCCTAACCCGAACCCAACCCGAACCCTTACCCAAACCCTAACCCGAATCCGAAACCTAAACCGAACCAGAACCAAACCCAACACCGAACTTGAAACCTATACCTAACCCTAACCGTAACCCTAAA
The DNA here is from genome assembly GCA_032313775.1 of Urocyon cinereoargenteus. Taxonomy (NCBI): domain Eukaryota; kingdom Metazoa; phylum Chordata; class Mammalia; order Carnivora; family Canidae; genus Urocyon; species Urocyon cinereoargenteus. The sequence goes on from JAVLSZ010000006.1 coordinate 1,637,621, forward strand.
CCCTAACCCTAACTCTAAACCTAACCCTAGCCCTAACCCCTAACCCTAAACCTAACCCTAACCCTAACCCCTAAACCTAACACTAACACTAACCCGAAACCCCTCACCAAACCTTAACCTCTAACACTAAACCTAACCCTATCCCCTAAACCTTACCTTAACCCCTAACCCTAACCCAACCCAAACCCTAACCCTAAACTTAACACTAATCCTAAACCCTGAAACTTACCTAACCCTAACCCTCACCCTAACGCTAACCAGAAACCTAACCCTAACACAAACCCTAACCCTAACGCGAACCCTACCCTAACCAGAACCTGAACCCTAATCCGATCCCACAACCTAACATGAACCCTATCGTGAACCCCTAACCCAAACCCTAACCCTAACTCTAAACATAACCCTAACCCTAACCCTAACCCCTAACCCTAACCCTAAACCTAACCCTGACCCTAACCTCTAACCTAACTAATCCTAACCCTAACCCATCCCTAACCCTAAACCTAACCCTAAATCTAAACCCTACCACTTAAACCTAACCCTAACCCTCACCCTAACCCAAAAACCTAACCCTAACCCTAAACCTAAACCTAACCAGAACCCGAACCCGAACCCTAAACCTAACCGGTACCCGAACCCTAAACCGAACCCGAAACCTAACATGAACCCGAACCCTAACCCTAATCCGAACCCGAACCCTAACCCGTACCCGAAACCTAACCCAAACCCAAAACTGAATCCTAACCCAAACCTGAACCCGAACCCGAACCCGAAACCTAACCTTAAACCCAACCCTAACCAGAACCCAAACCGAAAACCTAACACTCCGCGAGCCCTAACCCTAAACCTAAACCTAACCAGAAACCTAACCAGAAGCCTAACCTAACCCTAATCCTAAACCGAAACCTAAACCTAACCCGAACCTGAACCCGAACCCTAACCCTAACCCGAAACCGATTCCGAACCCTAACCCAAACTCGAACCCTAACCCTAACCCGACAGCTAACCTACCCTAACCCTATCCTTAACACTAACCAGAACCCTAAACCTAACCAGAACCCTAAACCGAACCCTAACCCGAACCCGCCCGATCCCTAATCCTACCCTAACCAGAACCCGAACCCGAACCCTAACCCTAAACCTAACCCTAACCCAAACCCAAACCCGAAACCTAACCCTACCCAAACCCTAACTCTAACCCGAAACCTAACCAGAAACCTAACCAGAACCCTAACCTAAACCGAACCCTAAACCGAACCCTAATCCTAACCCTAAATCTAACCCTAGCCCGAAACCTAACCCGAACCCTAACCTGAACCCTAAACATAAACGTAAACCTTACTAGAATGCTAACCGAACCCTAACCCGAACCCTAACCCTAACCTGTACCCGACCCCTAAACCGAACACGAACCATAACATGATCCCAAACCCTAACCCGAACCGGAACCCGAACCCGAACCTTAACCCGATACCGAACCCTAACCCGAAACATAACCCGAACCCCAACACGAACCCGAACCCTGAACCTAACCCGAAACCTAACCCTAACCCAAACCCTAACCCTAACCCAAACCCTACCCTAACCCGAATCTGAACCCTAACCTGAACCCGAACCCTAATACGAACCCACACCTAACATGAACCCTAACCCTAACCCCTAACCCTAACCATAACCTTAACTCTAAATATAACCCTAACCCTAACCCTAACCCATAACCCTAACCCTAACTCTAACCCCTTACCCTAAACCTAACCCTTACCCCTAACCCTAAGCCTAACCCCTAACCCTAACCCTAACACTAACTCTAACCCCTTACCCTAACCCTAACCCTTACCCCTAACCCTACCCCTAACCCCTAAACCTAACCCTAACCCTAACACTAACCCAAACCTAACCCTAAACCTAACCCTAAATATAAATCCTAACACGAAACCTAACCCTAACCCTCACCCTAACACAAACACTTAACCCTAAACCTAACACTAAATCTAACCAGTACCCTAACCCGAACCCTTACCCGAACCCTAACCCGATCCCTAACCCTACCCTAACCCGAACCCGAACACGAGAACGAACCCTAAAACTAAACCTAACCTTAACCCGAACACAAACCCAAAACCTAACCCTACCCGAAACCTAACCCTAAACCGAAACCTAACCAGAAACCTAAACCGAACCCTAACCTAACCCTAACCCTAACCTGAACCCTAACCCTAACCAGAACCTGAACCCTAACCCTAACCGTAAACTTTACCCGAACGATAAGCCGAATGATAACCCGAATCCTAATGTTAACCCGAACCCGAAACCTAACCCGAACTCAAATGCTAACCCGAACCCGAACCCAAACCCAAAACCGAACCAGAAACCTAACCTACACCAGAACCCTCTCCCGAACCCGAACCCGAACCCAAACCAGAACTCGAACACGAACCCGAAACCGAACCCTAACCTGAACCCGAACCGAAACCCAAACACGACCCTGAACCCGAACCCTAACCCTAAACTGAACCCGAACCCTAACCCGAACCTGAACCCGAACCTGAAACTGAACACTAACCTGAACCCTGAAACTAATCCTAACTCGAACCTGTACCCTAAACCGAACCCAAATCCTAACCCAAACCCGAAGCTAACCCGAAACCGAAACCTAACACTAACACTAAATCTAACCCGAAACCGAACACTAAACTGAAACCTAACCCTAACCCTAACCACAACCCAAACCCAAACCCGATACCGAACCCTAACCTGACCGTGAACCCTAACCCGAACCCTAATCCGAACCCGAAACCTAACCCGAACCAGAACCAAACCCGAAACAGAACTCGCAACCTGTCCCTAACCCTAACCATAAACCTAAACCCTAACCCTAACTCTAACCTAACACTAACCCTAACCCCTAACCCTAACCTAACCTTAACCCTAACCCTAACCCCAACCCTAACCCTAACACTAACCCCTACCCTAACCCTAACACTAACCCTAACCCCTCACACTAACCTTAACCCCTAACACTAACCCTAATCCTATCCCCTAAACCTAAACCTAACCCATAACCCTAACTCTAACCCTAATCCTACCCTAACCCGAACCCGAACCCTAACCCTAAACTTAACCCTAACACAAAACCAAACCCGAAACCTATCCCTACCTGAACCCTAACCCTAGACCGAAACCTAACCAGAAACCTAACCAGAACCCTAACCTAACCCTAACCCTAACCGAAACCTAACCCGAAACCTATACCGAACCCTAAACCGAAACCTAATCCTAACCCTAAATCTAACCCAAACCCGAACCCGAACCTGCATCCTAACCCGAACCCTAACCCTAACCGTAACCGTAACCTTTACTTGAACGCTAACCCGAACCCTAACACAAAACCTAACCCTAACCCGATTCCGAACCCAAACCCGAACCCTAACACAAACCCGAACCCGAACCCGAACCCTAAACCTAACTGGAACCCGAACCCAAACTCGAATCCTAACCCGAACCCCAACACGAACACGAACTCTGAACCTCACCTGAAACCCAACCCTAACCCAAACCCTAACCCTAACCTGAAACTTACCCTAACCCAAACCTGAACCCTAACCCGATCCCGAACACTAAGCCAAACCCAAAACCTAACATGAACCCTAAACCTAACCCCTAACCCTAACCCTAACCCTAACTCTAAACATAACCCTAACCCTAACCCTAACCCCTAAACCCTAACCCTAACCTTAACCCCTTACCCTAACCCTAACTCTAACCCATAACCCTAACCCTAAACCCTAAACCTAACCCTAACCCTAACCCTAACCCTAACCCAACCCTAAACCTAAACCTACACTAAATCTAAACTCTAACACGTAAACGTAACCCAAACCCTCACCGTAACCCAAACACCTAAACCTAACCCTAACCCTAAACCTAACCAGAACCCTAACCCGAACCCTAACCCAATCGCTAACCCTAACACTAATCCGAAACCGAAACGGAACCTAAACCCTAACCCGAACCCGAACCCTAACCCGTACGCGAACCCTAACCCTAACCCGAAACCGAACCCGAACCCGAACCCAAAACTGAACCCGAACCCGAACTCTAAACCTAACCCTAACCCTAACGCGAACCCAAACCTGAAACCTAACCCTTCGCGAACCCTAACCCTAACCCGAAACCTAACCCGAAACCACACCAGAACCCTAACCTAATCCTAAACCTTACCCGAAATCTAACCCTGACCCGAACCTGAACCCGAACCCAAACCTGAACCCGAACCCTAACCCAAACCCAGAAGCTAACCTAAACCTAACCCTATCCTTAACTCTTACGAGAACCCTAAACCTAACCAGAACCCTAACCCGAACTCTAACCCGAACCCTAACCCGATCCCTAATCCTACCCTAACCCGAACACTAACCCTAAACCTAATCCTAACCCGAACGCAAACCCGAAACCAAACCTACCCAAACCCTAACCCTAATCCGACACCTAACCCGAAACCTAACCCGAACCCTAATCCGAACTCTAATCCTAACCCTAAAACTAAACCTAACGCAAAACCTAACACGAAACTAAACCCGAACCCTAATACAAAACCTAACCCTAACACTCACCGAACCCTAACCCGAACCCGAACCCAAATCCTAAACCGAACGCTAACCGTAACAGTAACCCTAAACCGAACGCTAACCCGAAACCTAAACCAAACCCTAAACCGAACCCTAACCCTAAACTTAACACTTACTCGAATGCTAACCCGAACCCTAACCCTAATCTGTACCCGAAACCTAAACCCAACCCGAACCCTAACACGAACCCGAACCCTAAACCTAATCCGAACCCGAACCCGAACCCGAAATCAAACCCGAACCCGAAGCCTAACACGTACCCGAAACCTAAACCTAATCCGAAAACGAACCCTAACCCGAACCCAAACGCGAACCCTAACCCGAAACCGAACCCGAACCCTAACCCTAACCTGAACTCGAACCTAACCCTAACCCTATGCTTAACCCTAACCAGAATAATAAACCTCACCAGAACTCTAAACCGTACCCTAACCCGTTCCCTAACCCTACCCTAAACCGTACCCTAACCCGTTCCCTAACCCTACACTAACCAGAAACCAAACCCTAACCCTAACCCTAAACCTAACCCTAACCTGAACCCATACCCGAAACCTAACACTACCCGAACCCTGACCCTAACCCGAAACCTAACCAGAAACCTAACCAGAACCCTAACCTAACCCTAACCCTAACCCAAAACCTACCCTAACCCGAACCCGAAACCTAACCATACCCGAACCCGAACCCGAACCCTAACCCGAACCCGTCACCTAACGGGTACCAGAACCCTAAACCTTACCCGAACCCGAACCCTAACCCGAACCCGAACTCGAACCCTAACCCTAACCCGAACCCTAACCCTAACCCGAAAGCTAACCTAACCCTAACCATATCCTTAACCCTAACCTGAACCCTAAACCTAACCAGAACCCTAATCTGAACCCTAACCCAAACCCTAACCTGATCCCTAATCCTACCCAAACCGAAACTGAACCCGAACCCTAACCCTAAACCTAACCTTAACCCAAACCAAAACCCGAAACCTAACCCTACCCGAACCCTAACACTAACCCGAAACCTAACCCGAAACCTATCCAGAACCCTAACCTAACAGTAACCCTAACCGAACCCTAACACAAAACCTAACCCAAACCCTAATCCGAACCCTAATCTTAAACCTAAATCTAACCCTAACCCGAACCAGAACCCGCATCCTAAACCGAACCCTAATCCTAACCGTAACCCTAACCTGAATGCAAATCCGAACCCTAACCCGAACCCTAACCCAAACCCTAACCCTAACTGTAACTTTACTCGAACGCTAACCCAATCCTTAACACCAACCCTAACCCTAACCCGAATCCGGACCCTAACCCTAACACAAAGCCTAACCCTAACCCGAATCCGAACCCTAACCCAAACGCGAACCCTAACCCAAACCCTAACCTGAACCCGAACACTAAACCTAACCCGAAACACCAACCCTAACACTATACCGAACCCCAACCCTTATCCGAACCCTAACCCTAACCTGAACCCTAACCCAAAACCTAACCCGAACCCTAATCCAAAACCTAACCCTAACACTCACCCTAAACCTAACCCGAACCCGAACCCGAATCCTAACCCGAACCCAAACCCTAAACGTAACCCTAAACAAAACGCTAACCCGAACCCTAAACCAAACCCTAACTTGAACCCTAACGCTAACCGTAACACTTCCTCGAACGCTAACCCGAACCCTAACTCGAACCCTTACCCTAACCCGTACCCGAATCCTAAGCCGAACCCAAACACTAACACGAACCCGAACCCTAACCCTAATCCAAACCTGAACCCGAAACTGAAATCAAACCCGAACCCGAAACCTAACACGTACATGAACCCTAACCCTAACCCGAAACCGAATCCTAACCCGAACCCAAACCGGAACCCTAACCAGAACCCGATCACTAACCCCAACCCGAATTCTAACCCGAAACCTAACATGAACGCGAATCCGAACCATAATCCTAAACTTAACTCTCAACCTAACCCGATCCAGAACCAGAAACCTAACCCGAACCCTAACCCTAACTGTAACCCTAACACGAATGCTAACCTGATCCCTAACCTGAACCCTAACCCGAACTCTAACCCTTACCGTAACCTTTACTCGAATGCCAACCCGAACCCTATCAAGAACCCTAACCCTAACCCAAAGCCTAACTTAACCCTACTCCTAATCTTAACCCTAAACCGAGTCCTAAACCTAACCCGAACCTTAACCTAATCTTAACCCTAACCCGAACCCTAACCCTAACCCAAACACGAACCCGAACCCTAACACTTAGCGGAACCCTAACCCGAAACCTAACCTGAACCCTAATCTGAACCCTAACCCTAACACTAACACACAACCTAACCTGACCCGAACCTGAATCCTAACCCGAACCCTAACCCTAACTGTAACCCTAACCCAAACGCTAACCCGAACCCTAACACGAACCCTAACCCTAACCGTAAAACTTACTCGAACGCTAACCCAAACCCTAACCCGAACCCTAACCCTAAACCGAACCCGACCCCTAAACCGAACCCGAATCCTAACACGAAAACAAACCCGAACCCTAATCTGAAACGGAACCCGAACCCGAACCCTAACACGTACCCGAACCCTAACCCGAACCCTAACCCGAACCCCAACACGAACCCGAAACCTAAACCCAACCCGAAACCCAACCCTAACCCAAACCCTAACCCTAACCCGAACCCTACCCTAACACGAACCTGAACCCTAACCCGAACTGGAACCCTAGTACAAACCCAAACCTAACATGAACCCTAACCCTAACCCCTAACCCTAACCCTAACCTTAACTCTAAACATAACCGTAACCCTAACCCTAACCCCTAACACTAACCCTAACCCTAAATCTAACCCCTTACCCTAACCCTAACCCTTACCCCTAACCCTAACCCTAACCCTAATGCTAACCCACCCTAACCCTAAACTTAACCCTAAATCTAAACCCTAACACTTAAACCTAACACTAACCTCACCCTAACCCAAACACCTAACACTAACCCTAACCCTAAACCTAACCAAAACCCTAACCCAAACCCTAACCCTAACCTGATCCCTAACTCTACCCTAACCCGAACCCGAACCCGAACCCTAACCCTAAACCTAACCCTAACCCGAACCCAAACGCAAAACCTAACCTTACCCGAAACCTAACCCTAAAGAGAAACCTAACCAGAAACCTAAACCGAACCCTAACCTAACCCTAACCCTAACCCGAAACCTAACCCTAACCCGAACCCTAACCCGAACCCGAACACGAACCTGAACATGAACCCGAGCCCTAACCTAACCCTACCCCTAATCTTAACCCTAACCCGAGTCCTAAACCTAACCCAAACCCTAACCTAATCCTAACCTTAACCCGAACCCGAACACTAACTCTACACCTAACCAGACCCAAACCTGAATCCTAACCCGAACACTAACCCTAACCGTAACCCTAACCCGAATGCTAACCCGAACCCTAACCCGAACCCTAACCCTAACCATAAACCTTACTCGAACGCTAACCAACACCCTAACCCGAACCCTAACCCTAACCCGTACCCGACCCCTAAACCGAACCCACCCTAACACGAACCCAAACCCTAACACTAACCCGAACAGGAAGCCGAACCCCAACACGAACCAGAACCCTGAACCTAACCCAAAACCTAACCCTAACCCAAACGCTAACCCTAACCCGAACCCTACCCTAACCCGAACCTGAAGCCTAACCTGAACCCGAACCCTAATAGGAACCCAAACCTAACATGAACCCTAACCCTAACCCCTAACCCTAACCCTAACCTTAACTCTAAACATAACCCTAACCCTAACCCTAACCCTAACCCTAACTCTAACCCATTAACATAAGCCTAACCCTTACCCCTAACCCTAACCCCTAAACCTAACCCTAACGCTAACCCAACCATAACCCTAAACCTAACCCTAAATCTAAACACTAACACTTAAACCTAACCCTAACCCTCACACTAACACAAACACCTAACCCTAACCCAAACTCTAAACCTAACCAGAACAGTAACCCAAACCCTAACCCAAACCTAACCCAATCCCTAACCCTACCCGAACCTGAACCCGAACACGAAACCAAATCCTAACCCTAAACCTAACTCTAACACGAACCCAAACCTGAAACCTAACCATACCCGAAACCTAACCCTAAACCGAAACCTAAACAGAAACCTAAACCGAACCCTAACCTAACCCTAACCCTAAACCGAACCCTAACCCTAACCGAACCTGAACCTTAACCACACCGTACCTTTACCCGAACGATAAGCCGAACGCTAACCTGAATCCTAATGTTAACCCGAACCCGAAACCTAACCCGAACCCAAACGCTAACCAGAACCCGAACCCTAACCCAAAACCGAAACCAAACCCGAACCCGAACCCAAACCCTAACCCGAACACGAACCCTAACCCTAACCTGAACCCGAACCCTAACCAAAACTCGAACACGAAACCGAAAACGAACCCAAACCCGAACCCGAACCCGAACCAGAACACAAACCCGAACCCTAACCCGAAACATAACCCTAACCCGAACCTGAACCCTAACCTGAACCCGAAACCGAACCCTTACCCAAACCCTAAAACGAGCCCGAAACATAACCCGAACCAGAACCAAACCCGAAACCGAACTCGAAACCTATCCCTAACCCTAACCGTAAACCTAAACCCTGACCCTAACACTAAACCTAATCCAAACCCTAACCCCTAACCCTTAACCTAACCCTAACCCTAACCCCTAACCCTAACCCTTACACAAACCCTTAACCCTAACCCTAACACTAACCCTAACCCCTCATCCTAACCTTAACCCCTAACACTAACCCTAACCCTATCCCCTAAACCGAACCCTAACCCCTAACCCTAACACTAACCTTAATCCAACCCTAACCCTAACCCTAAACCAACCCTAACCCTAAACCGTAAAACTTACCTAACCCTAAACCTCACCCTAACACTAACCCGAAACCTGACCCTAAAATGAAACCAATCCCTAACCCGAACCCGAACCATAACCAGAACCCGAAAAATAATCCGAACCCAAATCCTAACATAAACCCTAACCCTAACCTCTAAACCTAACCCTATCCCTAACCTGAAACCCAACCCTAACACTAACCCGAACCCTAACCCGAATTCAAACCCTATCCGGAACCCTAACATTAACCCGAACCCTGACCCTAACCCGAACCCTAAACCAAAACCTAACCCGAACCCTAATCCAAAACCTAACCCTAACACTAACCCTAAACCTTACCCGAAACCGAACTCAAACCTGAACCTTAACACGAACGCGAACCCTAAATCTAATCTGAACCAGAACCCGAACCCAAACCTGAACCCGAACCCTAACCCGCACCCGAACCCTAACCCTAACCCAAAACTGAACCCGAACCCGAACCCAAACCCAAACCCGAACCCTAACCCTAACCCGAACTCTAACCTAACCTTAACCCTAACCTTAACCCTAACCAGAATACTAAACCTCACCAGAACCCTAACCCGTTCCCTAACCCTACCCTAACCCGAAACTGAACCCGAACCCTAACCCTAAACCTAACCCTAAACCGAACCCAAACCTGAAACCTAACACTACCCGAACCCTAACCCTAACCCGAAACCTAACCAGAAACCTAACAACACTAACCTAACCCTAAACCTAACCCGAAAAATAAACCTAACCCGAACCCTGACACAAAAATTAAACCGAACCCTAATCCGAACCATAATCCTAAACTTAACTCTAACCCTAACCTGATCCAGAACCCGAATCCTAACCCGAACCCTAACCCTAACCGTAACCCTAACCCGAACGCTAACCCGAACCCTACCCGAACCCTAACCCTAACCCAAACCCTAACCTAACGCTATCCCTAATCTTAAACCTAAGCCGAACTCTAAACCTAATCCGAACCCTAACCTAATCCTAAACCTAACCTGAACCCTAACCCTAACCCATACCTGAACCCTAACACTTACCCAAACCCTAACCCGAAACCTAACCCGAACCCTAACCCTAACTATAACTTTTACTCGAACGCTAACCCGAACTCTAACATGAACCCCAAACCTAACACGAATCTGAACCCTAACCCTAACACTAACCCTAACCCTAACTCGAACCCGAACCCGAATCCTAACCAGAACCCTAAACCTAACCGTAACCCTAACCCGAATGCTAACCCGAACCCTAACCCGAACCCTAAACCTAACCGTAACCCTTACTCGAACGCTAACCCGAACCCTAACCTGAACCCTAACCCTAACCCGTATCCGAACTCTAAACCGAACCCGAACCGTAACACGAACCCGAACCCTAACCCTAACCCTAACTGGAACCCTAACCCTAACCCGAACCCGAACCTGAACCCTAAACCTAACCCTAACTTGAACCCGAACCCTAAACTGAACCCAAACACTAACCCGAACTCGAAACCTAACACTAACCCGAACCAGAACCCGAACCCGAACCCTAACACTAACCCTAAACCTAACCCGAAACTGAACAATAACCTGAACCCTAAACCTAACCCTAACCACAACCCAAACCCTAACCCTAACCCGAAACCTAACCTGAACCCGAACCCTAACCTGAAACCTAACCCGAACCCTTACCCAAACCCTAACCCAAATCCGAAACCTAACCCAAACCAGAACCAAACCCGACACCAAACTCAAAAACTATCCCTAACCCTAACCCTAACCCTAAACCCTAACCCTAACTCTAAACCTAACCCTAGCCCTAACCCCGAACCCTAAACCTAACCCTAACCCTAACCCCTAACCCTAACCTTAACACTAACACTAACCCTAACCCCTCACCCTAACCTTAACCCCTAACACTAACCCTAACCCTAACCCAAACCTAACCCTAACCCTAAACCTAACCCTAATCCTAAAACCTGAAACTTACCTAACCCTAACCCTCACCCTAACGCTAACCCGAACCCAACCCCTAAGCCGAACCCGAACCCTAATCCGAACACAAAACCTAACATAAACCCTAACCCTAACCCCTAACCCTAACCCTAAACCTAACACTAACCACAACCCCGAACCTTACCCGACCCTAACCCGAACCCGAACCCGAACCTAACATGAACCCTTACCAGAACCCTAACCCGAACGCGAACCCTAAACCTAACCCGAAAACTAACCCAAAACCAAACACGAACCCTAATCTGAAACCTAACCCTAACACTATCCCTAACCCTAACGCTAACCCGAACCCGAACCCGAATCCTAACCCGAACCCTAACCCTAACCGTAAACCTAACCCGAACGCTAACCTGAACCTTAACCCAAACCCTAACCCGAACCCTAACCCTAAACGTAATCCTTACTCGAACACTAACCCGAACCCTAACCCTAACACGTACCCGACCCCTAAACCAAACCCGAACCCTAACATGAACCCGAACCCTAACCCTAACCCGAATCAGAAACCGAAACCGAACCCTAGCCCGAATACGAACCCTAACCCGTACCCGAACCCTAAACCTAACCCGAACCCGAACCCGAACCCGAACCCTAACCCTAACCTGAACCCTAACCCTAACCCGAACCCTAACTTAACCCTAACCATATCCTTAACCCTAACCAGAACCCTAAACCTAACCAGAACCCTAAACTGAATGTAAACCAGAACCCTAACCAGATCCCTAATCCTACCCCACCTGAACCCGAACTCGAACCCTAACCCTAAACCTAACCCTAACCCGAACCCAAACCCGAAACATAAAACTACCCGAACCCTAACCCTAACACTAAACCTAACCAGAAACCTAACCACAACCCCAACAAACCCTAACCCTAACCTGAAACCTAACCCTAACCAGAACCCGAACCCGAACCGTAACCCGAACCTGAACCCTATCCCTAACCAGAACCCTAACCCTAACCCGAAAGCTAACCTAACCCTAACCCTATACTTAACCCTAACCAGAACCCTAAACCTAACCAGAATCCTAACCCGAATGGTAACCCGTACCCTAACCCGATCCCTAATCCTACCCTAACCCGAACCCGAACCCGAAGCCTAACCATCAACCTAACCCTACCCGAACCCAAACACGAAACCTAACCCTACCCGAACCCTAACCCTAACCCGAAACCTAACCAGAAACCAAACCAGAACCCTAACCTAACCCTAACCCTATTCTGAACCGTAACATGAAACCTTACCCGAACTCTAATCCGATCACTAATCCTAACCCAAAATCTAACCCTAACTCGAACCTGAACCTGAATCCTAACCAGACCCTAACCCTAACCATAACCTTTACTCGAAAGCTAAACCTAACCCTAAAACGAACCCTAACCCTAACCCGAATCCGAACCCTAACCCAAACCCGAACACTAACCCAAACCGTAACCCGAACCCGAACCCTAAACCTAACCCGAACAAGAACCCAAACCCTAACCTTAACCCGAACACGAACCCGAACCCTGAACCTAACCCGGAACCTAACCCTAACCCAAGCCTAACCCTAACCTTACCCTAACCCGACCTGAACCCTAACACGAACCCGAACCCTAATCTGAACCCAAACCTAACATGAAATCTAACCCTAACCCCTAACCCTAACCCTAACCCTATCTCTAAACATAACCCTAACCCTAAAACTAACCCTAACACCTAACCCTAAACTTAACCCTAACCCTAACCCTAACTCCTTACCCTAAACTTAACCCTTAACCACATCCCTAACCCCTAAACCTAACCCTAACCCTAACCCTTACCCGAAACCTAACCAGAAATCTAACCAGAACCCTAACCTAACCCTAACCTATTCCAAATCCTAAACTGAAACCTAACCCGAACACTAATCCGATCCCTAATCCTAACCCTATTTCTAACCCTAACCCGAACCCGATCCCAAATCCTAACCAGAACCCTAACCCTAACAGTAACCCTAATCCGAAGGCTAACACGAACCCTAACCCGAACCCTAACCTGATCCCTAAACCTAACCATAATTTTTACTCGAACGCTAAACTGAACCGTAACACGAACCCTAACCATAACCCAAAGCCGAACCCTAACCCAAACCCAAACCCTAACGCAAACCCTAACCCAAAACCGAACCCTAAACCTAACCCGAACGCGAAACCGAATCTGAACCCTAACCCGAACCCTTACCTGAGCCAGAACCCGAACCCGAACCATAACCCGAACCCTAACCTGAAAACGAACCCTGAACCTAAACCGAACCCTGAACCTAACCCGAAACCTAACCCAAACCAAACCCTAACCCTAACCCGTACCCTACCCTAACTGAACCTGAACCCTAATTCGAACCCAAAACCTAACATGAACCCTACCGCTAACCCCAACCCTAACCCTAACTCTAAACATAACCCTAACCCTAACCTTAACCCTAACCTCTAACCCTAACCCTAACCCTAAACCTGACCCTGACCCCTTACCCTAACCCTAACCCTAACCCCTAACCCTAATCCTAACCCTTAAACCTAAACCTAACCCTAACCGTAACCCAACCCTAACCCTAAACCTAACCCTAAATCTAAACCCTAACACTTAAAACTAACCCTAACCCTCACCCTAATCCAAACATCTAACCCTAACCCTAACCCTAAACCTAAACCTAACCAGAACCCTAACCCGAAACCTAAACCTAACCGGTACCCGAACCCTTAACCGAACCAGAAACCTAACACGAACCCGAAGCCTAACCCTAATCCGAACCTGAACCCGAACCCGAATCCTTACCCAAACCTGAACCCGAACCCGTACCCGAAACCTAACCCTAACCCAAAACTGAACCCTAACCCGAACCCGAACCGGAGCCCAAACCCTAACCTGAAACCAAACCCGAACCTGAACCTGAAACCTAACCCTAAACCCAACCCTAACCAGAACCCAAACTGGAAACCTAACCCTACGCGAACCCTAACCCTAAACCTAAACCTAACCAGAAACCTAACCAGAACCCTAACCTAACCCTAACCCTAACCCGAAACCTAACTGTAACCCGAACCCGAACCCGAAACCTAAACCGAACCCGAACCCGATCCCGAAACCTAACCCGAACCCGAACTCTAACCCTAACCCGAAAGCTAACCTAACCCTAACCCGAACCCGAACCAGAATCCTAACCCGAGCCCTAACCCTAACCGTAACCCTAACCCGAATGCTAACCCGAACCCTAAACAAAACCTAACCTGAACCCTAAACCTAACCGTAACACTTATTCGAACGCTAACCCTAACCCTAAACCTAAACCTAACCAGAACCCTAACCCATACCCGAACCCTAAACCGAACCCGAACCCTAACACGAACACGAAACCTAACCATAACCTGAATCTGAACCGGAACCCGAAATCTAAACCTACTGGAACCCTAACCCTAAACTGAAACCTAACCAGAAACCTAACCCGAACCCTAACCTAACCCTAACCCTAACACGAACCCTAACACTAACCCGAACCTGAACCCTAACCCTAACCGTAAACTTTACCCGAATGATAAGCCAAACGCTAATGCGAACCCCAATGTTAACTCAAACCCGAAACCTATCCCGAACCCGAACCCTAACCCTAACCCGAACCTTAACCTGAACCCGAACATGAACACGAACACGAACCTGATCCCTAACCCGAACACGAACCCTAACCCTAAACCGAACCGGAACCATAACCCGAACCCGAACCCGAACCCGAAACAGAACACTAACCTGAACCCTAAACCTAACGCTAAGTCAAACCCGAACACTGACCCTAACCCTAACACTCACCACAACCCAAACCCTAAACCTACCCCGAACCCTAACCTGACCCCGAAACCTAACATGAACCCTAACCCGAACCCTTACCCAAACCCTAAGCCGAACCTGATACCTAACCCGAACCAGAACCAAACCCGAAACAGAACTCTAAACCTATCCCTAACCCTGACCGTAACCCTAAACCCAAACCCTAACTCTAAACCTAACCCTATCCCTAACCCCTAACCCTAAACCTAACCCTAACCCTCACCCCTAAACCTAACCCTAACCCTAACCCATAAACCTAACTCTAACACTAACCCTAACCCCTCACCCTAAACTTAACCCCTAACAATAACCCTAACCCTATCCCCTAAACCTAACCCTAACCCCTAACCCTAACCCTAACCCTAACCCAACCCTAAACCTAACCCTAAACCTAACACTAACCCTAAACCCTAAAACTTACCTAAACCTAACCCTGACCCTAACGCTAACCCGAACCCTAACCCTAAACGAAACCGATCCCTAACCCCAACCCGAAACCTAACCCGAACCCGAACCATTATCCGAACCTGAAACCTAACATAAACCTTACCATAACCCTAACCCTAACCCTAACCAGAAACCCAACCCTAACCCTAACCTGAACCCGAACCCTAACCCTAACCATAACCCTAACCCGAACCCCAACCCTAACCCAAACCCTAACCCGAAACCTAATCCAAACCCTAATCCGAAACCTAAACCTAACACTAACCCTAAAACTCACCCGAACCCGAACCCGAATCCTAACCCATACCGTAACCCTAACCGTAACCCTAAACAAAGGCTAACCCGAACCCTAAACCGAACCCTAAACCGATCCCTAACCCTAACTGTAACACTTACTCGAACGCTAACTCGAACCCTAACCCGAACCCTACCCTAACCCATACCCGAACCCTAAACCGAAACCGAAACGTAAGACGAACCTGAACCCTAACCCTAATCCGAAACCGAACCCAAACCCGAAACCTAACCCGAACCCTAACCCGTACCCGAACCCTAATCCTAACCCGAAACCGAACCCTGACCCAAACCCAAACCCTATCCCGAACTCGAACCCGAATACGAACCCTAACATGAACTCTGACCTAACCCTAACCCTAACTCTAAACCTAACCCTAACCCTAACCCCTAACATTAAACATAACCCTAACGTAACCCTAACCATAACACAACCCTAACCATAAACCTAACCCTAAATCTAAACCCTAACACTTAAACCTAACCATAACCCTCACCCTAACCCAAACACCTAACCCTAAATATAAACCCTAACACTTAAACCTAACCATAACCCTCACCCTAACCCAAGCACCTAACGTAACCCTAATCCTAAACCTAACCAGAACCCTAATCTGAACCCTAACCCAAACCATAACCCGATCCCTAACCCTACCCTAACCCAAACCCGATCCCGAACCCGAACCCTAACCCTAAACCTCACCCTAACCAAAACCCGCAACCTAATCCTACCCGCAACCTAACCCTATACCGAAACCTAACCAGAAACCTAATCGGAACCCTAACCTAAACCTAACCCTAACCCGAACCCTAACCCTAACCTGAACCTTAACCCTAACCGTAAACGTTACCCGAATGATAAGCTGAATACTAAGCCGAACCCTAACGTTAACATGAACCCGAAACCTAACCCGATCCCAAACCCGAAACCGAACCCGAACACGAACCCTAACCCGAACCCGAACCCTAACCCTAACCCAAACCTTAATTCTAACCCGAACCCAAACTTAATCCTAACCCTATCCTTAACCCTAACCAGAACCCTAGACTTAACCAGAACCCTAACCCGAACCCTAACCCGATCCCTAATCCTACCCTAACCCGAACCCGAACCCTAACCCTAAACCTCACCCTAACCCGAACCCAAACCCGAAACCTAAACCTACCCAAACCCTAACCCTAACCCAAAACCTGACCAGAAACCTAACCTTAAACCTAACCTAACCCTAACCCTAACCCGAAATCGAACCCTGACCCGAACCCGAATCTGAACCCTAACCCAAACCCGAACCCGAACCCTAACCCTAACCCGAACCCTAAACCTAACCCGAAAGCTAACTTAAACCTAACCCTATCCTTAATCCTAACCAGCACCCTAACCTAACCAGAACCCTTACCCAAACACTAACCCGAACCCTAACCCAATCCCTAATCCTACACTTACCCGAACCCGAACCCTCAACGAACCCTAACCTGAACCCACCCCGAAACCTAACCCTTCCCGAACCCTAACCCTAACCCGAAACCTAAACAGAAACCTAACCAGAACCTTAACCGAACCCTAACTCTAACCCGAACCCTAACCCGAAACCTAACACGAACCCTCATCCGAACCCTAATCCTAACCCTAAATCTAACCCTAACCCGAACCCAAACCCGAATCCTAACCCGAACCCTAACCCTAACCGTAACCTTAACCCGAATGCTAACCCGAACCCTAACCCGAAACCTAACCTGAACCCTAACCCTAACCGTAACTTTACTCGAACGCTAAACTGAAACCTAACACGAAACCTAACCCTAACTTGAATCCGAACCTTAACCCAAACACGAACCCTAACCCAAACCCTATCCCGAACCCGAACCCTAAACCTAACCCGAACCCGAACCCAGACCCTGACCCGAAACCAAACACGAACCCAAACACTGAACCTAACCCGAAACCTAACCCTAACCCGAACCCGAACCCGAATCCTAACCCGAACACAAACCCTAACCATAACACTTATTCGAACGCTAACCCGAAACCTAACCCGAACCCGAAACCTAATCTTAATCCGAACCCGAACCCGAACCCTAACCTGAACCCTAACCCGTAGCCAAACCCTAACCCTAACCCGAAAACGAACCCTAACCCGAACCCGAACTCTAACCTAACCCTAACACTATCCTTAACCCTAACCAGAAAACTAAACCTCACCAGAACCCTAACCAGAACCCTAACCAGTACCCTCACCCATTCCCTAACCCTACCCTAACCCGAACCCGAACCCTAAACCTAACCCTAAACCTAACCCTAACCTTGAACCCAAACCCGAAAGCTAACCTAAACCTAACCCTATCATTAGCCCTAACCAGAAGCCTAAACCTAACCTGAACCCTAACCCGAACCCTAAACCAAACACCTAAACCTAAACCTAAACCTAACCAGAACCCAAATCCGAACCCTAAACGTAACTGGTACCCGAACCCTAAACCGAACCCGAACCATAACACGAACCCGAAACCTAACCCTAATCCGAACCCGAACCCTAACCCGAACCCGAAACCTAACCCGTACCCGAACCCTAACCCTAACCCGAAACGGAACCATAACCCAACCCCAAACCTGAACCCAAACCCGAACCCGAACCCGAACCCGAACCCGAAACCTAACCCTAAACCTAACCCTAACCCGAACCCAAAACGGAAACCTAACCCTACGAAACCCTAACCCTAACCCGAAACCTAACCACACACTTAACCCGAACCCAAACCTAACCCTAACCATAACCCAAAACCGAACCCGAACCCGAACCCAATCCCGAACCCTAACACTAACCGAACCCTAACCCTAACCCGAAAGCTAACCTAAACCTAACCCTATCCTTAACCCTAACCAGAACCCTAAACCTAACCAGAACCCTAACCTGAACCCTAACCCAAAACCCTAACCCGATCCCTAATCCTATCCTAACCCGAACCCGAACCCTAACCCTAAACGTAACCCTAACCCAAACCCAAACCTAAACCTAACCCTACCCGAAACCTAACCCTAACCCGAAACCTAACCAGAAACTTAACCAGAACTCTAACCTAACCCTAACCCTAACCTGAACCTAACCCAAAACCTAACCCGAACCCTAATCCTAACCTAAATCTATCCATAACCCGAACCTGAACCCGCATCTTAACCCGAACCCTAACCTTAACCGGAAACCTAACCAAAAACCTAACCAGACACTAACCCTAACCCGATCCCTAACCCGAAACCTAACCCGAAACCTAATCGGAACCCTAATCCGAACCCTAATCCTAACCCTAAATCTAACCGAACCCGAACCCACATCCTACCCCGAACCCTAACCCTAACCGTAACACTAACCCGAGCGCTAACACAAACCTTAACCCGAACCCTAACCCGAACACTAACCCTATCTGTAACTTTTACTTGAACGCTAACCCAAATCCTAACACGAACCCTAACCCTAACCCGAATCCGAACCCTAACCCTAACACTAACCGTAACCCTAATCCGAAACCTAAACCTAAACAAAACACTAACCCTAACCATAACCCTAACCCGAATGCTAACCCGAACGCTAAACCAAACCCTAACCCGAACCCTAAACCTAACTGTAACCCTTACTCGAATGCTAAACCGAACCCTAAACCGAACCCTAACCCTAACGCGTACCCGAACCCTAAACCGAACAAGAACCCAAACACGACCCGAACCCGAACCCTAACCTGAACCCAAACCCTAAACCGTACCCGAACCCTAACCCTAAACCGAAACTGAACCCGAACCTGAACCCTAACCCTGAACGGAACCGGAACCCGAACGCGAACCCTAACCAGAGCCCGAACCCTTACCCTAACCCAAAAGCTAACCTAGCCCTAACCCTATCCTTAACCCTAACTAGAAACCTAAGCCTAACCAGAACCCAACACAAACCCTAACCCGAACCCTTACCCGATCCCTAATCCTACCCTAACCCGAACCCGAACCCTAACCATAAACTTAACCCTAACGCAAAACCAAACCCGAAACCTATCCCTACCTAAACCCTAACCATAAACCGAAACCTAACCAGAAACCTAACCAGAACCCTAACTTAACCCTAACCCTAACCGAAACCTAACCAGAAACCTAAACCGAACCATAAACCAAAACCTAACCCTAACCCTAATCTAACACTAACCCGAACCTGAACCCACATCCTAATCCGAACCCTAACCCTAACTGTAATCCTAACCCGAATGATAACCTGAAACCTAAACCGAACCCTAACCCGAACCCTAACCCTAACCGTAACCTTTACTCGAACGCTAACCCGAACCCTAACACGAAAGCTAACCTTAACCCGAATCTGAACCCTAACCCAAACCCGAACCCTAACACAAACCCTAACCCGAACCAGAAACCTAAACCTAACCAGAACCCAAACCTGAACCCTAACCCGAACCCCAACACGAACACGAACCCTGAAACTAACCCGAAACCCAACCCTAACCCTAACCCTAACCTTAACACGAACCCTAACCCTAACCCGAACCTGAACCCAAACCCTAAACGTAACCTTTACCTGAACGGTAAGTTGAATGCTATCCCGAATCCTAACGTTAATCCGAACCCGAAACCTAACCCGAACCCGAACCCTAACCCGAAAATGAACCCGAACCCTAACCCAAACCCGATACCTAACCCACACCCGAACCCTAACCCTAACCCGAACCCGAACCCTAAATCAAACCCGAACATGAACCTGAAACTGAACACTAGCCTGAACCCTAAACCTAACCCTAACTTGAACACGAACTCTAAACCGAACCCAAACCATAACCCGAACCCGAACGCTAACCCGAGAACGAACACTAACACTAACCCTAACCATAAACCTAACCCGAAACCGAACACTAATGTGAACCCTAACCCTAAACCTAACCACAACCCAAACCCTAACCCTAACCCGAACCATAACCTGACCCCGAACCCTAACCCGAACCCTCAACCAAACCCTTATGCAAACCGTAACCCAAACTCGAAACCTACCCGAACCAGAACCAACCCGAAACCGAACTCGAAACCTATCCCTAAACCTAACTGCAACCCTAAACCCTAACCCTAACTCTAAACCTAACCCTAACCCTAACCCCTAACACTAAACCTAACCCTAAACCTAACCCATAACCCTAACCCTAACCCATAACCCGAACCCTAACTCCTCACGCTAACCTTAACCCCTAACACTAACCCTAAACCTATCCCCTAAACCTAACCCTAACCCCTTACCCTAAACCTAACCCTAACCCAACACTAACCCTAACCCTAAACCCTAAAACCTACCTAACCCTAACCCTACCCTAATGCTTACCCGAACCCTAACTCTAAAACAAAACCGATCCCTAACCCCAAACCGAACCCTAACCCTAACCCAAACATGAACCTGAACCAGAACCCTAACCCGAAACCTAAACTGAACCCGAACCCTAGCCCGAAACCTAACCCTAACTTAACCCGAACCCTAACCCGATCCCTAACCCGAAACCTAACCAGAAACCTAACCAGAACACAAACCTAACCCTAACCCTAACCCGAACCCTAACCCGAAACATAACCAGAACCCTAATCCAAACCCTAATACTAACCCTAAATCTAACCCTAACCCGAACCTAAACCTGACAGCTATCCCTAACTGAACCCTAACCCTAACCCAAAACCTAACCAGAAACCTAACCAGAACCCTAACCTAACCCTAACCCTAACCCGATCCCTATCCCGAAACCTAACCCGAACCCTAACCCGAACCCGAACCCTAACACTAACCCCAACCTGAACCCTAACCTGAACCTGAACACGAAGCCGAAACTGAACACTAGCCTGAACCCTAAACCTAACCCTAACTCGAACCTGAACCCTAAACCGAACCCAAACCCTAACCCGAACCCGAATGCTAACCCGAACACGAACCCATCACTAATCCTAAACCTAACCCAAAACCAAACACTAACCTGAACCCTAAACCTAACCCTAACCCTAACCACAACCCAAACCCTAACCCTTCTCTGAAACCTAACCCGACACCGAACCCTAACCCGAATCCTCACCCGAACACTTACCCGAACACAAAACCTAACCCGAACCAGAACCAAACCGAAACCGAACTCGAAACCTATCCCTAACCCTAACCCCTAACCCTAAACCTAACCCTAACCCCTAACCCTAACCCTAACTCCTCACCCTAACTTTAAACCCTAACACTAACCCTAACCCTATCCCCTAACCCTAACCGTAACCCCTAACCCTAACCCTAACCCTAACCCAAACTTGACCCTAACCCTAAAAATAACTCCAACATTAAACCCTAAACTTACCTAACCCTAACCCTCACCCTAATGCTAACCTGAAACCTAACACTGACACGAAACTGATCCTTAACCCGAACCCGAACCCTAACCCAAACCCGAAGCCTAATCCAAACACAAAACCTAACATAAACCTTAACACTAACCCCTAAACCTAACCCTAAACCTAACACTAACCATAACCCTACCCTTACCCGAACCCTAACCCAAACCCAAACCCTAACCCGAACGCTAACCCGAAACCTAAACCTAACACTAACCCGAACCCTAACCCGAAACTGAACCCTAACCTAAACCCTAACCCGATCACGAAACCTGAACCTAAACCGAAACCTAACCCTAAACCGAACCCGAACCCGAATCCTAACACACACCGTAACCCTAACCATAACCCTAAACAAACGATACACCGAAACCTAACCCGAACCATAATCTGAATGCTAACCCTAACACTAACCCTAAACCTAAAACGAACCCGAACCAGAAACCTAACCCGAACCTTAACCCTAACCTGAACCCTAAAGCGACCCTAACCCGAACCCTAACCCTAACCGTAACACTTACTCGAACGCTAACCCGAACCCTAACCCGAACCCTAACCCTAACCCATACCCGAACCCTAAACTGAACCGGAAAGCTAACACAAAGCCAAAACCTAACCCAAATCTGAACCCGAACCAGAACCCGAACCCTAACCCTAACCCGAACACGAACACTATCCTGTACCCGAACCCTAACCCCAACCCGAAACCGAACCCTAACCCGAAACAGAACCCAAACCCGAACCCGAACCCTAACCTGAAACCTAACCCTAACACTAAACCGAACCCTAACCCGAACACGAACCCTAAACCTAACCCGAAACCTATCCCAAAACCTAATCCGAAATCTAACCCTAACACTAACCCTAACCCTAACCCGAACCCTAACCCAAACCCGAACCCTAAATCTAACCCGAACCCTAACCCAAAACCTAACCCTAACCGTAACACTTACTCGAACGCTAACCTGAACCCTAAAACGAACACTAACCCTAACCCGTACCCGAAACCTAAACCGAACCCGAAGGCTAACACGAACCCGAAACCTCACCCTAATCCGAACCCGAACCCTAACCCGTACCCGAACCTGAAACCTAACCCGTACACGAACCCTAACCCTAACCCAAAACTGAACCCTAAACCGAAACCGAACCCCAACCTGAAACCTAAGCAGAACCCAAACCCGAACCCTAACCCTAACCCGAACTCTAACCTAACTCTAACCCTATACTTAACCCTAACCAGAATACTAAACCTAACCAGAACCCTAACCCGAACCGTAACCAGTACCCTAACCCATTCCCTAACCCTACCCTAACCCGAACCCGAACCCGAACCCTAAACCTAACTTAACCCTGAACTTGAACACAACCCGAAATGTAACACTACCCAAACCCTAAACCTAACCCGAGCCCGAACCCTAACCCTAACCCAAACCCTAACCTGAAACCTAACCCGAACCCTAATCCAAACCATAATCCTAAACTTAACTCTAACCCTAACCTGATCCAGAACCCGAATCATAACCCGAACCCTAACCCTAACTGTAACCCTAACCCGAACGCAACCCGAACCCTAACCCGAACCCTAACCCTAACTGTAACCTTTACTTGAACGCTAACCCGAACCCTAACATGAACCCTAACCCTAACCCGAACCTTAACCTAACCCTACCCCTAAACTTAACCCTAACCCGCACCCTAAACCTAACCAGAAACCTAGCCAGAACCCTAACCTAATCCTAACCCTAACTGAACCCGAACCCTAACCCAAACCCGAAACCTAACACATACCCGAAACCTAACCCGAAACCTAACCAGAACCCTAATCCGAACGCTAACCCTAACACTAACCCTAAAACTAAAACAAACCCGAACCAGAAACCTAACCCGAACCCTAACCCTAACTGTAACCCTAACCTGAACACTAACCCGAACCCTAACCCGAACCCTAACCCGAACCCTATCCTGAACCCTAAACCTAACTGTAAACCTTACTCGAACGCTAACCCGAACCCTAACCCATCCCCGAAACAGAACCCGAACCCTAACCCGAACCCGAACCCTAACCCGTACCCGAACCCTAACCCTAACCCGAAACTGAACCCGTACCCGAACCCGAACCCGAACCCGAACCCAAAACCTAAATTACCTGAGCCCTAATCCTAACCCGAAACCAAACCAGAAACCTAACACGAACCCTAATCTAACCCTAAACCTAACCGAAAACTAACCCGAAACCGAACTCGAACACTAACTCAAACCTGAACCCTAAACCGAACCCAAAACCTAACCCGAACCCGAACGCTAACCCGAAACCGAACCCTTACACTAACCCTAAACCTAACCCGAAACCGAACACTAACCTGAACCCTAACACTAACACTAACCACAACCCAAACCCTAATCCTAACACCTAACACTAACTCTAACCCCTAAACCTAACCCTACCCCTAACTCTAACACAACGCTAAACCTAAACCTAACCCTAAATCTAAACCCTAACACTTAAACCTAACCCTAACCCTCACCCTAACCCAAACACCTAACCCTAAACCTAACCCTAAACCTAACCAGAACCCTAACCTGAACCCTAACCCGAACCCTAACCCAATCCCTAACCCTACCCTAACCTAAACCTGAACCAGAACCCGAACCCTAACCTAAACCTAACCCTATCCCGAACCCAAACCTGAAACCTAACCATACCCGAAACCTAACCCTAAACCGAAACCTAAGCAGAAACCTAACCTGAAGCCTAAACTAAAACTAACACTAACCTGAACCCTAACCCTAACCCGAACCTGACCCCGAACCCTAACCCGAATCCTAAACCGAAACCTAACCTGACCCCAAACCCTAAACTGAACCCTAACCCAAACCCAAACACTAATTGTAACACTTACTCAAAAGCTAACCCAAACCCTAACCCGAAACCTAACCCTAACATGTACCCGAACCCTAAACCAAACCCGAACCCTAACATGAACCCGAACCCTAAACCTAATCCGAACCCGAACCCGAACCCTAATGCTAACCCGAAAACGAACCCTAACTCGAACCCGAACCCGAACACTAACCCAAACCCGAACCTGAACCCTAACACTAACCCGAACTCTAACCTTACACTAACCCTATCCTTAACCCAAACCAGAATAGTAAACCTCAACAGAACCCTAACCGAACCCTAACCCGTATCCTTACCCATACCCTAACCCTACCCTAACCCAAACACGAACCCGAACCCTAACCCTAAACCTAACCCTAACACGAACACAAACCCGAAACCTAACACTACCCAAACCCTACCCCTAACCCAAAACCTAACCAGAAACCTAACCAGAACCCTAACCTAACCCTAACGCTAACCCGAAACCTAACCCTAACTCGAAGACGATCCCTAACCCTAACCCGAACTCTAACCCGGATCCTAACCCGAACCCTAACCCTAACCATAAACCTAACCCGAACCCTAACTGTAACCGTAACCTTTACTCGAAAGCTAAATCGAACCCTAACACGATCCCTAACCCTAACCCGAACCCTAACCTAACCCTACCCCTAATCTTAACCCGAACCCGAACCCTAAACGTAACCAGAGCCCTAACCTAATCCTAACCCTAACCTAAACCCTAACCCTAAACCGAACCCGAACCCTAATACTTACCCGAACCCTAACCCTAACCCTAACCCTAAACCTAACCCTAACCCCTTACCCTAACCCTAAACCTAACCCCTATCACTAAAACTAACCCCGAACCTAACCTTACCCCTAACCCTAACCCAACACTAACCCTAAACCTAACCGTAAATCTAAACCCTAACACTTAAACCTAACCCAAACCCGAACCCTAACCCAAACACCTAACCCTAAACCTAACCCTAAACCTAACCAGAACCCTAAGCGAACCCTAACACGAACCCTAACCGATCCCTAACCCTACCCTAAACTACACCCTAACCCGAACCGGAACCCTAACCCTAAAACTAACCCTATCCTGAACCCAAACCTGAAACCTAACCCTACCCGAAACCTAACCCTAAACCGAAACCTAAGCAGAAACCTAACCTGAACCCTAACCTAACCCTAACACTAACCCGAACCCTAACCCTAACCCGAACCGAAATCTAACCCTAACCGTAACCTTTAACCGATCGATAAGCCGAACCCTAACCCGAACCCTAACCCGATCCCTAACCCTACCCTAAACTACACCTGAACCCAAACCCGAACCCTAACCCTAAAACTAACCCTATCCCAAACACAAACCTGAAACCTAACCCTACCCAAAACCTAACCCTAAACCGAAACCAAAGCAGAAACCTAACCTGAACCCTAACCTAACCCTAACATTAACCCGAACGCTAACCCTAACCCGAACCGAAACCATAATCCTAACCGTAACCTTTAACCGAACGATAAGCCGAACGCTAACCCGAACACTAACGTTAACCAGAACCCGAAACCTTACCTGAAACCGAACCCTAACCCTAAGCCAAACCCTAACACGTACAGGAACCCTAACCCTAACCCGAAACCGAACTCGAACCCGAACCCAACCCAAACCCGAACCCGAACCCTAACCCTAACCCGAACCATAACCCTGACCCGAACTCTAACCTAACTCTATCCTTAACCCTAACCAGAACCCGAAACCTAACCTGAACCCTAACTCGAACCCTAACCCCAACCCTAAACCGATCCCTAATCCTACCCTAACCCAAACCCAAACCCAAACCCTAACCTTACCCTGAACCCAACCCCGAAACCTAAATCTATATCAACCCTATTCCTAACCGAAACCTAACCATAAACCTAACCAGAACCTTAACCTAACCCTAACCCTAACCCGAAACCTAACCCTAACCTGAACCTGAACCCTAACCCGAACCCTAACCCTACCAGAAAGCTAACCTAACCCTAACCGTATCCTTAACCATAGCCAGAACCCTAAACTTAACCAGAACCCGAAACCGAACCCTAACCGGAACACTAACCCGATCCCTAATCCTACCCTAATCCGAACCCGAACCCAAACCCTAACCCTAAACCTAACCCTAACCCGAACCCAAAACCGAAACCTAACCCTACCCGAACCCTAACCCTAACCCAATACCTAACCAGAAACCTAACCTAATCCTAACCCTAACCCGAACCCTAAACCGAAACCTCACCCGAACCCTGATCTGAACCCTAAACCTAACCCTAAATCTAACCCTAACCCGAAACCGAAACCGAATCCTAACCTGAACCCTAATCCTTAATGTAACCCTAACCCGAACGATAACACGAACCCTACCC
The DNA here is from genome assembly GCA_032313775.1 of Urocyon cinereoargenteus. Classification (NCBI taxonomy): domain Eukaryota; kingdom Metazoa; phylum Chordata; class Mammalia; order Carnivora; family Canidae; genus Urocyon; species Urocyon cinereoargenteus. Next base: position 1,665,481 of record JAVLSZ010000006.1, read on the forward strand.
CGAACCCTAACCCGAACCCTAACCCTAACTGTAAAATTTACTCGAACGCTAACCCGAACACTAACACAAACCCTAAGCGTAACCCAATTCCGAACCCTAACCCAAACCCGAACCGTAACCCAAACACTAACTCGAACCCGAACCCTAAACCTAACTCGAACCCGAAACCAAACCCTAACCCGAACCCTAACCTAAAACCGAACACGAACCCGAACACTGAACCTAACCCGAAACCGAACCCTAACCCAAACCCTAACCCTAACCCGAACCCTACCCTAACTCGAAACTGAACCGTAAACCGAACCCGAACCCTAATCCGAACCAAAAAGCTAACATGAACACTACCCCTAACCCCTAACCCAAACCCTAACCCTACCTCTAAACATAACCCTAACCCTAACCCTAACCCCTTACCCTAACCCTAACCCTGACCCTAACATTAACCCTAACCCCTAAACCTAACCCTAACCCTACCCCTAACCCAACCCTAACCCTAAACCTAACCCTAATTCTAAACGCTAACACTTCAACCTAACCCTAACCCTCACACTAACCCAAACACCTATCCCTAAACCTAACCCTAAACCTAACCCGAACCCGAAACCTAACCCGAACCAGAACCAAACCCGAAACCGATCTCGAAACCTATCCCTAAACCTAACTGTAACCTTAACTCTAACCCTAACTCTAAACCTAACCCTAACCCCTAACCCTAAACCTAAAGCTAACCCTAACCCTTAAACCTAACCCTAACCCTAACCCCTAAAGTTAACCCTAACACTAACCCTAACCCCTCACCCTAACCTTAACCACAACACTAAACCTAACCCTATCCCCTAAACCTAACCCTAACCCCTTACCCTAACCATAACCCTAATCCTAAACCTAACCCTAACACTAAACCTAACCCTAACCCTAAACCCTAAAACTTACCTTACACTAACCTTCACCCTAATGCTAACCCGAACCCTAACCCTAAAATGAAACCGATCCCTAACCTGAACCGGAACCCTAACCCGAACCCGAACCATAATCCGAACCCAAAACCTAACATAAACCCTAAACCTAACCCCTAACCCTAACCCGAAACCCAACTCTAATACTAACCTGAACCCTAACCCGAAACCGAACCCTAACCCGAACCCGAACACGAACCCGAAGCCCAACCCTAACCCGAACCCTAACCCTAAACCAAACCCAAACCCTAATCCAAACCCGAACTCGAAACCGAACACTAACCTGAACCCTAAATCTAACCCTAACTCGACCCGAACCCTAAACCGAACCCAAACCCTAACCCGAACTAGAATGCTAACCTGAAACCGAACCCAAAACATTTCCCTAACCCTAACCGTAACACTAAACACCAACCCTAACTCTAAACCTAACCCAAACCCTAACCCCTAACCCTAAAACTAACCCTAACCCTAACCCCTAACCCTAACCCTAACCCTAACCCTATACCCTAACCCTAACCCTAAGACTAACCCTTTCCCCTCACCCTAATCTTAACCCCAACACTAACCCTAACCCTATTCCCTAAACCTAACCCTAACCCCTAACCCTAACCCTAACCTAACCCTAACCCTAACCCTAACCCAACCCTAACCCTAACCCTAAACCTGACCCGAACCCTAAACAGAACAAGAACCCGAACCCTAACCTGAAACCGAACCATAATCCGAACAAAAAACCTAATATAAACACTAACCCTAACCCTAATCCTAACCCTAACCCTAAACCAAAACCAAAACCTAACACTACACCGAACCCTAACCCGAACCCGAAACCTAAACCAAACCCTAACACTAACCCGAACCCTAGCCCTAACCCGAACCCTAAACCGAAAACTAACCCGAATCCTAATCCAAAACCTAACCCTAACACTAATCCTATCCCGAACCCAAACCCAAACCCGAACCCGAACCCTAACACGAACCCGAACCCTAACCCTAATCTGAACCCAAACACGAACCCAAACCCGAACCAAAACCCGAACCCGAAAACTAACCCGTACCCGAACCTGAACTCTAACCGGAAACTGAACCCTAACCCGAAACCGAACCCGAAACCTAACCCGAACCCTAATCGGAACCCTAACCCTAACACTAACCCTAACCTAACCCTAACCCTAACCCGAAACCTAACCCTAACCCGAACCCGAAACCGAACGCTAACCCTAACCCAAACCTGAAACATAACCCAATCCCAAACCAAAACCCTAACCCTAACCCAAACTCTAACCTAACCCTAACCCTATCCTTAACCCTAACCGGAATACTAAACCTCACGAGAACCCTAACCCAATCCCTAACCCGTACGCTAACCCGTTCCCTAACCCTACCCTAAACCGAAACCGAACCCGAACCCTAACCCTAAACCTAACCCTAACCCGAACTCAAACACAAAACCTAAAACTACACGAGCCCTAACCCTAAACCGAAACCTGACCAGAAACCTAACCAGAACCCTAACCTAACCCTAACCCTAACCCATAACCTAACCCGAAACCTAACCCGAAACCTAATGGGAACCCTAACCCTAACACTAACCCTAAACCTAACCCAACCCGAACCCGAATCCTAACCCGAACCCTAACGCTAACCGTAACCCTAACCCGAATGCTAACCCGAACCCTAACCCGAACCCTAAACAGAACCCTAACCGTAACCCGAACCCTAACATAACACTACCCCTAATCTTAACCCTAACCCTAACCCTTAACCTAACCAGAACCCTAACCTAATCCTAACACTAACCCGAACCCTAACCCTAACCTGATCCTGAGCCCTAACACTTACCCTAACCCTAAACTGAAACCTAACCCGAACTCTAATCAGAACCCTAACCCTAACACTACCCCTAATCCTAACCCGAACCCGAACCCGAATTCTAAACCGAACACTAACCTTAACCGTAACCCTAACCCGAACGCTCATCCGAACCATTACCTGAAACCTAACCCGAACCCTAACCCTAACCGTAAACCTTACTCGAATGCTAACCCGAACACTAACCCGAACTCTAACCCTACCCCGGACCAGACCCCTAAACCAAACCCGAACCCTAACACGAACCCGAACCCTAACCAATACCTGAACCCTAACCCTAATCCGAAACCGAACCCGAACCCGATACCGAACCCTAACCTTAATCCAAACCCTAACCCTAACCCGAACCCTAACTTAACCCTAACCCGATCCTTAAACCTAACCAGAACCCTAAATCTAACCAGAACCCTAACCCGAACCCTAAACCAAACCCTAACCCGAACCCTAACTTAACCCTAACCCTATCCTTAACCCTAACCGAAACCCTTAACCTATCCAGAACCCTAACCCAAACCCTAACCCAAACCCTAACCCGATCCCTAATCCTACCATAAACTGAACCCGAACCCGAACCCTTACCCTAAACCTAACCCTAACCCGAAACCAACCACGAAACCTAACCCTACCCGAACCCTAACCCTAACCCGATACCTAACCAGAAACCTAACCAGAAGCCTAACCTAACCCTAACACTAACCCGAACCCTAACCCAAAACCTTACCCGAACACTAATCAGAACCCTAATCCTAACCCAAAATCTAACCTTAACCCGAACCCGAACCCGAATCCTAACCCGAAACCTAACCCCAACCCTAACCCAAACCCGAACTCTAAACCTAAACCTAACCCTAACCCCTAACCCTAAACCTAATCCTAAACCCTAACCCTAACCCTAACACTAACCCTATCCCCTCACCCTAATCTTAACCCCTAACACTAACCCTAACCCTAGCCCCTAAACCTAAACCTAACCCTTAAGCCTAACCCTAACACTAACCCAACCCTAACCCTAACTCTAAACCTAAACCTAACCCTAACCCTAAACCCTAAAATTTACCTAAACCTAACCCTCAAACTAACGCTAACCTGAAACATGACCCTAAAACGAAACCGATCCCTAACCCTAACCCAATCCCGAACCATAATCCGAAACCAAAACCTAACATAAACCCTAACCCTAACCCCGAACCCTAACCTTAACCCTAACCCGAAACCCAAATCTAACCCGAACCCGAACCCTAACCCGAACCCGAACCCGAACCCGAACCATAATCCGAACCCAAAACCTAATATAAACCCTAACCCCTAACCCTAACCCAAACCCTAAACCGAAACCCAAACCTAACACTAACCCGAAACCTAACCCAAACCCGAACCCTAACCCGAACCCTAACACTAACCCGAACCCGAAACCGAACCCGAACCCGAACCAAAACCCTAACCCTATCCCGAACTCTAACCTAACCCTAATCCTATCCTTAACCGTAACCAGAATACTAAACCTCACCAGAACACTAACCCAATCCCTAACCCGTACCATAACCCGTTCCCTAATCCTATCCTAACCCGAAACCGAACCTGAACCCTAACCCTAAACCTAACCCTAACCCGAACCCAAACCCGAAACCTAACACTACCCGAACCCTAAACCTAACCCGAAACCTGACCAGAAACCTAACCAGAACCCTAACCTAACCCTAACACTAACCCGAAACCTAACCCAACCCTAACCCTAACCCGAAACCTAACCCTAACCCGAACCCGAACCCTAACCCTAACCAGAAGCCTAACCCGAAACCTAACCCGAACCCTAAATGGAACCCTAACCCTAACACTAACCCTAAACCTAACCCGACTTGAACCCGAATCCTAACCTGAAACCTAACCCGAACCGTAACCCTAACCCGAACGCTAACCTGAACCCTAACCCGAACCCTAACCCGAAACCTAACCCTAACTGTAAAATTAATCGAACGCTAACACAAACCCGAACCCGAAACCTAACCCTAACCTGTACCCGACCCCTAACCGAACCCAAACCCTAACACGAACCCAAACCCTATCCCTAACCCGAACCAGAACCCGAACCCGAACCCTAACCCGAACCCGAACCCTAACCCATACCCGAACCCTAACCCGAACCCTAACCCGAAACCCAACACGAACCCGAACACTGAACCTAACCCGAAACCTAACACTAACCCGAACCCTACTCTAACCCGAACCTGAACCCTAATCGGAACCCAAACCCTATTACGAACCCAAACCTAACATGAACCCTAACCCTAACCCCTAACCATAACCCTAACCCTAACTCTAAACCTAACCCTAACCCTAACCGCTAACACTAACCCTAACCCTAACCCCTTACCATAACCTTAACCCTTACCTCTAACCCTAACCCTAACCCCTAAACTTAACCCTAACCCTAATGCTAACACAACCCTAACCCTAAACCTAACCCTAAATCTAAACCCTAACAATTAAACCAAACCCTAACCCTCACCCTAACCCAAACACCTAACCTGAACCCTAACCCTAAACCTAAACAGAACCCTAACCCGAACCCTAACCCAAACCCAAACCCTAAACCTAACCGTAAACCTTAATCGAATGCTAAAACAAACCCGAACCCGAAAACTAACCCTAACCCGTACCCGACCCCTAAACCGAACCCAAACCCTAACACGTACCCAAACCCTATCCCTAACCCGAACCGGAACCCGAACCCGAACCCTAACCCGAACCCGAACCCTAACCCGTACCCAAACCCTAACCTGAACCCTAACCCGAACCCCAACATGAACCCGAACCCTGAACCTAACCCGAAACCTAACACTAACCCGAACCCTACCCTAACCCGAACCTGAACCCTAATCGGAACCCAAACCCTATTACGAACCCAAACCTAACATGAACCCTAACCCTAACCCCTAACCATAACCCTAACCCTAACTCTAAACCTAACCCTAACCCTAACACTAATCCCTAACACTAGCCCTAACCCTAACCCCTTACCATAACCCTAACCCTTACCCCTAACCCTAACCCTAACCCCTAAACTTAACCCTAACCCTAATGCTAACCCAACCCTAATCCTAAACCTAACCCTAAATCTAAACCCTAACACTTAAACCTAACTCTAACCCTCACCCTAACCCAAACACATAACCTGAACCCTAACCTTAAACCTAAACAGAACCCTAACCCGAAACCTAACCCGAACCCTAACCCGATCCCTAACCCTACCCTAACCCGAACCCGAACCCAAACCCTAACCCTAAACCTAACCCTAACCCGATCCCAAACACGAAACCTAACCCTAACCGAAACCTAACCCTAACACTAACCCGAACCCTGACCCGAACCCGAACAATAATCCGAACCCAAAACCTAACATAAACCTTAACCCTAACCCATAAACCTAACCCTAACCCAAAACCGAAATGCAACCCTAACACTAACCCGAACCCTAACCCGAACCCGAACCCTAAACCGAAACCTAACCCGACCCTAATCCGAAACCTAACCCTAACACTAACCCTAACCCGAACTCTAACCTAACCCTAACCCTATCCTTAACCCTAACCAGAATACTAAACCTCACCAGAACCCTAACCCGATCCCTAACGCATACCCTAAACCGTTCCCTAACCCTACCCTAACCTGAAACCGAACCCAAACCCTAACCCAAAACCTAACCCTAACCCGAACCCAATCCCGAAACCTAACACTACCCGAACCCTAACCCTAACCCGAAACCTAACCAGAAACCTAACCAGAACCCTAAGCTAACCCAAACCCTAACCGGAAACCTAACCCTAACCCGAACCCTAATCCGAACCATAATCCTAAACTTAACTCTAACCCTAACACGATCCTGAACCCGAATCCTAACCCTAACCCTAACCCAACCCAAAACCTAAACCTACCCTAAATCTAAACCCCAACACGTAAACCTAACCCTAACCTTCACCCTAACCCAAACACCTAAACCTAACCCTAACCCTAAACCTAACCAGAACCCTAACCCGAACACTAACCCAATCCCTAACCCTAACACTAATTCGAAACCGAAACGGAACCCGAACCCGAACCCTAACCCGTACACGAACCCGAACGCTAACCGAACCTTAACCTGAACCCAAACCCGAACCCGAACCGTGAACCTAACCCTAAACCTAACCCTAACCCAAAACCTAAACCTAAACCGAACCCTACCCTAACCCGAACCTGAAAGCTAATCTGAAACCGAACCCTAATACGAACCCAAAACCTAACATGAACCCTAACCCTAACCCCTAACCCTAACACTAACCCTAACTCTAACATAACCCTAAACCTAACCCGAACCCTAACCCCTAACTCTACCCCTAACCCCTAAACCTAACCATAACCCTAACCCTAACCCAACCCTAAACCTAAACCTACCATAAATCTAAACCCTAACACGTAAAACTAACCCTAACCCTCACCCTAACCCAAACACCTAACCCTAACCCTAATCCTAAACATAACCGGAACCCTAACTCGATCCCTAACGCTAACCCTAATCCGAAACGGAAACGGAACCCGAACCCAATCCCAAACCCGAACCCTAACCCGTACACAAACCCTAACCCTAACCCGAAACCGAACCATAAACCGAACCCGAAACCGAACCCGAAACCTAACCCGAACCCTAACCCTAAACCTAACCCTAACGCGAACCCAAACCCGAAACCTAACACTACGCGAACCCTAACCCTAACCCGAAACCTAACCAAAACCCTAACCTAACCCTAACCCTAACCCGAAACCTAACCCTAACCGAAACCTGAACCCGAACCCTAACCCGAAACCAAACCCTAACCCTAACACTAACCTAAACTTAACCCTATCCTTAACCCTTACGAGAACCCTAAACCTAACCAGAACCCTAACCCGAACTCTAACCGGAACCCGAACCCGATCCTTAATCCTACCCTAACCCGAACACTAACCCGAACACTAACCCTAAACCTAACCCTAACCCGAACCCAAACCCGAAACCTAACCCTACCCGAACCTAACCCTAATCCGAAACCTAACCCGAAACCTAACATGAACCCTAATCCGAACCCTAATCCTAACCCTAAAACTAAACCTAACCCAAACCCTAAGCTGAAACTTAACCCGAACTCTAATCCAAAACCTAACCCTGACACTCACCGAACCCTAAACCGAACACAAACCCAAATCCTAAACTGAACCCTAACCCTAACCGAAACACTTACTCGAACGCTAACCCGAACCCTAACCCTAACCCGTACCCGAACCCTAAACCGAACCCGAACCCTAACCCGAACCAGAACCAGAACCCGAAACTGAACACTAACCTGAACCCTAAACCTACACTTACTCGAACCAGAACCCTAAACAGAACCCAAACCCAAACCCTAACCCGAACGCTAACCCGAAACCGAACCCTAACACTAACCCTAAACCTAACCCGAAACCGAACACTAACCTGATCCCTAAACCTAACCCTAACCAGAACCCAAACCCTAACCCTAACCCGAACCCTAACCTGACCCCGAACCCTAACCTGAACACTAACCCAAACCCTTAACCAAACCCTAACCCGAACCCGAAACCTAACCCGAACAAGAACCAAACCCGAAACCAAACTCGAATCCTATCCCTAACCCTAACCGTAAATCTAAACCCTAAACCTAACTCTAATCCTAACCCTAACCCTAACCCCTAACCCTAACCCTAACCCTAACCCTAACCCGAACCCTAACCTGAAACCTAACCCGAACCCTAATCTGAACCCTACTCTAACCCTAAATCTAACCCTAACCCGAACCCGAACCCGAATCCTAACCCGAACCCTAACCCTAACCCTAACCCTAAACTGAACGCTAACCCGAACCCTAACCCGATCCATAATCCGAACCCTAACCCTAACCGGAACCTTTACTCTAACGCTAACCCGAACCCTAACACGAACCTTAACCCTAACCCAAATCCGAACCCTAACCGAACCACGAACCCTAACCCAAACCCTAACCCAAACCCAAACCCGAACCCTAACCTGAAACCGAACACGAAACTGAACCCTGAACCTACCCCGAAACCTAACCCTAACCCGAACCAGAACCCAAATCCTAACCTGAATCCTAACCGTAACCGTAACCCTAAACAAATGCTAACACGAACCCTAAACCGAACCCTAACCCGAACCTTAACCCTAACTGTAACACTTACTCGAACGCTAACTCGAACCCTAACCCGAAGTCTAACCCTAACCCGTACCCGAACCCTAAACCGAACACAAACCCTAACCCAAACCCAAACCTAAACCGAACACAAAACCTAACATAAACCTTAAGCCTAACCCCTAACCCTAACCCTAAACCTAACACTAAACCTAACCCTACCATTACACAAACCATAACCCGAACCCTAACACTAACCCGAATCCAAACCCTAACCCTAACACTAACCCTAACCCTAACCTTAACCTGAACCCGAACCCGAACCCTAACCGAAACCATAACCCTAACCCGAATGCTAACCCGAACCTAAACCGAACCATAACACGAACCCTAAACTAACCCTAACCCTTACTCGAACGCTAACCTCAACCCTAATCCGAACCCTAACCCTAACCCGTACCTGAACCCTAAACCAAACCCGAACCCTAACACGAACCCTAACCCTAACCCTAACCCTCACCCGATACCTAAACCTAACCCGAACCCGAACCCAAACCCAAAACCTATCCCTTACCAAACCCTAACCCTAACCTGAAACTTAACCAGAAACTTAACCAGAACCCTAACCTAACCTTAACCCTAACCTGAACCCTAACCCGAAACCTAACCTGAACCCTAAACCGAACTCTAATCCTAAACCTAAATCTAACCCTAACCCAAACCTGAAACCGAATCCCAACCCGAACCCTAACCATAACCGAAACCCTAACCCGAAGGCTAACCCGAAGGCTAACACGAACCCTAACCCAAACCCTAACGCTAACCGTAACCTTTACTCGAATGCTAAACCGAACCCTAACACGAACCCTAACCCTAACCCGAATCCGAACCCTAACCCAAACCCGAACCCTAACCCAAACCCTAACCTGAACCCGAACCCTAAACCTAACCCGAACCCGAACTCGAACCCTAACCCGAACCCTAACCCGAACCCCAACATGAAGCCGAACCCTGAACCTAACCCGAAACCTAACCCTAACCCAAACCCTAACCCTAATCCGAAACCTACCCTAACCTGAAACTGAACCCTAACACAATCCCGAACCCTAATCCGAACCCCAAACCTACAATGAACCCTAAACCTAACCCTAACCCTAACCCCTAACCCTGACACTAACCCCTAAACCTAGCCCTAACCCTAACCCCTAGCCCTAACCCTACCCCTAAACCTAACCCTAACTCTAACCCTAACACAACCCTAACCCTAAACCTAACCCTAAATCAAAAGCCTAACACTTAAACCTAACCCTAACACTCACCTAACCCAAACACCTAACCCTAACCCTGAACCTAAACCTAACCAGAACCCTAACCCGAACCCAACATGAACCCTAACCCGATCCCTAACCCAACCCGAACCCGAATCCTAACCCTAAACCTAACCCTAACCCGAACCAAAGCCAAAACCTACCCTACCCGAAACCTAACCCTAAACTGAAACCTAACCAGAAATCTAACCCGACCCTAACTTAACCCTAACACTAACCCGAACCCTAACACTAACCCGAACCTGAACCCTAACCCTAACGGTAACCTTTACCCGAACGATAAGGTGAACGCTAATCTGAACCCTAACGTTAACCCGAACCCAAGCCCTAACCCGAACCCGAACCCTAACCTTAAAACGAACCAGAACCCTAACCCAAACGCGAAACCGAACACTAACCTGACCGCTAAACCTAACCCTAACTCGATCCGGAACCCTTAACCCTAACCACATCCCAAACCATAACCCTAACCCGAAACCTAACCTGACCCCGAACCCTAAACCGAACCCTAACCCGAACCCTTACCCAAACCCTAACCTGAAGCCGAAACCTAACCTGAACCAGAACCAAACCCGAAACCAAACTCGAAACCTATCCCTAATGCTAACCGTAACCCTAAACCCTAACCCTAACTCTAAACCTAATCGTAAACCGAACCCCTAAACGTTAACCTAACCCTAACCCTAACCCCTAACCCTAACCCTAAACCTAACCCCTAACCCTAACACTAACACTAACCCTAACCCCAACCCTAAACTTAGCCCCTAACACTAACCCTAATCCTATCCCCTAAACCTAACCCTAACCCCTAACCCTAACCCTAACCCTAACCCAACCCTAACCCTAACCTAAACCTAAACCTAACCCTAAACCCTAAAACCTACCTAACCCTAAACCTGACCCTAACGCTAACCCGAAACCTAACCTTAAAACGAAACCGATCCCTAACACCAACCCGAACCCTAAACCGAACCCGAACCATTATCCGAACCTAAAACCTAACATAAACCCTAACCTTAAACCCTAACCCGAACCCGAACCCAAATCCTAACCCGAACCCTAACCGTAACCCTAACCTGAATGCAAACCTGAACCCTAAACCGAAACCTAACCCGAATCCTATACCTAACTGTAACCCTTACTCGAACGCTAACCCGAACCCTAACCAGAACTCTAAACCTAACCCGTACCCGAACCCTAAACCGAACCCGAACCCTAACACAAACCCTAACCCTAACACTATACCTAACCCTAACCCTAAACCTAACCCGAACCCGAACCAAACCCGAAACCTACCCCTACCCGAACCCTAACCCTAACCAGAAAACTAAGCAGAAACCTAACCAGAACCCTAACCTAACCCTAACCCTAACTTGAATCCTAACCCGAAACCTAACCCGAACCCTAAACTGAACCCTAATCCTAACCCTAAATCTAACCCTAACCCGAACCCGAACCCAAATCCTAACCCGAACCCTAACCCTAACCGGAACCCTAACCCAAACGCTAACCCAAAACCTAACCCGAACACTAAGTCGAACCCTAACACTAACCGTAAACTTTACTCGAACTCTAACCCGAACCCTAACACGAACCCTAACCCTAACGTGAATCCGAACCCTAAACCAAACCTGAACCCTAACCCAAACCCTAACCCGAACCCTAACCCTAACTGTAACCCTAAACAAATGCTAACCCGAACCCTACCCGAACCCTAACCTGAACCCAAACACGAACCCGAACCCTGAACCTACCCCGAAACCTAACCCTAACCCGAACCAGAACCCAAATCCTAACCCGAACCCTAACCCTAACTGTAACCCTAAACAAACGCTAACACGAACCCTAAACCGAAACCTAAACTGAAACTTAACCCTAACCGTAACACTTACTCAAACGCTAACTTGAACCCTAACCCAAAGTCTAACCCTAACCCGTACCCGAACCCTAAACCGAACATCAACCCTAACCTGACCCGAACCCTAATCCGAACAAAAAACCTAACATAAACCTTAAGCCTAACCCCTAACCCTAACCCTAAACCTAACACTAAACCTAACCCTACCATTACACAAACCCTAACCCAAACCCGAAACCGAACCCTAACCCAAACCCTAACCCGGACACGAACCCTAACCCAAAACCTAACCCTAACACTAACCCGAACCCTAACCTGAACCCGAACCCTAACCCAAACCCTAACCCTAACCCGAACCCTAAACCTAACCTGAAACCTAACCCGAAACCTAACCCGAACCCTAATCCGAAACCTACCCTAACGCTAATCCTAAATCTAACCCGAACCCTAATCCTAACCCGAACCCTAACACTAACCATAGCCCTAACCTGAACGCTAACATGAAACCTAACCCGAACCCTAACCCGAACCCTAAACCTAACCGTAACACTTACTCGAACGCTAACCCGAACCTTTACCCGAACCCTAACCCTAACCGGTACCCGAGCCCTAAACCGAACCGGAACCCTAACACCCACCCGAAACTTAACCCTAATCCGAACCCGAACCAAAACCTAACCCGAACCATATCCCTAACCCGTACCCGAACCCTAACCCTAACCCGAATCCGAACCCGAACCCTAAAACAAACCCTAACCCTAACCCGAATCTGAACCCTAAACCTAACCCTAACCTGAACCCAAACCGGAAATCTAACCCTACGCGATCGCTAACCCTAACCCGAAACCTAACCAGAAACCTAACCAGAAACCTAACCTAACCCTTACCCTAACCCAAAACCTAACCCAAACCTGAACCCGAACCCGAACCCTAACTCGAACCCTAACCCGATACCGAACCCTAACCCTAACCTGAACCCTAACCCTAACCCGAAAGCTAACCTAACCCTAACCCTCTCCTTAACCCTAACCCGAACCCAAACCCAAAACATAACCCTACCTGAAACCTAACCCTAAACCGATACCTAACCAGAGACCTAACCCGAACCCAAACCTAACCCTAACCGTAACCCAAACCCTAACCCTAACCTGATCCTGAACCCTAACCCTAACCCGAAAGCTAACCTAACCCTAAACCTATCCTTAACCCTAACCAGAACCCTTAACCTAACCAGAACCCTAACCAGAACCCTAACCCGAACACTAACCCGATCCCTAATCCTACCCTAACCCAAACCCGTACCCGAACCCTAACTCTCAACCTAACCCTAACCCGTACCCAACCCGAAACCTAACCCTACCCGAACCCTAACCCTAACCTGAAACCTAACCAGAAACCTAACCAGAACCCTAACCTAACCCTAACCCTAACCCGAACCCTAACCTGAAACCTAACCCGAACCCTAATCTGAACCCTACTCTAACCCTAAATCTAACCCTAACCCGAACCCGAACCCGAATCCTAACCCGAACCCTAACCCTAACCCTAACCCTAAACTGAACGCTAACCCGAACCCTAACCCGATCCATAATCCGAACCCTAACCCTAACCGGAACCTTTACTCTAACGCTAACCCGAACCCTAACACGAACCTTAACCCTAACCCAAATCCGAACCCTAACCGAACCACGAACCCTAACCCAAACCCTAACCCAAACCCGAACCCGAACCCTAACCTGAAACCGAACACGAAACTGAACCCTGAACCTACCCCGAAACCTAACCCTAACCCGAACCAGAACCCAAATCCTAACCTGAATCCTAACCGTAACCGTAACCCTAAACAAATGCTAACACGAACCCTAAACCGAACCCTAACCCGAACCTTAACCCTAACCGTAACACTTACTCGAACGCTAACTCGAACCCTAACCCGAAGTCTAACCCTAACCCGTACCCGAACCCTAAACCGAACACAAACCCTAACCCAAACCCAAACCTAATCCGAACACAAAACCTAACATAAACCTTAAGCCTAACCCCTAACCCTAACCCTAAACCTAACACTAAACCTAACCCTACCATTACACAAACCATAACCCGAACCCTAACACTAACCCGAATCCAAACCCTAACCCTAACACTAACCCTAACCCTAACCTTAACCTGAACCCGAACCCGAACCCTAACCGAAACCATAACCCTAACCCGAATGCTAACCCGAACCTAAACCGAACCATAACACGAACCCTAAACTAACCCTAACCCTTACTCGAACGCTAACCTCAACCCTAATCCGAACCCTAACCCTAACCCGTACCTGAACCCTAAACCAAACCCGAACCCTAACACGAACCCTAACCCTAACCCTAACCCTCACCCGATACCTAAACCTAACCCGAACCCGAACCCAAACCCAAAACCTATCCCTTACCAAACCCTAACCCTAACCTGAAACTTAACCAGAAACTTAACCAGAACCCTAACCTAACCTTAACCCTAACCTGAACCCTAACCCGAAACCTAACCTGAACCCTAAACCGAACTCTAATCCTAAACCTAAATCTAACCCTAACCCAAACCTGAAACCGAATCCCAACCCGAACCCTAACCCTAACCGAAACCCTAACCCGAAGGCTAACCCGAAGGCTAACCCGAACCCTAACCCAAACCCTAACGCTAACCGTAACCTTTACTCGAATGCTAAACCGAACCCTAACACGAACCCTAACCCTAACCCGAATCCGAACCCTAACCCAAACCCGAACCCTAACCCAAACCCTAACCTGAACCCGAACCCTAAACCTAACCCGAACCCGAACTCGAACCCTAACCCGAACCCTAACCCGAACCCCAACATGAAGCCGAACCCTGAACCTAACCCGAAACCTAACCCTAACCCAAACCCTAACCCTAATCCGAAACCTACCCTAACCCGAAACTGAACCCTAACACAATCCCGAACCCTAATCCGAACCCCAAACCTACAATGAACCCTAAACCTAACCCTAACCCTAACCCCTAACCCTGACACTAACCCCTAAACCTAGCCCTATCCCTAACCCCTAGCCCTAACCCTACCCCTAAACCTAACCCTAACTCTAACCCTAACACAACCCTAACCCTAAACCTAACCCTAAATCAAAAGCCTAACACTTAAACCTAACCCTAACACTCATCTAACCCAAACACCTAACCCTAACCCTGAACCTAAACCTAACCAGAACCCTAACCCGAACCCAACATGAACCCTAACCCGATCCCTAACCCAACCCGAACCCGAATCCTAACCCTAAACCTAACCCTAACCCGAACCAAAGCCAAAACCTACCCTACCCGAAACCTAACCCTAAACTGAAACCTAACCAGAAATCTAACCCGACCCTAACTTAACCCTAACACTAACCCGAACCCTAACACTAACCCGAACCTGAACCCTAACCCTAACGGTAACCTTTACCCGAACGATAAGGTGAACGCTAATCTGAACCCTAACGTTAACCCGAACCCAAGCCCTAACCCGAACCCGAACCCTAACCTTAAAACGAACCAGAACCCTAACCCAAACGCGAAACCGAACACTAACCTGACCGCTAAACCTAACCCTAACTCGATCCGGAACCCTTAACCCTAACCACATCCCAAACCATAACCCTAACCCGAAACCTAACCTGACCCCGAACCCTAAACCGAACCCTAACCCGAACCCTTACCCAAACCCTAACCTGAAGCCGAAACCTAACCTGAACCAGAACCAAACCCGAAACCAAACTCGAAACCTATCCCTAATGCTAACCGTAACCCTAAACCCTAACCCTAACTCTAAACCTAATCGTAAACCGAACCCCTAAACGTTAACCTAACCCTAACCCTAACCCCTAACCCTAACCCTAAACCTAACCCCTAACCCTAACACTAACACTAACCCTAACCCCAACCCTAAACTTAGCCCCTAACACTAACCCTAATCCTATCCCCTAAACCTAACCCTAACCCCTAACCCTAACCCTAACCCTAACCCAACCCTAACCCTAACCTAAACCTAAACCTAACCCTAAACCCTAAAACCTACCTAACCCTAAACCTGACCCTAACGCTAACCCGAAACCTAACCTTAAAACGAAACCGATCCCTAACACCAACCCGAACCCTAAACCGAACCCGAACCATTATCCGAACCTAAAACCTAACATAAACCCTAACCTTAAACCCTAACCCGAACCCGAACCCAAATCCTAACCCGAACCCTAACCGTAACCCTAACCTGAATGCAAACCTGAACCCTAAACCGAAACCTAACCCGAATCCTATACCTAACTGTAACCCTTACTCGAACGCTAACCCGAACCCTAACCAGAACTCTAAACCTAACCCGTACCCGAACCCTAAACCGAACCCGAACCCTAACACAAACCCTAACCCTAACACTATACCTAACCCTAACCCTAAACCTAACCCGAACCCGAACCAAACCCGAAACCTACCCCTACCCGAACCCTAACCCTAACCAGAAAACTAAGCAGAAACCTAACCAGAACCCTAACCTAACCCTAACCCTAACTTGAATCCTAACCCGAAACCTAACCCGAACCCTAAACTGAACCCTAATCCTAACCCTAAATCTAACCCTAACCCGAACCCGAACCCAAATCCTAACCCGAACCCTAACCCTAACCGGAACCCTAACCCAAACGCTAACCCAAAACCTAACCCGAACACTAAGTCGAACCCTAACACTAACCGTAAACTTTACTCGAACTCTAACCCGAACCCTAACACGAACCCTAACCCTAACGTGAATCCGAACCCTAAACCAAACCTGAACCCTAACCCAAACCCTAACCCGAACCCTAACCCTAACTGTAACCCTAAACAAATGCTAACCCGAACCCTACCCGAACCCTAACCTGAACCCAAACACGAACCCGAACCCTGAACCTACCCCGAAACCTAACCCTAACCCGAACCAGAACCCAAATCCTAACCCGAACCCTAACCCTAACTGTAACCCTAAACAAACGCTAACACGAACCCTAAACCGAAACCTAAACTGAAACTTAACCCTAACCGTAACACTTACTCAAACGCTAACTTGAACCCTAACCCAAAGTCTAACCCTAACCCGTACCCGAACCCTAAACCGAACATCAACCCTAACCTGACCCGAACCCTAATCCGAACAAAAAACCTAACATAAACCTTAAGCCTAACCCCTAACCCTAACCCTAAACCTAACACTAAACCTAACCCTACCATTACACAAACCCTAACCCAAACCCGAAACCGAACCCTAACCCAAACCCTAACCCGGACACGAACCCTAACCCAAAACCTAACCCTAACACTAACCCGAACCCTAACCTGAACCCGAACCCTAACCCAAACCCTAACCCTAACCCGAACCCTAAACCTAACCTGAAACCTAACCCGAAACCTAACCCGAACCCTAATCCGAAACCTACCCTAACGCTAATCCTAAATCTAACCCGAACCCTAATCCTAACCCGAACCCTAACACTAACCATAGCCCTAACCTGAACGCTAACATGAAACCTAACCCGAACCCTAACCCGAACCCTAAACCTAACCGTAACACTTACTCGAACGCTAACCCGAACCTTTACCCGAACCCTAACCCTAACCGGTACCCGAGCCCTAAACCGAACCGGAACCCTAACACCCACCCGAAACTTAACCCTAATCCGAACCCGAACCAAAACCTAACCCGAACCATATCCCTAACCCGTACCCGAACCCTAACCCTAACCCGAATCCGAACCCGAACCCTAAAACAAACCCTAACCCTAACCCGAATCTGAACCCTAAACCTAACCCTAACCTGAACCCAAACCGGAAATCTAACCCTACGCGATCGCTAACCCTAACCCGAAACCTAACCAGAAACCTAACCAGAAACCTAACCTAACCCTTACCCTAACCCAAAACCTAACCCAAACCTGAACCCGAACCCGAACCCTAACTCGAACCCTAACCCGATACCGAACCCTAACCCTAACCTGAACCCTAACCCTAACCCGAAAGCTAACCTAACCCTAACCCTCTCCTTAACCCTAACCCGAACCCAAACCCAAAACATAACCCTACCTGAAACCTAACCCTAAACCGATACCTAACCAGAGACCTAACCCGAACCCAAACCTAACCCTAACCGTAACCCAAACCCTAACCCTAACCTGATCCTGAACCCTAACCCTAACCCGAAAGCTAACCTAACCCTAAACCTATCCTTAACCCTAACCAGAACCCTTAACCTAACCAGAACCCTAACCAGAACCCTAACCCGAACACTAACCCGATCCCTAATCCTACCCTAACCCAAACCCGTACCCGAACCCTAACTCTCAACCTAACCCTAACCCGTACCCAACCCGAAACCTAACCCTACCCGAACCCTAACCCTAACCTGAAACCTAACCAGAAACCTAACCAGAACCCTAACCTAACCCTAACCCTAACCCGAACCCTAACCTGAAACCTAACCCGAACCCTAATCTGAACCCTACTCTAACCCTAAATCTAACCCTAACCCGAACCCGAACCCGAATCCTAACCCGAACCCTAACCCTAACCCTAACCCTAAACTGAACGCTAACCCGAACCCTAACCCGATCCATAATCCGAACCCTAACCCTAACCGGAACCTTTACTCTAACGCTAACCCGAACCCTAACACGAACCTTAACCCTAACCCAAATCCGAACCCTAACCGAACCACGAACCCTAACCCAAACCCTAACCCAAACCCAAACCCGAACCCTAACCTGAAACCGAACACGAAACTGAACCCTGAACCTACCCCGAAACCTAACCCTAACCCGAACCAGAACCCAAATCCTAACCTGAATCCTAACCGTAACCGTAACCCTAAACAAATGCTAACACGAACCCTAAACCGAACCCTAACCCGAACCTTAACCCTAACCGTAACACTTACTCGAACGCTAACTCGAACCCTAACCCGAAGTCTAACCCTAACCCGTACCCGAACCCTAAACCGAACACAAACCCTAACCCAAACCCAAACCTAATCCGAACACAAAACCTAACATAAACCTTAAGCCTAACCCCTAACCCTAACCCTAAACCTAACACTAAACCTAACCCTACCATTACACAAACCATAACCCGAACCCTAACACTAACCCGAATCCAAACCCTAACCCTAACACTAACCCTAACCCTAACCTTAACCTGAACCCGAACCCGAACCCTAACCGAAACCATAACCCTAACCCGAATGCTAACCCGAACCTAAACCGAACCATAACACGAACCCTAAACTAACCCTAACCCTTACTCGAACGCTAACCTCAACCCTAATCCGAACCCTAACCCTAACCCGTACCTGAACCCTAAACCAAACCCGAACCCTAACACGAACCCTAACCCTAACCCTAACCCTCACCCGATACCTAAACCTAACCCGAACCCGAACCCAAACCCAAAACCTATCCCTTACCAAACCCTAACCCTAACCTGAAACTTAACCAGAAACTTAACCAGAACCCTAACCTAACCTTAACCCTAACCTGAACCCTAACCCGAAACCTAACCTGAACCCTAAACCGAACTCTAATCCTAAACCTAAATCTAACCCTAACCCAAACCTGAAACCGAATCCCAACCCGAACCCTAACCCTAACCGAAACCCTAACCCGAAGGCTAACCCGAAGGCTAACCCGAACCCTAACCCAAACCCTAACGCTAACCGTAACCTTTACTCGAATGCTAAACCGAACCCTAACACGAACCCTAACCCTAACCCGAATCCGAACCCTAACCCAAACCCGAACCCTAACCCAAACCCTAACCTGAACCCGAACCCTAAACCTAACCCGAACCCGAACTCGAACCCTAACCCGAACCCTAACCCGAACCCCAACATGAAGCCGAACCCTGAACCTAACCCGAAACCTAACCCTAACCCAAACCCTAACCCTAATCCGAAACCTACCCTAACCCGAAACTGAACCCTAACACAATCCCGAACCCTAATCCGAACCCCAAACCTACAATGAACCCTAAACCTAACCCTAACCCTAACCCCTAACCCTGACACTAACCCCTAAACCTAGCCCTATCCCTAACCCCTAGCCCTAACCCTACCCCTAAACCTAACCCTAACTCTAACCCTAACACAACCCTAACCCTAAACCTAACCCTAAATCAAAAGCCTAACACTTAAACCTAACCCTAACACTCACCTAACCCAAACACCTAACCCTAACCCTGAACCTAAACCTAACCAGAACCCTAACCCGAACCCAACATGAACCCTAACCCGATCCCTAACCCAACCCGAACCCGAATCCTAACCCTAAACCTAACCCTAACCCGAACCAAAGCCAAAACCTACCCTACCCGAAACCTAACCCTAAACTGAAACCTAACCAGAAATCTAACCCGACCCTAACTTAACCCTAACACTAACCCGAACCCTAACACTAACCTGAACCTGAACCCTAACCCTAACGGTAACCTTTACCCGAACGATAAGGTGAACGCTAATCTGAACCCTAACGTTAACCCGAACCCAAGCCCTAACCCGAACCCGAACCCTAACCTTAAAACGAACCAGAACCCTAACCCAAACGCGAAACCGAACACTAACCTGACCGCTAAACCTAACCCTAACTCGATCCGGAACCCTTAACCCTAACCACATCCCAAACCATAACCCTAACCCGAAACCTAACCTGACCCCGAACCCTAAACCGAACCCTAACCCGAACCCTTACCCAAACCCTAACCTGAAGCCGAAACCTAACCTGAACCAGAACCAAACCCGAAACCAAACTCGAAACCTATCCCTAATGCTAACCGTAACCCTAAACCCTAACCCTAACTCTAAACCTAATCGTAAACCGAACCCCTAAACGTTAACCTAACCCTAACCCTAACCCCTAACCCTAACCCTAAACCTAACCCCTAACCCTAACACTAACACTAACCCTAACCCCAACCCTAAACTTAGCCCCTAACACTAACCCTAATCCTATCCCCTAAACCTAACCCTAACCCCTAACCCTAACCCTAACCCTAACCCAACCCTAACCCTAACCTAAACCTAAACCTAACCCTAAACCCTAAAACCTACCTAACCCTAAACCTGACCCTAACGCTAACCCGAAACCTAACCTTAAAACGAAACCGATCCCTAACACCAACCCGAACCCTAAACCGAACCCGAACCATTATCCGAACCTAAAACCTAACATAAACCCTAACCTTAAACCCTAACCCGAACCCGAACCCAAATCCTAACCCGAACCCTAACCGTAACCCTAACCTGAATGCAAACCTGAACCCTAAACCGAAACCTAACCCGAATCCTATACCTAACTGTAACCCTTACTCGAACGCTAACCCGAACCCTAACCAGAACTCTAAACCTAACCCGTACCCGAACCCTAAACCGAACCCGAACCCTAACACAAACCCTAACCCTAACACTATACCTAACCCTAACCCTAAACCTAACCCGAACCCGAACCAAACCCGAAACCTACCCCTACCCGAACCCTAACCCTAACCAGAAAACTAAGCAGAAACCTAACCAGAACCCTAACCTAACCCTAACCCTAACTTGAATCCTAACCCGAAACCTAACCCGAACCCTAAACTGAACCCTAATCCTAACCCTAAATCTAACCCTAACCCGAACCCGAACCCAAATCCTAACCCGAACCCTAACCCTAACCGGAACCCTAACCCAAACGCTAACCCAAAACCTAACCCGAACACTAAGTCGAACCCTAACACTAACCGTAAACTTTACTCGAACTCTAACCCGAACCCTAACACGAACCCTAACCCTAACGTGAATCCGAACCCTAAACCAAACCTGAACCCTAACCCAAACCCTAACCCGAACCCTAACCCTAACTGTAACCCTAAACAAATGCTAACCCGAACCCTACCCGAACCCTAACCTGAACCCAAACACGAACCCGAACCCTGAACCTACCCCGAAACCTAACCCTAACCCGAACCAGAACCCAAATCCTAACCCGAACCCTAACCCTAACTGTAACCCTAAACAAACGCTAACACGAACCCTAAACCGAAACCTAAACTGAAACTTAACCCTAACCGTAACACTTACTCAAACGCTAACTTGAACCCTAACCCAAAGTCTAACCCTAACCCGTACCCGAACCCTAAACCGAACATCAACCCTAACCTGACCCGAACCCTAATCCGAACAAAAAACCTAACATAAACCTTAAGCCTAACCCCTAACCCTAACCCTAAACCTAACACTAAACCTAACCCTACCATTACACAAACCCTAACCCAAACCCGAAACCGAACCCTAACCCAAACCCTAACCCGGACACGAACCCTAACCCAAAACCTAACCCTAACACTAACCCGAACCCTAACCTGAACCCGAACCCTAACCCAAACCCTAACCCTAACCCGAACCCTAAACCTAACCTGAAACCTAACCCGAAACCTAACCCGAACCCTAATCCGAAACCTACCCTAACGCTAATCCTAAATCTAACCCGAACCCTAATCCTAACCCGAACCCTAACACTAACCATAGCCCTAACCTGAACGCTAACATGAAACCTAACCCGAACCCTAACCCGAACCCTAACCCGAACCATAACCTAACCGTAACACTTACTCGAACGCTAACCCGAACCTTTACCCGAACCCTAACCCTAACCGGTACCCGAGCCCTAAACCGAACCGGAACCCTAACACCCACCCGAAACTTAACCCTAATCCGAACCCGAACCAAAACCTAACCCGAACCATATCCCTAACCCGTACCCGAACCCTAACCCTAACCCGAATCCGAACCCGAACCCTAAAACAAACCCTAACCCTAACCCGAATCTGAACCCTAAACCTAACCCTAACCTGAACCCAAACCGGAAATCTAACCCTACGCGATCGCTAACCCTAACCCGAAACCTAACCAGAAACCTAACCAGAAACCTAACCTAACCCTTACCCTAACCCAAAACCTAACCCAAACCTGAACCCGAACCCGAACCCTAACTCGAACCCTAACCCGATACCGAACCCTAACCCTAACCTGAACCCTAACCCTAACCCGAAAGCTAACCTAACCCTAACCCTCTCCTTAACCCTAACCCGAACCCAAACCCAAAACATAACCCTACCTGAAACCTAACCCTAAACCGATACCTAACCAGAGACCTAACCCGAACCCAAACCTAACCCTAACCGTAACCCAAACCCTAACCCTAACCTGATCCTGAACCCTAACCCTAACCCGAAAGCTAACCTAACCCTAAACCTATCCTTAACCCTAACCAGAACCCTTAACCTAACCAGAACCCTAACCAGAACCCTAACCCGAACACTAACCCGATCCCTAATCCTACCCTAACCCAAACCCGTACCCGAACCCTAACTCTCAACCTAACCCTAACCCGTACCCAACCCGAAACCTAACCCTACCCGAACCCTAACCCTAACCTGAAACCTAACCAGAAACCTAACCAGAACCCTAACCTAACCCTAACCCTAACCCGAACCCTAACCTGAAACCTAACCCGAACCCTAATCTGAACCCTACTCTAACCCTAAATCTAACCCTAACCCGAACCCGAACCCGAATCCTAACCCGAACCCTAACCCTAACCCTAACCCTAAACTGAACGCTAACCCGAACCCTAACCCGATCCATAATCCGAACCCTAACCCTAACCGGAACCTTTACTCTAACGCTAACCCGAACCCTAACACGAACCTTAACCCTAACCCAAATCCGAACCCTAACCGAACCACGAACCCTAACCCAAACCCTAACCCAAACCCAAACCCGAACCCTAACCTGAAACCGAACACGAAACTGAACCCTGAACCTACCCCGAAACCTAACCCTAACCCGAACCAGAACCCAAATCCTAACCTGAATCCTAACCATAACCGTAACCCTAAACAAATGCTAACACGAACCCTAAACCGAACCCTAACCCGAACCTTAACCCTAACCGTAACACTTACTCGAACGCTAACTCGAACCCTAACCCGAAGTCTAACCCTAACCCGTACCCGAACCCTAAACCGAACACAAACCCTAACCCAAACCCAAACCTAATCCGAACACAAAACCTAACATAAACCTTAAGCCTAACCCCTAACCCTAACCCTAAACCTAACACTAAACCTAACCCTACCATTACACAAACCATAACCCGAACCCTAACACTAACCCGAATCCAAACCCTAACCCTAACACTAACCCTAACCCTAACCTTAACCTGAACCCGAACCCGAACCCTAACCGAAACCATAACCCTAACCCGAATGCTAACCCGAACCTAAACCGAACCATAACACGAACCCTAAACTAACCCTAACCCTTACTCGAACGCTAACCTCAACCCTAATCCGAACCCTAACCCTAACCCGTACCTGAACCCTAAACCAAACCCGAACCCTAACACGAACCCTAACCCTAACCCTAACCCTCACCCGATACCTAAACCTAACCCGAACCCGAACCCAAACCCAAAACCTATCCCTTACCAAACCCTAACCCTAACCTGAAACTTAACCAGAAACTTAACCAGAACCCTAACCTAACCTTAACCCTAACCTGAACCCTAACCCGAAACCTAACCTGAACCCTAAACCGAACTCTAATCCTAAACCTAAATCTAACCCTAACCCAAACCTGAAACCGAATCCCAACCCGAACCCTAACCCTAACCGAAACCCTAACCCGAAGGCTAACCCGAAGGCTAACCCGAACCCTAACCCAAACCCTAACGCTAACCGTAACCTTTACTCGAATGCTAAACCGAACCCTAACACGAACCCTAACCCTAACCCGAATCCGAACCCTAACCCAAACCCGAACCCTAACCCAAACCCTAACCTGAACCCGAACCCTAAACCTAACCCGAACCCGAACTCGAACCCTAACCCGAACCCTAACCCGAACCCCAACATGAAGCCGAACCCTGAACCTAACCCGAAACCTAACCCTAACCCAAACCCTAACCCTAATCCGAAACCTACCCTAACCCGAAACTGAACCCTAACACAATCCCGAACCCTAATCCGAACCCCAAACCTACAATGAACCCTAAACCTAACCCTAACCCTAACCCCTAACCCTGACACTAACCCCTAAACCTAGCCCTAACCCTAACCCCTAGCCCTAACCCTACCCCTAAACCTAACCCTAACTCTAACCCTAACACAACCCTAACCCTAAACCTAACCCTAAATCAAAAGCCTAACACTTAAACCTAACCCTAACACTCACCTAACCCAAACACCTAACCCTAACCCTGAACCTAAACCTAACCAGAACCCTAACCCGAACCCAACATGAACCCTAACCCGATCCCTAACCCAACCCGAACCCGAATCCTAACCCTAAACCTAACCCTAACCCGAACCAAAGCCAAAACCTACCCTACCCGAAACCTAACCCTAAACTGAAACCTAACCAGAAATCTAACCCGACCCTAACTTAACCCTAACACTAACCCGAACCCTAACACTAACCCGAACCTGAACCCTAACCCTAACGGTAACCTTTACCCGAACGATAAGGTGAACGCTAATCTGAACCCTAACGTTAACCCGAACCCAAGCCCTAACCCGAACCCGAACCCTAACCTTAAAACGAACCAGAACCCTAACCCAAACGCGAAACCGAACACTAACCTGACCGCTAAACCTAACCCTAACTCGATCCGGAACCCTTAACCCTAACCACATCCCAAACCATAACCCTAACCCGAAACCTAACCTGACCCCGAACCCTAAACCGAACCCTAACCCGAACCCTTACCCAAACCCTAACCTGAAGCCGAAACCTAACCTGAACCAGAACCAAACCCGAAACCAAACTCGAAACCTATCCCTAATGCTAACCGTAACCCTAAACCCTAACCCTAACTCTAAACCTAATCGTAAACCGAACCCCTAAACGTTAACCTAACCCTAACCCTAACCCCTAACCCTAACCCTAAACCTAACCCCTAACCCTAACACTAACACTAACCCTAACCCCAACCCTAAACTTAACCCCTAACACTAACCCTAATCCTATCCCCTAAACCTAACCCTAACCCCTAACCCTAACCCTAACCCTAACCCAACCCTAACCCTAACCTAAACCTAAACCTAACCCTAAACCCTAAAACCTACCTAACCCTAAACCTGACCCTAACGCTAACCCGAAACCTAACCTTAAAACGAAACCGATCCCTAACACCAACCCGAACCCTAAACCGAACCCGAACCATTATCCGAACCTAAAACCTAACATAAACCCTAACCTTAAACCCTAACCCGAACCCGAACCCAAATCCTAACCCGAACCCTAACCGTAACCCTAACCTGAATGCAAACCTGAACCCTAAACCGAAACCTAACCCGAATCCTATACCTAACTGTAACCCTTACTCGAACGCTAACCCGAACCCTAACCAGAACTCTAAACCTAACCCGTACCCGAACCCTAAACCGAACCCGAACCCTAACACAAACCCTAACCCTAACACTATACCTAACCCTAACCCTAAACCTAACCCGAACCCGAACCAAACCCGAAACCTACCCCTACCCGAACCCTAACCCTAACCAGAAAACTAAGCAGAAACCTAACCAGAACCCTAACCTAACCCTAACCCTAACTTGAATCCTAACCCGAAACCTAACCCGAACCCTAAACTGAACCCTAATCCTAACCCTAAATCTAACCCTAACCCGAACCCGAACCCAAATCCTAACCCGAACCCTAACCCTAACCGGAACCCTAACCCAAACGCTAACCCAAAACCTAACCCGAACACTAAGTCGAACCCTAACACTAACCGTAAACTTTACTCGAACTCTAACCCGAACCCTAACACGAACCCTAACCCTAACGTGAATCCGAACCCTAAACCAAACCTGAACCCTAACCCAAACCCTAACCCGAACCCTAACCCTAACTGTAACCCTAAACAAATGCTAACCCGAACCCTACCCGAACCCTAACCTGAACCCAAACACGAACCCGAACCCTGAACCTACCCCGAAACCTAACCCTAACCCGAACCAGAACCCAAATCCTAACCCGAACCCTAACCCTAACTGTAACCCTAAACAAACGCTAACACGAACCCTAAACCGAAACCTAAACTGAAACTTAACCCTAACCGTAACACTTACTCAAACGCTAACTTGAACCCTAACCCAAAGTCTAACCCTAACCCGTACCCGAACCCTAAACCGAACATCAACCCTAACCTGACCCGAACCCTAATCCGAACAAAAAACCTAACATAAACCTTAAGCCTAACCCCTAACCCTAACCCTAAACCTAACACTAAACCTAACCCTACCATTACACAAACCCTAACCCAAACCCGAAACCGAACCCTAACCCAAACCCTAACCCGGACACGAACCCTAACCCAAAACCTAACCCTAACACTAACCCGAACCCTAACCTGAACCCGAACCCTAACCCAAACCCTAACCCTAACCCGAACCCTAAACCTAACCTGAAACCTAACCCGAAACCTAACCCGAACCCTAATCCGAAACCTACCCTAACGCTAATCCTAAATCTAACCCGAACCCTAATCCTAACCCGAACCCTAACACTAACCATAGCCCTAACCTGAACGCTAACATGAAACCTAACCCGAACCCTAACCCGAACCCTAAACCTAACCGTAACACTTACTCGAACGCTAACCCGAACCTTTACCCGAACCCTAACCCTAACCGGTACCCGAGCCCTAAACCGAACCGGAACCCTAACACCCACCCGAAACTTAACCCTAATCCGAACCCGAACCAAAACCTAACCCGAACCATATCCCTAACCCGTACCCGAACCCTAACCCTAACCCGAATCCGAACCCGAACCCTAAAACAAACCCTAACCCTAACCCGAATCTGAACCCTAAACCTAACCCTAACCTGAACCCAAACCGGAAATCTAACCCTACGCGATCGCTAACCCTAACCCGAAACCTAACCAGAAACCTAACCAGAAACCTAACCTAACCCTTACCCTAACCCAAAACCTAACCCAAACCTGAACCCGAACCCGAACCCTAACTCGAACCCTAACCCGATACCGAACCCTAACCCTAACCTGAACCCTAACCCTAACCCGAAAGCTAACCTAACCCTAACCCTCTCCTTAACCCTAACCCGAACCCAAACCCAAAACATAACCCTACCTGAAACCTAACCCTAAACCGATACCTAACCAGAGACCTAACCCGAACCCAAACCTAACCCTAACCGTAACCCAAACCCTAACCCTAACCTGATCCTGAACCCTAACCCTAACCCGAAAGCTAACCTAACCCTAAACCTATCCTTAACCCTAACCAGAACCCTTAACCTAACCAGAACCCTAACCAGAACCCTAACCCGAACACTAACCCTATCCCTAATCCTACCCTAACCCAAACCCGTACCCGAACCCTAACTCTCAACCTAACCCTAACCCGTACCCAACCCGAAACCTAACCCTACCCGAACCCTAACCCTAACCTGAAACCTAACCAGAAACCTAACCAGAACCCTAACCTAACCCTAACCCTAACCCGAACCCTAACCTGAAACCTAACCCGAACCCTAATCTGAACCCTACTCTAACCCTAAATCTAACCCTAACCCGAACCCGAACCCGAATCCTAACCCGAACCCTAACCCTAACCCTAACCCTAAACTGAACGCTAACCCGAACCCTAACCCGATCCATAATCCGAACCCTAACCCTAACCGGAACCTTTACTCTAACGCTAACCCGAACCCTAACACGAACCTTAACCCTAACCCAAATCCGAACCCTAACCGAACCACGAACCCTAACCCAAACCCTAACCCAAACCCAAACCCGAACCCTAACCTGAAACCGAACACGAAACTGAACCCTGAACCTACCCCGAAACCTAACCCTAACCCGAACCAGAACCCAAATCCTAACCTGAATCCTAACCGTAACCGTAACCCTAAACAAATGCTAACACGAACCCTAAACCGAACCCTAACCCGAACCTTAACCCTAACCGTAACACTTACTCGAACGCTAACTCGAACCCTAACCCGAAGTCTAACCCTAACCCGTACCCGAACCCTAAACCGAACACAAACCCTAACCCAAACCCAAACCTAATCCGAACACAAAACCTAACATAAACCTTAAGCCTAACCCCTAACCCTAACCCTAAACCTAACACTAAACCTAACCCTACCATTACACAAACCATAACCCGAACCCTAACACTAACCCGAATCCAAACCCTAACCCTAACACTAACCCTAACCCTAACCTTAACCTGAACCCGAACCCGAACCCTAACCGAAACCATAACCCTAACCCGAATGCTAACCCGAACCTAAACCGAACCATAACACGAACCCTAAACTAACCCTAACCCTTACTCGAATGCTAACCTCAACCCTAATCCGAACCCTAACCCTAACCCGTACCTGAACCCTAAACCAAACCCGAACCCTAACACGAACCCTAACCCTAACCCTAACCCTCACCCGATACCTAAACCTAACCCGAACCCGAACCCAAACCCAAAACCTATCCCTTACCAAACCCTAACCCTAACCTGAAACTTAACCAGAAACTTAACCAGAACCCTAACCTAACCTTAACCCTAACCTGAACCCTAACCCGAAACCTAACCTGAACCCTAAACCGAACTCTAATCCTAAACCTAAATCTAACCCTAACCCAAACCTGAAACCGAATCCCAACCCGAACCCTAACCCTAACCGAAACCCTAACCCGAAGGCTAACCCGAAGGCTAACCCGAACCCTAACCCAAACCCTAACGCTAACCGTAACCTTTACTCGAATGCTAAACCGAACCCTAACACGAACCCTAACCCTAACCCGAATCCGAACCCTAACCCAAACCCGAACCCTAACCCAAACCCTAACCTGAACCCGAACCCTAAACCTAACCCGAACCCGAACTCGAACCCTAACCCGAACCCTAACCCGAACCCCAACATGAAGCCGAACCCTGAACCTAACCCGAAACCTAACCCTAACCCAAACCCTAACCCTAATCCGAAACCTACCCTAACCCGAAACTGAACCCTAACACAATCCCGAACCCTAATCCGAACCCCAAACCTACAATGAACCCTAAACCTAACCCTAACCCTAACCCCTAACCCTGACACTAACCCCTAAACCTAGCCCTAACCCTAACCCCTAGCCCTAACCCTACCCCTAAACCTAACCCTAACTCTAACCCTAACACAACCCTAACCCTAAACCTAACCCTAAATCAAAAGCCTAACACTTAAACCTAACCCTAACACTCACCTAACCCAAACACCTAACCCTAACCCTGAACCTAAACCTAACCAGAACCCTAACCCGAACCCAACATGAACCCTAACCCGATCCCTAACCCAACCCGAACC
Organism: Urocyon cinereoargenteus; assembly: GCA_032313775.1. Taxonomy (NCBI): domain Eukaryota; kingdom Metazoa; phylum Chordata; class Mammalia; order Carnivora; family Canidae; genus Urocyon; species Urocyon cinereoargenteus. Next base: position 1,696,109 of record JAVLSZ010000006.1, read on the forward strand.
CGAATCCTAACCCTAAACCTAACCCTAACCCGAACCAAAGCCAAAACCTACCCTACCCGAAACCTAACCCTAAACTGAAACCTAACCAGAAATCTAACCCGACCCTAACTTAACCCTAACACTAACCCGAACCCTAACACTAACCCGAACCTGAACCCTAACCCTAACGGTAACCTTTACCCGAACGATAAGGTGAACGCTAATCTGAACCCTAACGTTAACCCGAACCCAAGCCCTAACCCGAACCCGAACCCTAACCTTAAAACGAACCAGAACCCTAACCCAAACGCGAAACCGAACACTAACCTGACCGCTAAACCTAACCCTAACTCGATCCGGAACCCTTAACCCTAACCACATCCCAAACCATAACCCTAACCCGAAACCTAACCTGACCCCGAACCCTAAACCGAACCCTAACCCGAACCCTTACCCAAACCCTAACCTGAAGCCGAAACCTAACCTGAACCAGAACCAAACCCGAAACCAAACTCGAAACCTATCCCTAATGCTAACCGTAACCCTAAACCCTAACCCTAACTCTAAACCTAATCGTAAACCGAACCCCTAAACGTTAACCTAACCCTAACCCTAACCCCTAACCCTAACCCTAAACCTAACCCCTAACCCTAACACTAACACTAACCCTAACCCCAACCCTAAACTTAACCCCTAACACTAACCCTAATCCTATCCCCTAAACCTAACCCTAACCCCTAACCCTAACCCTAACCCTAACCCAACCCTAACCCTAACCTAAACCTAAACCTAACCCTAAACCCTAAAACCTACCTAACCCTAAACCTGACCCTAACGCTAACCCGAAACCTAACCTTAAAACGAAACCGATCCCTAACACCAACCCGAACCCTAAACCGAACCCGAACCATTATCCGAACCTAAAACCTAACATAAACCCTAACCTTAAACCCTAACCCGAACCCGAACCCAAATCCTAACCCGAACCCTAACCGTAACCCTAACCTGAATGCAAACCTGAACCCTAAACCGAAACCTAACCCGAATCCTATACCTAACTGTAACCCTTACTCGAACGCTAACCCGAACCCTAACCAGAACTCTAAACCTAACCCGTACCCGAACCCTAAACCGAACCCGAACCCTAACACAAACCCTAACCCTAACACTATACCTAACCCTAACCCTAAACCTAACCCGAACCCGAACCAAACCCGAAACCTACCCCTACCCGAACCCTAACCCTAACCAGAAAACTAAGCAGAAACCTAACCAGAACCCTAACCTAACCCTAACCCTAACTTGAATCCTAACCCGAAACCTAACCCGAACCCTAAACTGAACCCTAATCCTAACCCTAAATCTAACCCTAACCCGAACCCGAACCCAAATCCTAACCCGAACCCTAACCCTAACCGGAACCCTAACCCAAACGCTAACCCAAAACCTAACCCGAACACTAAGTCGAACCCTAACACTAACCGTAAACTTTACTCGAACTCTAACCCGAACCCTAACACGAACCCTAACCCTAACGTGAATCCGAACCCTAAACCAAACCTGAACCCTAACCCAAACCCTAACCCGAACCCTAACCCTAACTGTAACCCTAAACAAATGCTAACCCGAACCCTACCCGAACCCTAACCTGAACCCAAACACGAACCCGAACCCTGAACCTACCCCGAAACCTAACCCTAACCCGAACCAGAACCCAAATCCTAACCCGAACCCTAACCCTAACTGTAACCCTAAACAAACGCTAACACGAACCCTAAACCGAAACCTAAACTGAAACTTAACCCTAACCGTAACACTTACTCAAACGCTAACTTGAACCCTAACCCAAAGTCTAACCCTAACCCGTACCCGAACCCTAAACCGAACATCAACCCTAACCTGACCCGAACCCTAATCCGAACAAAAAACCTAACATAAACCTTAAGCCTAACCCCTAACCCTAACCCTAAACCTAACACTAAACCTAACCCTACCATTACACAAACCCTAACCCAAACCCGAAACCGAACCCTAACCCAAACCCTAACCCGGACACGAACCCTAACCCAAAACCTAACCCTAACACTAACCCGAACCCTAACCTGAACCCGAACCCTAACCCAAACCCTAACCCTAACCCGAACCCTAAACCTAACCTGAAACCTAACCCGAAACCTAACCCGAACCCTAATCCGAAACCTACCCTAACGCTAATCCTAAATCTAACCCGAACCCTAATCCTAACCCGAACCCTAACACTAACCATAGCCCTAACCTGAACGCTAACATGAAACCTAACCCGAACCCTAACCCGAACCCTAAACCTAACCGTAACACTTACTCGAACGCTAACCCGAACCTTTACCCGAACCCTAACCCTAACCGGTACCCGAGCCCTAAACCGAACCGGAACCCTAACACCCACCCGAAACTTAACCCTAATCCGAACCCGAACCAAAACCTAACCCGAACCATATCCCTAACCCGTACCCGAACCCTAACCCTAACCCGAATCCGAACCCGAACCCTAAAACAAACCCTAACCCTAACCCGAATCTGAACCCTAAACCTAACCCTAACCTGAACCCAAACCGGAAATCTAACCCTACGCGATCGCTAACCCTAACCCGAAACCTAACCAGAAACCTAACCAGAAACCTAACCTAACCCTTACCCTAACCCAAAACCTAACCCAAACCTGAACCCGAACCCGAACCCTAACTCGAACCCTAACCCGATACCGAACCCTAACCCTAACCTGAACCCTAACCCTAACCCGAAAGCTAACCTAACCCTAACCCTCTCCTTAACCCTAACCCGAACCCAAACCCAAAACATAACCCTACCTGAAACCTAACCCTAAACCGATACCTAACCAGAGACCTAACCCGAACCCAAACCTAACCCTAACCGTAACCCAAACCCTAACCCTAACCTGATCCTGAACCCTAACCCTAACCCGAAAGCTAACCTAACCCTAAACCTATCCTTAACCCTAACCAGAACCCTTAACCTAACCAGAACCCTAACCAGAACCCTAACCCGAACACTAACCCTATCCCTAATCCTACCCTAACCCAAACCCGTACCCGAACCCTAACTCTCAACCTAACCCTAACCCGTACCCAACCCGAAACCTAACCCTACCCGAACCCTAACCCTAACCTGAAACCTAACCAGAAACCTAACCAGAACCCTAACCTAACCCTAACCCTAACCCGAACCCTAACCTGAAACCTAACCCGAACCCTAATCTGAACCCTACTCTAACCCTAAATCTAACCCTAACCCGAACCCGAACCCGAATCCTAACCCGAACCCTAACCCTAACCCTAACCCTAAACTGAACGCTAACCCGAACCCTAACCCGATCCATAATCCGAACCCTAACCCTAACCGGAACCTTTACTCTAACGCTAACCCGAACCCTAACACGAACCTTAACCCTAACCCAAATCCGAACCCTAACCGAACCACGAACCCTAACCCAAACCCTAACCCAAACCCAAACCCGAACCCTAACCTGAAACCGAACACGAAACTGAACCCTGAACCTACCCCGAAACCTAACCCTAACCCGAACCAGAACCCAAATCCTAACCTGAATCCTAACCGTAACCGTAACCCTAAACAAATGCTAACACGAACCCTAAACCGAACCCTAACCCGAACCTTAACCCTAACCGTAACACTTACTCGAACGCTAACTCGAACCCTAACCCGAAGTCTAACCCTAACCCGTACCCGAACCCTAAACCGAACACAAACCCTAACCCAAACCCAAACCTAATCCGAACACAAAACCTAACATAAACCTTAAGCCTAACCCCTAACCCTAACCCTAAACCTAACACTAAACCTAACCCTACCATTACACAAACCATAACCCGAACCCTAACACTAACCCGAATCCAAACCCTAACCCTAACACTAACCCTAACCCTAACCTTAACCTGAACCCGAACCCGAACCCTAACCGAAACCATAACCCTAACCCGAATGCTAACCCGAACCTAAACCGAACCATAACACGAACCCTAAACTAACCCTAACCCTTACTCGAATGCTAACCTCAACCCTAATCCGAACCCTAACCCTAACCCGTACCTGAACCCTAAACCAAACCCGAACCCTAACACGAACCCTAACCCTAACCCTAACCCTCACCCGATACCTAAACCTAACCCGAACCCGAACCCAAACCCAAAACCTATCCCTTACCAAACCCTAACCCTAACCTGAAACTTAACCAGAAACTTAACCAGAACCCTAACCTAACCTTAACCCTAACCTGAACCCTAACCCGAAACCTAACCTGAACCCTAAACCGAACTCTAATCCTAAACCTAAATCTAACCCTAACCCAAACCTGAAACCGAATCCCAACCCGAACCCTAACCCTAACCGAAACCCTAACCCGAAGGCTAACCCGAAGGCTAACCCGAACCCTAACCCAAACCCTAACGCTAACCGTAACCTTTACTCGAATGCTAAACCGAACCCTAACACGAACCCTAACCCTAACCCGAATCCGAACCCTAACCCAAACCCGAACCCTAACCCAAACCCTAACCTGAACCCGAACCCTAAACCTAACCCGAACCCGAACTCGAACCCTAACCCGAACCCTAACCCGAACCCCAACATGAAGCCGAACCCTGAACCTAACCCGAAACCTAACCCTAACCCAAACCCTAACCCTAATCCGAAACCTACCCTAACCCGAAACTGAACCCTAACACAATCCCGAACCCTAATCCGAACCCCAAACCTACAATGAACCCTAAACCTAACCCTAACCCTAACCCCTAACCCTGACACTAACCCCTAAACCTAGCCCTAACCCTAACCCCTAGCCCTAACCCTACCCCTAAACCTAACCCTAACTCTAACCCTAACACAACCCTAACCCTAAACCTAACCCTAAATCAAAAGCCTAACACTTAAACCTAACCCTAACACTCACCTAACCCAAACACCTAACCCTAACCCTGAACCTAAACCTAACCAGAACCCTAACCCGAACCCAACATGAACCCTAACCCGATCCCTAACCCAACCCGAACCCGAATCCTAACCCTAAACCTAACCCTAACCCGAACCAAAGCCAAAACCTACCCTACCCGAAACCTAACCCTAAACTGAAACCTAACCAGAAATCTAACCCGACCCTAACTTAACCCTAACACTAACCCGAACCCTAACACTAACCCGAACCTGAACCCTAACCCTAACGGTAACCTTTACCCGAACGATAAGGTGAACGCTAATCTGAACCCTAACGTTAACCCGAACCCAAGCCCTAACCCGAACCCGAACCCTAACCTTAAAACGAACCAGAACCCTAACCCAAACGCGAAACCGAACACTAACCTGACCGCTAAACCTAACCCTAACTCGATCCGGAACCCTTAACCCTAACCACATCCCAAACCATAACCCTAACCCGAAACCTAACCTGACCCCGAACCCTAAACCGAACCCTAACCCGAACCCTTACCCAAACCCTAACCTGAAGCCGAAACCTAACCTGAACCAGAACCAAACCCGAAACCAAACTCGAAACCTATCCCTAATGCTAACCGTAACCCTAAACCCTAACCCTAACTCTAAACCTAATCGTAAACCGAACCCCTAAACGTTAACCTAACCCTAACCCTAACCCCTAACCCTAACCCTAAACCTAACCCCTAACCCTAACACTAACACTAACCCTAACCCCAACCCTAAACTTAGCCCCTAACACTAACCCTAATCCTATCCCCTAAACCTAACCCTAACCCCTAACCCTAACCCTAACCCTAACCCAACCCTAACCCTAACCTAAACCTAAACCTAACCCTAAACCCTAAAACCTACCTAACCCTAAACCTGACCCTAACGCTAACCCGAAACCTAACCTTAAAACGAAACCGATCCCTAACACCAACCCGAACCCTAAACCGAACCCGAACCATTATCCGAACCTAAAACCTAACATAAACCCTAACCTTAAACCCTAACCCGAACCCGAACCCAAATCCTAACCCGAACCCTAACCGTAACCCTAACCTGAATGCAAACCTGAACCCTAAACCGAAACCTAACCCGAATCCTATACCTAACTGTAACCCTTACTCGAACGCTAACCCGAACCCTAACCAGAACTCTAAACCTAACCCGTACCCGAACCCTAAACCGAACCCGAACCCTAACACAAACCCTAACCCTAACACTATACCTAACCCTAACCCTAAACCTAACCCGAACCCGAACCAAACCCGAAACCTACCCCTACCCGAACCCTAACCCTAACCAGAAAACTAAGCAGAAACCTAACCAGAACCCTAACCTAACCCTAACCCTAACTTGAATCCTAACCCGAAACCTAACCCGAACCCTAAACTGAACCCTAATCCTAACCCTAAATCTAACCCTAACCCGAACCCGAACCCAAATCCTAACCCGAACCCTAACCCTAACCGGAACCCTAACCCAAACGCTAACCCAAAACCTAACCCGAACACTAAGTCGAACCCTAACACTAACCGTAAACTTTACTCGAACTCTAACCCGAACCCTAACACGAACCCTAACCCTAACGTGAATCCGAACCCTAAACCAAACCTGAACCCTAACCCAAACCCTAACCCGAACCCTAACCCTAACTGTAACCCTAAACAAATGCTAACCCGAACCCTACCCGAACCCTAACCTGAACCCAAACACGAACCCGAACCCTGAACCTACCCCGAAACCTAACCCTAACCCGAACCAGAACCCAAATCCTAACCCGAACCCTAACCCTAACTGTAACCCTAAACAAACGCTAACACGAACCCTAAACCGAAACCTAAACTGAAACTTAACCCTAACCGTAACACTTACTCAAACGCTAACTTGAACCCTAACCCAAAGTCTAACCCTAACCCGTACCCGAACCCTAAACCGAACATCAACCCTAACCTGACCCGAACCCTAATCCGAACAAAAAACCTAACATAAACCTTAAGCCTAACCCCTAACCCTAACCCTAAACCTAACACTAAACCTAACCCTACCATTACACAAACCCTAACCCAAACCCGAAACCGAACCCTAACCCAAACCCTAACCCAAACCCTAACCCGGACACGAACCCTAACCCAAAACCTAACCCTAACACTAACCCGAACCCTAACCTGAACCCGAACCCTAACCCAAACCCTAACCCTAACCCGAACCCTAAACCTAACCTGAAACCTAACCCGAAACCTAACCCGAACCCTAATCCGAAACCTACCCTAACGCTAATCCTAAATCTAACCCGAACCCTAATCCTAACCCGAACCCTAACACTAACCATAGCCCTAACCTGAACGCTAACATGAAACCTAACCCGAACCCTAACCCGAACCCTAAACCTAACCGTAACACTTACTCGAACGCTAACCCGAACCTTTACCCGAACCCTAACCCTAACCGGTACCCGAGCCCTAAACCGAACCGGAACCCTAACACCCACCCGAAACTTAACCCTAATCCGAACCCGAACCAAAACCTAACCCGAACCATATCCCTAACCCGTACCCGAACCCTAACCCTAACCCGAATCCGAACCCGAACCCTAAAACAAACCCTAACCCTAACCCGAATCTGAACCCTAAACCTAACCCTAACCTGAACCCAAACCGGAAATCTAACCCTACGCGATCGCTAACCCTAACCCGAAACCTAACCAGAAACCTAACCAGAAACCTAACCTAACCCTTACCCTAACCCAAAACCTAACCCAAACCTGAACCCGAACCCGAACCCTAACTCGAACCCTAACCCGATACCGAACCCTAACCCTAACCTGAACCCTAACCCTAACCCGAAAGCTAACCTAACCCTAACCCTCTCCTTAACCCTAACCCGAACCCAAACCCAAAACATAACCCTACCTGAAACCTAACCCTAAACCGATACCTAACCAGAGACCTAACCCGAACCCAAACCTAACCCTAACCGTAACCCAAACCCTAACCCTAACCTGATCCTGAACCCTAACCCTAACCCGAAAGCTAACCTAACCCTAAACCTATCCTTAACCCTAACCAGAACCCTTAACCTAACCAGAACCCTAACCAGAACCCTAACCCGAACACTAACCCGATCCCTAATCCTACCCTAACCCAAACCCGTACCCGAACCCTAACTCTCAACCTAACCCTAACCCGTACCCAACCCGAAACCTAACCCTACCCGAACCCTAACCCTAACCTGAAACCTAACCAGAAACCTAACCAGAACCCTAACCTAACCCTAACCCTAACCCGAACCCTAACCTGAAACCTAACCCGAACCCTAATCTGAACCCTACTCTAACCCTAAATCTAACCCTAACCCGAACCCGAACCCGAATCCTAACCCGAACCCTAACCCTAACCCTAACCCTAAACTGAACGCTAACCCGAACCCTAACCCGATCCATAATCCGAACCCTAACCCTAACCGGAACCTTTACTCTAACGCTAACCCGAACCCTAACACGAACCTTAACCCTAACCCAAATCCGAACCCTAACTGAACCACGAACCCTAACCCAAACCCTAACCCAAACCCAAACCCGAACCCTAACCTGAAACCGAACACGAAACTGAACCCTGAACCTACCCCGAAACCTAACCCTAACCCGAACCAGAACCCAAATCCTAACCTGAATCCTAACCATAACCGTAACCCTAAACAAATGCTAACACGAACCCTAAACCGAACCCTAACCCGAACCTTAACCCTAACCGTAACACTTACTCGAACGCTAACTCGAACCCTAACCCGAAGTCTAACCCTAACCCGTACCCGAACCCTAAACCGAACACAAACCCTAACCCAAACCCAAACCTAATCCGAACACAAAACCTAACATAAACCTTAAGCCTAACCCCTAACCCTAACCCTAAACCTAACACTAAACCTAACCCTACCATTACACAAACCATAACCCGAACCCTAACACTAACCCGAATCCAAACCCTAACCCTAACACTAACCCTAACCCTAACCTTAACCTGAACCCGAACCCGAACCCTAACCGAAACCATAACCCTAACCCGAATGCTAACCCGAACCTAAACCGAACCATAACACGAACCCTAAACTAACCCTAACCCTTACTCGAACGCTAACCTCAACCCTAATCCGAACCCTAACCCTAACCCGTACCTGAACCCTAAACCAAACCCGAACCCTAACACGAACCCTAACCCTAACCCTAACCCTCACCCGATACCTAAACCTAACCCGAACCCGAACCCAAACCCAAAACCTATCCCTTACCAAACCCTAACCCTAACCTGAAACTTAACCAGAAACTTAACCAGAACCCTAACCTAACCTTAACCCTAACCTGAACCCTAACCCGAAACCTAACCTGAACCCTAAACCGAACTCTAATCCTAAACCTAAATCTAACCCTAACCCAAACCTGAAACCGAATCCCAACCCGAACCCTAACCCTAACCGAAACCCTAACCCGAAGGCTAACCCGAAGGCTAACCCGAACCCTAACCCAAACCCTAACGCTAACCGTAACCTTTACTCGAATGCTAAACCGAACCCTAACACGAACCCTAACCCTAACCCGAATCCGAACCCTAACCCAAACCCGAACCCTAACCCAAACCCTAACCTGAACCCGAACCCTAAACCTAACCCGAACCCGAACTCGAACCCTAACCCGAACCCTAACCCGAACCCCAACATGAAGCCGAACCCTGAACCTAACCCGAAACCTAACCCTAACCCAAACCCTAACCCTAATCTGAAACCTACCCTAACCCGAAACTGAACCCTAACACAATCCCGAACCCTAATCCGAACCCCAAACCTACAATGAACCCTAAACCTAACCCTAACCCTAACCCCTAACCCTGACACTAACCCCTAAACCTAGCCCTAACCCTAACCCCTAGCCCTAACCCTACCCCTAAACCTAACCCTAACTCTAACCCTAACACAACCCTAACCCTAAACCTAACCCTAAATCAAAAGCCTAACACTTAAACCTAACCCTAACACTCACCTAACCCAAACACCTAACCCTAACCCTGAACCTAAACCTAACCAGAACCCTAACCCGAACCCAACATGAACCCTAACCCGATCCCTAACCCAACCCGAACCCGAATCCTAACCCTAAACCTAACCCTAACCCGAACCAAAGCCAAAACCTACCCTACCCGAAACCTAACCCTAAACTGAAACCTAACCAGAAATCTAACCCGACCCTAACTTAACCCTAACACTAACCCGAACCCTAACACTAACCCGAACCTGAACCCTAACCCTAACGGTAACCTTTACCCGAACGATAAGGTGAACGCTAATCTGAACCCTAACGTTAACCCGAACCCAAGCCCTAACCCGAACCCGAACCCTAACCTTAAAACGAACCAGAACCCTAACCCAAACGCGAAACCGAACACTAACCTGACCGCTAAACCTAACCCTAACTCGATCCGGAACCCTTAACCCTAACCACATCCCAAACCATAACCCTAACCCGAAACCTAACCTGACCCCGAACCCTAAACCGAACCCTAACCCGAACCCTTACCCAAACCCTAACCTGAAGCCGAAACCTAACCTGAACCAGAACCAAACCCGAAACCAAACTCGAAACCTATCCCTAATGCTAACCGTAACCCTAAACCCTAACCCTAACTCTAAACCTAATCGTAAACCGAACCCCTAAACGTTAACCTAACCCTAACCCTAACCCCTAACCCTAACCCTAAACCTAACCCCTAACCCTAACACTAACACTAACCCTAACCCCAACCCTAAACTTAGCCCCTAACACTAACCCTAATCCTATCCCCTAAACCTAACCCTAACCCCTAACCCTAACCCTAACCCTAACCCAACCCTAACCCTAACCTAAACCTAAACCTAACCCTAAACCCTAAAACCTACCTAACCCTAAACCTGACCCTAACGCTAACCCGAAACCTAACCTTAAAACGAAACCGATCCCTAACACCAACCCGAACCCTAAACCGAACCCGAACCATTATCCGAACCTAAAACCTAACATAAACCCTAACCTTAAACCCTAACCCGAACCCGAACCCAAATCCTAACCCGAACCCTAACCGTAACCCTAACCTGAATGCAAACCTGAACCCTAAACCGAAACCTAACCCGAATCCTATACCTAACTGTAACCCTTACTCGAACGCTAACCCGAACCCTAACCAGAACTCTAAACCTAACCCGTACCCGAACCCTAAACCGAACCCGAACCCTAACACAAACCCTAACCCTAACACTATACCTAACCCTAACCCTAAACCTAACCCGAACCCGAACCAAACCCGAAACCTACCCCTACCCGAACCCTAACCCTAACCAGAAAACTAAGCAGAAACCTAACCAGAACCCTAACCTAACCCTAACCCTAACTTGAATCCTAACCCGAAACCTAACCCGAACCCTAAACTGAACCCTAATCCTAACCCTAAATCTAACCCTAACCCGAACCCGAACCCAAATCCTAACCCGAACCCTAACCCTAACCGGAACCCTAACCCAAACGCTAACCCAAAACCTAACCCGAACACTAAGTCGAACCCTAACACTAACCGTAAACTTTACTCGAACTCTAACCCGAACCCTAACACGAACCCTAACCCTAACGTGAATCCGAACCCTAAACCAAACCTGAACCCTAACCCAAACCCTAACCCGAACCCTAACCCTAACTGTAACCCTAAACAAATGCTAACCCGAACCCTACCCGAACCCTAACCTGAACCCAAACACGAACCCGAACCCTGAACCTACCCCGAAACCTAACCCTAACCCGAACCAGAACCCAAATCCTAACCCGAACCCTAACCCTAACTGTAACCCTAAACAAACGCTAACACGAACCCTAAACCGAAACCTAAACTGAAACTTAACCCTAACCGTAACACTTACTCAAACGCTAACTTGAACCCTAACCCAAAGTCTAACCCTAACCCGTACCCGAACCCTAAACCGAACATCAACCCTAACCTGACCCGAACCCTAATCCGAACAAAAAACCTAACATAAACCTTAAGCCTAACCCCTAACCCTAACCCTAAACCTAACACTAAACCTAACCCTACCATTACACAAACCCTAACCCAAACCCGAAACCGAACCCTAACCCAAACCCTAACCCAAACCCTAACCCGGACACGAACCCTAACCCAAAACCTAACCCTAACACTAACCCGAACCCTAACCTGAACCCGAACCCTAACCCAAACCCTAACCCTAACCCGAACCCTAAACCTAACCTGAAACCTAACCCGAAACCTAACCCGAACCCTAATCCGAAACCTACCCTAACGCTAATCCTAAATCTAACCCGAACCCTAATCCTAACCCGAACCCTAACACTAACCATAGCCCTAACCTGAACGCTAACATGAAACCTAACCCGAACCCTAACCCGAACCCTAAACCTAACCGTAACACTTACTCGAATGCTAACCCGAACCTTTACCCGAACCCTAACCCTAACCGGTACCCGAGCCCTAAACCGAACCGGAACCCTAACACCCACCCGAAACTTAACCCTAATCCGAACCCGAACCAAAACCTAACCCGAACCATATCCCTAACCCGTACCCGAACCCTAACCCTAACCCGAATCCGAACCCGAACCCTAAAACAAACCCTAACCCTAACCCGAATCTGAACCCTAAACCTAACCCTAACCTGAACCCAAACCGGAAATCTAACCCTACGCGATCGCTAACCCTAACCCGAAACCTAACCAGAAACCTAACCAGAAACCTAACCTAACCCTTACCCTAACCCAAAACCTAACCCAAACCTGAACCCGAACCCGAACCCTAACTCGAACCCTAACCCGATACCGAACCCTAACCCTAACCTGAACCCTAACCCTAACCCGAAAGCTAACCTAACCCTAACCCTCTCCTTAACCCTAACCCGAACCCAAACCCAAAACATAACCCTACCTGAAACCTAACCCTAAACCGATACCTAACCAGAGACCTAACCCGAACCCAAACCTAACCCTAACCGTAACCCAAACCCTAACCCTAACCTGATCCTGAACCCTAACCCTAACCCGAAAGCTAACCTAACCCTAAACCTATCCTTAACCCTAACCAGAACCCTTAACCTAACCAGAACCCTAACCAGAACCCTAACCCGAACACTAACCCGATCCCTAATCCTACCCTAACCCAAACCCGTACCCGAACCCTAACTCTCAACCTAACCCTAACCCGTACCCAACCCGAAACCTAACCCTACCCGAACCCTAACCCTAACCTGAAACCTAACCAGAAACCTAACCAGAACCCTAACCTAACCCTAACCCTAACCCGAACCCTAACCTGAAACCTAACCCGAACCCTAATCTGAACCCTACTCTAACCCTAAATCTAACCCTAACCCGAACCCGAACCCGAATCCTAACCCGAACCCTAACCCTAACCCTAACCCTAAACTGAACGCTAACCCGAACCCTAACCCGATCCATAATCCGAACCCTAACCCTAACCGGAACCTTTACTCTAACGCTAACCCGAACCCTAACACGAACCTTAACCCTAACCCAAATCCGAACCCTAACCGAACCACGAACCCTAACCCAAACCCTAACCCAAACCCAAACCCGAACCCTAACCTGAAACCGAACACGAAACTGAACCCTGAACCTACCCCGAAACCTAACCCTAACCCGAACCAGAACCCAAATCCTAACCTGAATCCTAACCGTAACCGTAACCCTAAACAAATGCTAACACGAACCCTAAACCGAACCCTAACCCGAACCTTAACCCTAACCGTAACACTTACTCGAACGCTAACTCAAACCCTAACCCGAAGTCTAACCCTAACCCGTACCCGAACCCTAAACCGAACACAAACCCTAACCCAAACCCAAACCTAATCCGAACACAAAACCTAACATAAACCTTAAGCCTAACCCCTAACCCTAACCCTAAACCTAACACTAAACCTAACCCTACCATTACACAAACCATAACCCGAACCCTAACACTAACCCGAATCCAAACCCTAACCCTAACACTAACCCTAACCCTAACCTTAACCTGAACCCGAACCCGAACCCTAACCGAAACCATAACCCTAACCCGAATGCTAACCCGAACCTAAACCGAACCATAACACGAACCCTAAACTAACCCTAACCCTTACTCGAACGCTAACCTCAACCCTAATCCGAACCCTAACCCTAACCCGTACCTGAACCCTAAACCAAACCCGAACCCTAACACGAACCCTAACCCTAACCCTAACCCTCACCCGATACCTAAACCTAACCCGAACCCGAACCCAAACCCAAAACCTATCCCTTACCAAACCCTAACCCTAACCTGAAACTTAACCAGAAACTTAACCAGAACCCTAACCTAACCTTAACCCTAACCTGAACCCTAACCCGAAACCTAACCTGAACCCTAAACCGAACTCTAATCCTAAACCTAAATCTAACCCTAACCCAAACCTGAAACCGAATCCCAACCCGAACCCTAACCCTAACCGAAACCCTAACCCGAAGGCTAACCCGAAGGCTAACCCGAACCCTAACCCAAACCCTAACGCTAACCGTAACCTTTACTCGAATGCTAAACCGAACCCTAACACGAACCCTAACCCTAACCCGAATCCGAACCCTAACCCAAACCCGAACCCTAACCCAAACCCTAACCTGAACCCGAACCCTAAACCTAACCCGAACCCGAACTCGAACCCTAACCCGAACCCTAACCCGAACCACAACATGAAGCCGAACCCTGAACCTAACCCGAAACCTAACCCTAACCCAAACCCTAACCCTAATCCGAAACCTACCCTAACCCGAAACTGAACCCTAACACAATCCCGAACCCTAATCCGAACCCCAAACCTACAATGAACCCTAAACCTAACCCTAACCCTAACCCCTAACCCTGACACTAACCCCTAAACCTAGCCCTAACCCTAACCCCTAGCCCTAACCCTACCCCTAAACCTAACCCTAACTCTAACCCTAACACAACCCTAACCCTAAACCTAACCCTAAATCAAAAGCCTAACACTTAAACCTAACCCTAACACTCACCTAACCCAAACACCTAACCCTAACCCTGAACCTAAACCTAACCAGAACCCTAACCCGAACCCAACATGAACCCTAACCCGATCCCTAACCCAACCCGAACCCGAATCCTAACCCTAAACCTAACCCTAACCCGAACCAAAGCCAAAACCTACCCTACCCGAAACCTAACCCTAAACTGAAACCTAACCAGAAATCTAACCCGACCCTAACTTAACCCTAACACTAACCCGAACCCTAACACTAACCCGAACCTGAACCCTAACCCTAACGGTAACCTTTACCCGAACGATAAGGTGAACGCTAATCTGAACCCTAACGTTAACCCGAACCCAAGCCCTAACCCGAACCCGAACCCTAACCTTAAAACGAACCAGAACCCTAACCCAAACGCGAAACCGAACACTAACCTGACCGCTAAACCTAACCCTAACTCGATCCGGAACCCTTAACCCTAACCACATCCCAAACCATAACCCTAACCCGAAACCTAACCTGACCCCGAACCCTAAACCGAACCCTAACCCGAACCCTTACCCAAACCCTAACCTGAAGCCGAAACCTAACCTGAACCAGAACCAAACCCGAAACCAAACTCGAAACCTATCCCTAATGCTAACCGTAACCCTAAACCCTAACCCTAACTCTAAACCTAATCGTAAACCGAACCCCTAAACGTTAACCTAACCCTAACCCTAACCCCTAACCCTAACCCTAAACCTAACCCCTAACCCTAACACTAACACTAACCCTAACCCCAACCCTAAACTTAGCCCCTAACACTAACCCTAATCCTATCCCCTAAACCTAACCCTAACCCCTAACCCTAACCCTAACCCTAACCCAACCCTAACCCTAACCTAAACCTAAACCTAACCCTAAACCCTAAAACCTACCTAACCCTAAACCTGACCCTAACGCTAACCCGAAACCTAACCTTAAAACGAAACCGATCCCTAACACCAACCCGAACCCTAAACCGAACCCGAACCATTATCCGAACCTAAAACCTAACATAAACCCTAACCTTAAACCCTAACCCGAACCCGAACCCAAATCCTAACCCGAACCCTAACCGTAACCCTAACCTGAATGCAAACCTGAACCCTAAACCGAAACCTAACCCGAATCCTATACCTAACTGTAACCCTTACTCGAACGCTAACCCGAACCCTAACCAGAACTCTAAACCTAACCCGTACCCGAACCCTAAACCGAACCCGAACCCTAACACAAACCCTAACCCTAACACTATACCTAACCCTAACCCTAAACCTAACCCGAACCCGAACCAAACCCGAAACCTACCCCTACCCGAACCCTAACCCTAACCAGAAAACTAAGCAGAAACCTAACCAGAACCCTAACCTAACCCTAACCCTAACTTGAATCCTAACCCGAAACCTAACCCGAACCCTAAACTGAACCCTAATCCTAACCCTAAATCTAACCCTAACCCGAACCCGAACCCAAATCCTAACCCGAACCCTAACCCTAACCGGAACCCTAACCCAAACGCTAACCCAAAACCTAACCCGAACACTAAGTCGAACCCTAACACTAACCGTAAACTTTACTCGAACTCTAACCCGAACCCTAACACGAACCCTAACCCTAACGTGAATCCGAACCCTAAACCAAACCTGAACCCTAACCCAAACCCTAACCCGAACCCTAACCCTAACTGTAACCCTAAACAAATGCTAACCCGAACCCTACCCGAACCCTAACCTGAACCCAAACACGAACCCGAACCCTGAACCTACCCCGAAACCTAACCCTAACCCGAACCAGAACCCAAATCCTAACCCGAACCCTAACCCTAACTGTAACCCTAAACAAACGCTAACACGAACCCTAAACCGAAACCTAAACTGAAACTTAACCCTAACCGTAACACTTACTCAAACGCTAACTTGAACCCTAACCCAAAGTCTAACCCTAACCCGTACCCGAACCCTAAACCGAACATCAACCCTAACCTGACCCGAACCCTAATCCGAACAAAAAACCTAACATAAACCTTAAGCCTAACCCCTAACCCTAACCCTAAACCTAACACTAAACCTAACCCTACCATTACACAAACCCTAACCCAAACCCGAAACCGAACCCTAACCCAAACCCTAACCCAAACCCTAACCCGGACACGAACCCTAACCCAAAACCTAACCCTAACACTAACCCGAACCCTAACCTGAACCCGAACCCTAACCCAAACCCTAACCCTAACCCGAACCCTAAACCTAACCTGAAACCTAACCCGAAACCTAACCCGAACCCTAATCCGAAACCTACCCTAACGCTAATCCTAAATCTAACCCGAACCCTAATCCTAACCCGAACCCTAACACTAACCATAGCCCTAACCTGAACGCTAACATGAAACCTAACCCGAACCCTAACCCGAACCCTAAACCTAACCGTAACACTTACTCGAATGCTAACCCGAACCTTTACCCGAACCCTAACCCTAACCGGTACCCGAGCCCTAAACCGAACCGGAACCCTAACACCCACCCGAAACTTAACCCTAATCCGAACCCGAACCAAAACCTAACCCGAACCATATCCCTAACCCGTACCCGAACCCTAACCCTAACCCGAATCCGAACCCGAACCCTAAAACAAACCCTAACCCTAACCCGAATCTGAACCCTAAACCTAACCCTAACCTGAACCCAAACCGGAAATCTAACCCTACGCGATCGCTAACCCTAACCCGAAACCTAACCAGAAACCTAACCAGAAACCTAACCTAACCCTTACCCTAACCCAAAACCTAACCCAAACCTGAACCCGAACCCGAACCCTAACTCGAACCCTAACCCGATACCGAACCCTAACCCTAACCTGAACCCTAACCCTAACCCGAAAGCTAACCTAACCCTAACCCTCTCCTTAACCCTAACCCGAACCCAAACCCAAAACATAACCCTACCTGAAACCTAACCCTAAACCGATACCTAACCAGAGACCTAACCCGAACCCAAACCTAACCCTAACCGTAACCCAAACCCTAACCCTAACCTGATCCTGAACCCTAACCCTAACCCGAAAGCTAACCTAACCCTAAACCTATCCTTAACCCTAACCAGAACCCTTAACCTAACCAGAACCCTAACCAGAACCCTAACCCGAACACTAACCCGATCCCTAATCCTACCCTAACCCAAACCCGTACCCGAACCCTAACTCTCAACCTAACCCTAACCCGTACCCAACCCGAAACCTAACCCTACCCGAACCCTAACCCTAACCTGAAACCTAACCAGAAACCTAACCAGAACCCTAACCTAACCCTAACCCTAACCCGAACCCTAACCTGAAACCTAACCCGAACCCTAATCTGAACCCTACTCTAACCCTAAATCTAACCCTAACCCGAACCCGAACCCGAATCCTAACCCGAACCCTAACCCTAACCCTAACCCTAAACTGAACGCTAACCCGAACCCTAACCCGATCCATAATCCGAACCCTAACCCTAACCGGAACCTTTACTCTAACGCTAACCCGAACCCTAACACGAACCTTAACCCTAACCCAAATCCGAACCCTAACCGAACCACGAACCCTAACCCAAACCCTAACCCAAACCCAAACCCGAACCCTAACCTGAAACCGAACACGAAACTGAACCCTGAACCTACCCCGAAACCTAACCCTAACCCGAACCAGAACCCAAATCCTAACCTGAATCCTAACCGTAACCGTAACCCTAAACAAATGCTAACACGAACCCTAAACCGAACCCTAACCCGAACCTTAACCCTAACTGTAACACTTACTCGAACGCTAACTCGAACCCTAACCCGAAGTCTAACCCTAACCCGTACCCGAACCCTAAACCGAACACAAACCCTAACCCAAACCCAAACCTAAACCGAACACAAAACCTAACATAAACCTTAAGCCTAACCCCTAACCCTAACCCTAAACCTAACACTAAACCTAACCCTACCATTACACAAACCATAACCCGAACCCTAACACTAACCCGAATCCAAACCCTAACCCTAACACTAACCCTAACCCTAACCTTAACCTGAACCCGAACCCGAACCCTAACCGAAACCATAACCCTAACCCGAATGCTAACCCGAACCTAAACCGAACCATAACACGAACCCTAAACTAACCCTAACCCTTACTCGAACGCTAACCTCAACCCTAATCCGAACCCTAACCCTAACCCGTACCTGAACCCTAAACCAAACCCGAACCCTAACACGAACCCTAACCCTAACCCTAACCCTCACCTGATACCTAAACCTAACCCGAACCCGAACCCAAACCCAAAACCTATCCCTTACCAAACCCTAACCCTAACCTGAAACTTAACCAGAAACTTAACCAGAACCCTAACCTAACCTTAACCCTAACCTGAACCCTAACCCGAAACCTAACCTGAACCCTAAACCGAACTCTAATCCTAAACCTAAATCTAACCCTAACCCAAACCTGAAACCGAATCCCAACCCGAACCCTAACCATAACCGAAACCCTAACCCGAAGGCTAACCCGAAGGCTAACACGAACCCTAACCCAAACCCTAACGCTAACCGTAACCTTTACTCGAATGCTAAACCGAACCCTAACACGAACCCTAACCCTAACCCGAATCCGAACCCTAACCCAAACCCGAACCCTAACCCAAACCCTAACCTGAACCCGAACCCTAAACCTAACCCGAACCCGAACTCGAACCCTAACCCGAACCCTAACCCGAACCCCAACATGAAGCCGAACCCTGAACCTAACCCGAAACCTAACCCTAACCCAAACCCTAACCCTAATCCGAAACCTACCCTAACCTGAAACTGAACCCTAACACAATCCCGAACCCTAATCCGAACCCCAAACCTACAATGAACCCTAAACCTAACCCTAACCCTAACCCCTAACCCTGACACTAACCCCTAAACCTAGCCCTAACCCTAACCCCTAGCCCTAACCCTACCCCTAAACCTAACCCTAACTCTAACCCTAACACAACCCTAACCCTAAACCTAACCCTAAATCAAAAGCCTAACACTTAAACCTAACCCTAACACTCACCTAACCCAAACACCTAACCCTAACCCTGAACCTAAACCTAACCAGAACCCTAACCCGAACCCAACATGAACCCTAACCCGATCCCTAACCCAACCCGAACCCGAATCCTAACCCTAAACCTAACCCTAACCCGAACCAAAGCCAAAACCTACCCTACCCGAAACCTAACCCTAAACTGAAACCTAACCAGAAATCTAACCCGACCCTAACTTAACCCTAACACTAACCCGAACCCTAACACTAACCCGAACCTGAACCCTAACCCTAACGGTAACCTTTACCCGAACGATAAGGTGAACGCTAATCTGAACCCTAACGTTAACCCGAACCCAAGCCCTAACCCGAACCCGAACCCTAACCTTAAAACGAACCAGAACCCTAACCCAAACGCGAAACCGAACACTAACCTGACCGCTAAACCTAACCCTAACTCGATCCGGAACCCTTAACCCTAACCACATCCCAAACCATAACCCTAACCCGAAACCTAACCTGACCCCGAACCCTAAACCGAACCCTAACCCGAACCCTTACCCAAACCCTAACCTGAAGCCGAAACCTAACCTGAACCAGAACCAAACCCGAAACCAAACTCGAAACCTATCCCTAATGCTAACCGTAACCCTAAACCCTAACCCTAACTCTAAACCTAATCGTAAACCGAACCCCTAAACGTTAACCTAACCCTAACCCTAACCCCTAACCCTAACCCTAAACCTAACCCCTAACCCTAACACTAACACTAACCCTAACCCCAACCCTAAACTTAGCCCCTAACACTAACCCTAATCCTATCCCCTAAACCTAACCCTAACCCCTAACCCTAACCCTAACCCTAACCCAACCCTAACCCTAACCTAAACCTAAACCTAACCCTAAACCCTAAAACCTACCTAACCCTAAACCTGACCCTAACGCTAACCCGAAACCTAACCTTAAAACGAAACCGATCCCTAACACCAACCCGAACCCTAAACCGAACCCGAACCATTATCCGAACCTAAAACCTAACATAAACCCTAACCTTAAACCCTAACCCGAACCCGAACCCAAATCCTAACCCGAACCCTAACCGTAACCCTAACCTGAATGCAAACCTGAACCCTAAACCGAAACCTAACCCGAATCCTATACCTAACTGTAACCCTTACTCGAACGCTAACCCGAACCCTAACCAGAACTCTAAACCTAACCCGTACCCGAACCCTAAACCGAACCCGAACCCTAACACAAACCCTAACCCTAACACTATACCTAACCCTAACCCTAAACCTAACCCGAACCCGAACCAAACCCGAAACCTACCCCTACCCGAACCCTAACCCTAACCAGAAAACTAAGCAGAAACCTAACCAGAACCCTAACCTAACCCTAACCCTAACTTGAATCCTAACCCGAAACCTAACCCGAACCCTAAACTGAACCCTAATCCTAACCCTAAATCTAACCCTAACCCGAACCCGAACCCAAATCCTAACCCGAACCCTAACCCTAACCGGAACCCTAACCCAAACGCTAACCCAAAACCTAACCCGAACACTAAGTCGAACCCTAACACTAACCGTAAACTTTACTCGAACTCTAACCCGAACCCTAACACGAACCCTAACCCTAACGTGAATCCGAACCCTAAACCAAACCTGAACCCTAACCCAAACCCTAACCCGAACCCTAACCCTAACTGTAACCCTAAACAAATGCTAACCCGAACCCTACCCGAACCCTAACCTGAACCCAAACACGAACCCGAACCCTGAACCTACCCCGAAACCTAACCCTAACCCGAACCAGAACCCAAATCCTAACCCGAACCCTAACCCTAACTGTAACCCTAAACAAACGCTAACACGAACCCTAAACCGAAACCTAAACTGAAACTTAACCCTAACCGTAACACTTACTCAAACGCTAACTTGAACCCTAACCCAAAGTCTAACCCTAACCCGTACCCGAACCCTAAACCGAACATCAACCCTAACCTGACCCGAACCCTAATCCGAACAAAAAACCTAACATAAACCTTAAGCCTAACCCCTAACCCTAACCCTAAACCTAACACTAAACCTAACCCTACCATTACACAAACCCTAACCCAAACCCGAAACCGAACCCTAACCCAAACCCTAACCCAAACCCTAACCCGGACACGAACCCTAACCCAAAACCTAACCCTAACACTAACCCGAACCCTAACCTGAACCCGAACCCTAACCCAAACCCTAACCCTAACCCGAACCCTAAACCTAACCTGAAACCTAACCCGAAACCTAACCCGAACCCTAATCCGAAACCTACCCTAACGCTAATCCTAAATCTAACCCGAACCCTAATCCTAACCCGAACCCTAACACTAACCATAGCCCTAACCTGAACGCTAACATGAAACCTAACCCGAACCCTAACCCGAACCCTAAACCTAACCGTAACACTTACTCGAACGCTAACCCGAACCTTTACCCGAACCCTAACCCTAACCGGTACCCGAGCCCTAAACCGAACCGGAACCCTAACACCCACCCGAAACTTAACCCTAATCCGAACCCGAACCAAAACCTAACCCGAACCATATCCCTAACCCGTACCCGAACCCTAACCCTAACCCGAATCCGAACCCGAACCCTAAAACAAACCCTAACCCTAACCCGAATCTGAACCCTAAACCTAACCCTAACCTGAACCCAAACCGGAAATCTAACCCTACGCGATCGCTAACCCTAACCCGAAACCTAACCAGAAACCTAACCAGAAACCTAACCTAACCCTTACCCTAACCCAAAACCTAACCCAAACCTGAACCCGAACCCGAACCCTAACTCGAACCCTAACCCGATACCGAACCCTAACCCTAACCTGAACCCTAACCCTAACCCGAAAGCTAACCTAACCCTAACCCTCTCCTTAACCCTAACCCGAACCCAAACCCAAAACATAACCCTACCTGAAACCTAACCCTAAACCGATACCTAACCAGAGACCTAACCCGAACCCAAACCTAACCCTAACCGTAACCCAAACCCTAACCCTAACCTGATCCTGAACCCTAACCCTAACCCGAAAGCTAACCTAACCCTAAACCTATCCTTAACCCTAACCAGAACCCTTAACCTAACCAGAACCCTAACCAGAACCCTAACCCGAACACTAACCCGATCCCTAATCCTACCCTAACCCAAACCCGTACCCGAACCCTAACTCTCAACCTAACCCTAACCCGTACCCAACCCGAAACCTAACCCTACCCGAACCCTAACCCTAACCTGAAACCTAACCAGAAACCTAACCAGAACCCTAACCTAACCCTAACCCTAACCCGAACCCTAACCTGAAACCTAACCCGAACCCTAATCTGAACCCTACTCTAACCCTAAATCTAACCCTAACCCGAACCCGAACCCGAATCCTAACCCGAACCCTAACCCTAACCCTAACCCTAAACTGAACGCTAACCCGAACCCTAACCCGATCCATAATCCGAACCCTAACCCTAACCGGAACCTTTACTCTAACGCTAACCCGAACCCTAACACGAACCTTAACCCTAACCCAAATCCGAACCCTAACCGAACCACGAACCCTAACCCAAACCCTAACCCAAACCCAAACCCGAACCCTAACCTGAAACCGAACACGAAACTGAACCCTGAACCTACCCCGAAACCTAACCCTAACCCGAACCAGAACCCAAATCCTAACCTGAATCCTAACCGTAACCGTAACCCTAAACAAATGCTAACACGAACCCTAAACCGAACCCTAACCCGAACCTTAACCCTAACTGTAACACTTACTCGAACGCTAACTCGAACCCTAACCCGAAGTCTAACCCTAACCCGTACCCGAACCCTAAACCGAACACAAACCCTAACCCAAACCCAAACCTAAACCGAACACAAAACCTAACATAAACCTTAAGCCTAACCCCTAACCCTAACCCTAAACCTAACACTAAACCTAACCCTACCATTACACAAACCATAACCCGAACCCTAACACTAACCCGAATCCAAACCCTAACCCTAACACTAACCCTAACCCTAACCTTAACCTGAACCCGAACCCGAACCCTAACCGAAACCATAACCCTAACCCGAATGCTAACCCGAACCTAAACCGAACCATAACACGAACCCTAAACTAACCCTAACCCTTACTCGAACGCTAACCTCAACCCTAATCCGAACCCTAACCCTAACCCGTACCTGAACCCTAAACCAAACCCGAACCCTAACACGAACCCTAACCCTAACCCTAACCCTCACCTGATACCTAAACCTAACCCGAACCCGAACCCAAACCCAAAACCTATCCCTTACCAAACCCTAACCCTAACCTGAAACTTAACCAGAAACTTAACCAGAACCCTAACCTAACCTTAACCCTAACCTGAACCCTAACCCGAAACCTAACCTGAACCCTAAACCGAACTCTAATCCTAAACCTAAATCTAACCCTAACCCAAACCTGAAACCGAATCCCAACCCGAACCCTAACCATAACCGAAACCCTAACCCGAAGGCTAACCCGAAGGCTAACACGAACCCTAACCCAAACCCTAACGCTAACCGTAACCTTTACTCGAATGCTAAACCGAACCCTAACACGAACCCTAACCCTAACCCGAATCCGAACCCTAACCCAAACCCGAACCCTAACCCAAACCCTAACCTGAACCCGAACCCTAAACCTAACCCGAACCCGAACTCGAACCCTAACCCGAACCCTAACCCGAACCCCAACATGAAGCCGAACCCTGAACCTAACCCGAAACCTAACCCTAACCCAAACCCTAACCCTAATCCGAAACCTACCCTAACCTGAAACTGAACCCTAACACAATCCCGAACCCTAATCCGAACCCCAAACCTACAATGAACCCTAAACCTAACCCTAACCCTAACCCCTAACCCTGACACTAACCCCTAAACCTAGCCCTAACCCTAACCCCTAGCCCTAACCCTACCCCTAAACCTAACCCTAACTCTAACCCTAACACAACCCTAACCCTAAACCTAACCCTAAATCAAAAGCCTAACACTTAAACCTAACCCTAACACTCACCTAACCCAAACACCTAACCCTAACCCTGAACCTAAACCTAACCAGAACCCTAACCCGAACCCAACATGAACCCTAACCCGATCCCTAACCCAACCCGAACCCGAATCCTAACCCTAAACCTAACCCTAACCCGAACCAAAGCCAAAACCTACCCTACCCGAAACCTAACCCTAAACTGAAACCTAACCAGAAATCTAACCCGACCCTAACTTAACCCTAACACTAACCCGAACCCTAACACTAACCCGAACCTGAACCCTAACCCTAACGGTAACCTTTACCCGAACGATAAGGTGAACGCTAATCTGAACCCTAACGTTAACCCGAACCCAAGCCCTAACCCGAACCCGAACCCTAACCTTAAAACGAACCAGAACCCTAACCCAAACGCGAAACCGAACACTAACCTGACCGCTAAACCTAACCCTAACTCGATCCGGAACCCTTAACCCTAACCACATCCCAAACCATAACCCTAACCCGAAACCTAACCTGACCCCGAACCCTAAACCGAACCCTAACCCGAACCCTTACCCAAACCCTAACCTGAAGCCGAAACCTAACCTGAACCAGAACCAAACCCGAAACCAAACTCGAAACCTATCCCTAATGCTAACCGTAACCCTAAACCCTAACCCTAACTCTAAACCTAATCGTAAACCGAACCCCTAAACGTTAACCTAACCCTAACCCTAACCCCTAACCCTAACCCTAAACCTAACCCCTAACCCTAACACTAACACTAACCCTAACCCCAACCCTAAACTTAGCCCCTAACACTAACCCTAATCCTATCCCCTAAACCTAACCCTAACCCCTAACCCTAACCCTAACCCTAACCCAACCCTAACCCTAACCTAAACCTAAACCTAACCCTAAACCCTAAAACCTACCTAACCCTAAACCTGACCCTAACGCTAACCCGAAACCTAACCTTAAAACGAAACCGATCCCTAACACCAACCCGAACCCTAAACCGAACCCGAACCATTATCCGAACCTAAAACCTAACATAAACCCTAACCTTAAACCCTAACCCGAACCCGAACCCAAATCCTAACCCGAACCCTAACCGTAACCCTAACCTGAATGCAAACCTGAACCCTAAACCGAAACCTAACCCGAATCCTATACCTAACTGTAACCCTTACTCGAACGCTAACCCGAACCCTAACCAGAACTCTAAACCTAACCCGTACCCGAACCCTAAACCGAACCCGAACCCTAACACAAACCCTAACCCTAACACTATACCTAACCCTAACCCTAAACCTAACCCGAACCCGAACCAAACCCGAAACCTACCCCTACCCGAACCCTAACCCTAACCAGAAAACTAAGCAGAAACCTAACCAGAACCCTAACCTAACCCTAACCCTAACTTGAATCCTAACCCGAAACCTAACCCGAACCCTAAACTGAACCCTAATCCTAACCCTAAATCTAACCCTAACCCGAACCCGAACCCAAATCCTAACCCGAACCCTAACCCTAACCGGAACCCTAACCCAAACGCTAACCCAAAACCTAACCCGAACACTAAGTCGAACCCTAACACTAACCGTAAACTTTACTCGAACTCTAACCCGAACCCTAACACGAACCCTAACCCTAACGTGAATCCGAACCCTAAACCAAACCTGAACCCTAACCCAAACCCTAACCCGAACCCTAACCCTAACTGTAACCCTAAACAAATGCTAACCCGAACCCTACCCGAACCCTAACCTGAACCCAAACACGAACCCGAACCCTGAACCTACCCCGAAACCTAACCCTAACCCGAACCAGAACCCAAATCCTAACCCGAACCCTAACCCTAACTGTAACCCTAAACAAACGCTAACACGAACCCTAAACCGAAACCTAAACTGAAACTTAACCCTAACCGTAACACTTACTCAAACGCTAACTTGAACCCTAACCCAAAGTCTAACCCTAACCCGTACCCGAACCCTAAACCGAACATCAACCCTAACCTGACCCGAACCCTAATCCGAACAAAAAACCTAACATAAACCTTAAGCCTAACCCCTAACCCTAACCCTAAACCTAACACTAAACCTAACCCTACCATTACACAAACCCTAACCCAAACCCGAAACCGAACCCTAACCCAAACCCTAACCCAAACCCTAACCCGGACACGAACCCTAACCCAAAACCTAACCCTAACACTAACCCGAACCCTAACCTGAACCCGAACCCTAACCCAAACCCTAACCCTAACCCGAACCCTAAACCTAACCTGAAACCTAACCCGAAACCTAACCCGAACCCTAATCCGAAACCTACCCTAACGCTAATCCTAAATCTAACCCGAACCCTAATCCTAACCCGAACCCTAACACTAACCATAGCCCTAACCTGAACGCTAACATGAAACCTAACCCGAACCCTAACCCGAACCCTAAACCTAACCGTAACACTTACTCGAACGCTAACCCGAACCTTTACCCGAACCCTAACCCTAACCGGTACCCGAGCCCTAAACCGAACCGGAACCCTAACACCCACCCGAAACTTAACCCTAATCCGAACCCGAACCAAAACCTAACCCGAACCATATCCCTAACCCGTACCCGAACCCTAACCCTAACCCGAATCCGAACCCGAACCCTAAAACAAACCCTAACCCTAACCCGAATCTGAACCCTAAACCTAACCCTAACCTGAACCCAAACCGGAAATCTAACCCTACGCGATCGCTAACCCTAACCCGAAACCTAACCAGAAACCTAACCAGAAACCTAACCTAACCCTTACCCTAACCCAAAACCTAACCCAAACCTGAACCCGAACCCGAACCCTAACTCGAACCCTAACCCGATACCGAACCCTAACCCTAACCTGAACCCTAACCCTAACCCGAAAGCTAACCTAACCCTAACCCTCTCCTTAACCCTAACCCGAACCCAAACCCAAAACATAACCCTACCTGAAACCTAACCCTAAACCGATACCTAACCAGAGACCTAACCCGAACCCAAACCTAACCCTAACCGTAACCCAAACCCTAACCCTAACCTGATCCTGAACCCTAACCCTAACCCGAAAGCTAACCTAACCCTAAACCTATCCTTAACCCTAACCAGAACCCTTAACCTAACCAGAACCCTAACCAGAACCCTAACCCGAACACTAACCCGATCCCTAATCCTACCCTAACCCAAACCCGTACCCGAACCCTAACTCTCAACCTAACCCTAACCCGTACCCAACCCGAAACCTAACCCTACCCGAACCCTAACCCTAACCTGAAACCTAACCAGAAACCTAACCAGAACCCTAACCTAACCCTAACCCTAACCCGAACCCTAACCTGAAACCTAACCCGAACCCTAATCTGAACCCTACTCTAACCCTAAATCTAACCCTAACCCGAACCCGAACCCGAATCCTAACCCGAACCCTAACCCTAACCCTAACCCTAAACTGAACGCTAACCCGAACCCTAACCCGATCCATAATCCGAACCCTAACCCTAACCGGAACCTTTACTCTAACGCTAACCCGAACCCTAACACGAACCTTAACCCTAACCCAAATCCGAACCCTAACCGAACCACGAACCCTAACCCAAACCCTAACCCAAACCCAAACCCGAACCCTAACCTGAAACCGAACACGAAACTGAACCCTGAACCTACCCCGAAACCTAACCCTAACCCGAACCAGAACCCAAATCCTAACCTGAATCCTAACCGTAACCGTAACCCTAAACAAATGCTAACACGAACCCTAAACCGAACCCTAACCCGAACCTTAACCCTAACCGTAACACTTACTCGAACGCTAACTCAAACCCTAACCCGAAGTCTAACCCTAACCCGTACCCGAACCCTAAACCGAACACAAACCCTAACCCAAACCCAAACCTAATCCGAACACAAAACCTAACATAAACCTTAAGCCTAACCCCTAACCCTAACCCTAAACCTAACACTAAACCTAACCCTACCATTACACAAACCATAACCCGAACCCTAACACTAACCCGAATCCAAACCCTAACCCTAACACTAACCCTAACCCTAACCTTAACCTGAACCCGAACCCGAACCCTAACCGAAACCATAACCCTAACCCGAATGCTAACCCGAACCTAAACCGAACCATAACACGAACCCTAAACTAACCCTAACCCTTACTCGAACGCTAACCTCAACCCTAATCCGAACCCTAACCCTAACCCGTACCTGAACCCTAAACCAAACCCGAACCCTAACACGAACCCTAACCCTAACCCTAACCCTCACCCGATACCTAAACCTAACCCGAACCCGAACCCAAACCCAAAACCTATCCCTTACCAAACCCTAACCCTAACCTGAAACTTAACCAGAAACTTAACCAGAACCCTAACCTAACCTTAACCCTAACCTGAACCCTAACCCGAAACCTAACCTGAACCCTAAACCGAACTCTAATCCTAAACCTAAATCTAACCCTAACCCAAACCTGAAACCGAATCCCAACCCGAACCCTAACCCTAACCGAAACCCTAACCCGAAGGCTAACCCGAAGGCTAACCCGAACCCTAACCCAAACCCTAACGCTAACCGTAACCTTTACTCGAATGCTAAACCGAACCCTAACACGAACCCTAACCCTAACCCGAATCCGAACCCTAACCCAAACCCGAACCCTAACCCAAACCCTAACCTGAACCCGAACCCTAAACCTAACCCGAACCCGAACTCGAACCCTAACCCGAACCCTAACCCGAACCACAACATGAAGCCGAACCCTGAACCTAACCCGAAACCTAACCCTAACCCAAACCCTAACCCTAATCCGAAACCTACCCTAACCCGAAACTGAACCCTAACACAATCCCGAACCCTAATCCGAACCCCAAACCTACAATGAACCCTAAACCTAACCCTAACCCTAACCCCTAACCCTGACACTAACCCCTAAACCTAGCCCTAACCCTAACCCCTAGCCCTAACCCTACCCCTAAACCTAACCCTAACTCTAACCCTAACACAACCCTAACCCTAAACCTAACCCTAAATCAAAAGCCTAACACTTAAACCTAACCCTAACACTCACCTAACCCAAACACCTAACCCTAACCCTGAACCTAAACCTAACCAGAACCCTAACCCGAACCCAACATGAACCCTAACCCGATCCCTAACCCAACCCGAACCCGAATCCTAACCCTAAACCTAACCCTAACCCGAACCAAAGCCAAAACCTACCCTACCCGAAACCTAACCCTAAACTGAAACCTAACCAGAAATCTAACCCGACCCTAACTTAACCCTAACACTAACCCGAACCCTAACACTAACCCGAACCTGAACCCTAACCCTAACGGTAACCTTTACCCGAACGATAAGGTGAACGCTAATCTGAACCCTAACGTTAACCCGAACCCAAGCCCTAACCCGAACCCGAACCCTAACCTTAAAACGAACCAGAACCCTAACCCAAACGCGAAACCGAACACTAACCTGACCGCTAAACCTAACCCTAACTCGATCCGGAACCCTTAACCCTAACCACATCCCAAACCATAACCCTAACCCGAAACCTAACCTGACCCCGAACCCTAAACCGAACCCTAACCCGAACCCTTACCCAAACCCTAACCTGAAGCCGAAACCTAACCTGAACCAGAACCAAACCCGAAACCAAACTCGAAACCTATCCCTAATGCTAACCGTAACCCTAAACCCTAACCCTAACTCTAAACCTAATCGTAAACCGAACCCCTAAACGTTAACCTAACCCTAACCCTAACCCCTAACCCTAACCCTAAACCTAACCCCTAACCCTAACACTAACACTAACCCTAACCCCAACCCTAAACTTAGCCCCTAACACTAACCCTAATCCTATCCCCTAAACCTAACCCTAACCCCTAACCCTAACCCTAACCCTAACCCAACCCTAACCCTAACCTAAACCTAAACCTAACCCTAAACCCTAAAACCTACCTAACCCTAAACCTGACCCTAACGCTAACCCGAAACCTAACCTTAAAACGAAACCGATCCCTAACACCAACCCGAACCCTAAACCGAACCCGAACCATTATCCGAACCTAAAACCTAACATAAACCCTAACCTTAAACCCTAACCCGAACCCGAACCCAAATCCTAACCCGAACCCTAACCGTAACCCTAACCTGAATGCAAACCTGAACCCTAAACCGAAACCTAACCCGAATCCTATACCTAACTGTAACCCTTACTCGAACGCTAACCCGAACCCTAACCAGAACTCTAAACCTAACCCGTACCCGAACCCTAAACCGAACCCGAACCCTAACACAAACCCTAACCCTAACACTATACCTAACCCTAACCCTAAACCTAACCCGAACCCGAACCAAACCCGAAACCTACCCCTACCCGAACCCTAACCCTAACCAGAAAACTAAGCAGAAACCTAACCAGAACCCTAACCTAACCCTAACCCTAACTTGAATCCTAACCCGAAACCTAACCCGAACCCTAAACTGAACCCTAATCCTAACCCTAAATCTAACCCTAACCCGAACCCGAACCCAAATCCTAACCCGAACCCTAACCCTAACCGGAACCCTAACCCAAACGCTAACCCAAAACCTAACCCGAACACTAAGTCGAACCCTAACACTAACCGTAAACTTTACTCGAACTCTAACCCGAACCCTAACACGAACCCTAACCCTAACGTGAATCCGAACCCTAAACCAAACCTGAACCCTAACCCAAACCCTAACCCGAACCCTAACCCTAACTGTAACCCTAAACAAATGCTAACCCGAACCCTACCCGAACCCTAACCTGAACCCAAACACGAACCCGAACCCTGAACCTACCCCGAAACCTAACCCTAACCCGAACCAGAACCCAAATCCTAACCCGAACCCTAACCCTAACTGTAACCCTAAACAAACGCTAACACGAACCCTAAACCGAAACCTAAACTGAAACTTAACCCTAACCGTAACACTTACTCAAACGCTAACTTGAACCCTAACCCAAAGTCTAACCCTAACCCGTACCCGAACCCTAAACCGAACATCAACCCTAACCTGACCCGAACCCTAATCCGAACAAAAAACCTAACATAAACCTTAAGCCTAACCCCTAACCCTAACCCTAAACCTAACACTAAACCTAACCCTACCATTACACAAACCCTAACCCAAACCCGAAACCGAACCCTAACCCAAACCCTAACCCAAACCCTAACCCGGACACGAACCCTAACCCAAAACCTAACCCTAACACTAACCCGAACCCTAACCTGAACCCGAACCCTAACCCAAACCCTAACCCTAACCCGAACCCTAAACCTAACCTGAAACCTAACCCGAAACCTAACCCGAACCCTAATCCGAAACCTACCCTAACGCTAATCCTAAATCTAACCCGAACCCTAATCCTAACCCGAACCCTAACACTAACCATAGCCCTAACCTGAACGCTAACATGAAACCTAACCCGAACCCTAACCCGAACCCTAACCCGAACCATAACCTAACCGTAACACTTACTCGAACGCTAACCCGAACCTTTACCCGAACCCTAACCCTAACCGGTACCCGAGCCCTAAACCGAACCGGAACCCTAACACCCACCCGAAACTTAACCCTAATCCGAACCCGAACCAAAACCTAACCCGAACCATATCCCTAACCCGTACCCGAACCCTAACCCTAACCCGAATCCGAACCCGAACCCTAAAACAAACCCTAACCCTAACCCGAATCTGAACCCTAAACCTAACCCTAACCTGAACCCAAACCGGAAATCTAACCCTACGCGATCGCTAACCCTAACCCGAAACCTAACCAGAAACCTAACCAGAAACCTAACCTAACCCTTACCCTAACCCAAAACCTAACCCAAACCTGAACCCGAACCCGAACCCTAACTCGAACCCTAACCCGATACCGAACCCTAACCCTAACCTGAACCCTAACCCTAACCCGAAAGCTAACCTAACCCTAACCCTCTCCTTAACCCTAACCCGAACCCAAACCCAAAACATAACCCTACCTGAAACCTAACCCTAAACCGATACCTAACCAGAGACCTAACCCGAACCCAAACCTAACCCTAACCGTAACCCAAACCCTAACCCTAACCTGATCCTGAACCCTAACCCTAACCCGAAAGCTAACCTAACCCTAAACCTATCCTTAACCCTAACCAGAACCCTTAACCTAACCAGAACCCTAACCAGAACCCTAACCCGAACACTAACCCGATCCCTAATCCTACCCTAACCCAAACCCGTACCCGAACCCTAACTCTCAACCTAACCCTAACCCGTACCCAACCCGAAACCTAACCCTACCCGAACCCTAACCCTAACCTGAAACCTAACCAGAAACCTAACCAGAACCCTAACCTAACCCTAACCCTAACCCGAACCCTAACCTGAAACCTAACCCGAACCCTAATCTGAACCCTACTCTAACCCTAAATCTAACCCTAACCCGAACCCGAACCCGAATCCTAACCCGAACCCTAACCCTAACCCTAACCCTAAACTGAACGCTAACCCGAACCCTAACCCGATCCATAATCCGAACCCTAACCCTAACCGGAACCTTTACTCTAACGCTAACCCGAACCCTAACACGAACCTTAACCCTAACCCAAATCCGAACCCTAACCGAACCACGAACCCTAACCCAAACCCTAACCCAAACCCAAACCCGAACCCTAACCTGAAACCGAACACGAAACTGAACCCTGAACCTACCCCGAAACCTAACCCTAACCCGAACCAGAACCCAAATCCTAACCTGAATCCTAACCGTAACCGTAACCCTAAACAAATGCTAACACGAACCCTAAACCGAACCCTAACCCGAACCTTAACCCTAACCGTAACACTTACTCGAACGCTAACTCAAACCCTAACCCGAAGTCTAACCCTAACCCGTACCCGAACCCTAAACCGAACACAAACCCTAACCCAAACCCAAACCTAATCCGAACACAAAACCTAACATAAACCTTAAGCCTAACCCCTAACCCTAACCCTAAACCTAACACTAAACCTAACCCTACCATTACACAAACCATAACCCGAACCCTAACACTAACCCGAATCCAAACCCTAACCCTAACACTAACCCTAACCCTAACCTTAACCTGAACCCGAACCCGAACCCTAACCGAAACCATAACCCTAACCCGAATGCTAACCCGAACCTAAACCGAACCATAACACGAACCCTAAACTAACCCTAACCCTTACTCGAACGCTAACCTCAACCCTAATCCGAACCCTAACCCTAACCCGTACCTGAACCCTAAACCAAACCCGAACCCTAACACGAACCCTAACCCTAACCCTAACCCTCACCCGATACCTAAACCTAACCCGAACCCGAACCCAAACCCAAAACCTATCCCTTACCAAACCCTAACCCTAACCTGAAACTTAACCAGAAACTTAACCAGAACCCTAACCTAACCTTAACCCTAACCTGAACCCTAACCCGAAACCTAACCTGAACCCTAAACCGAACTCTAATCCTAAACCTAAATCTAACCCTAACCCAAACCTGAAACCGAATCCCAACCCGAACCCTAACCCTAACCGAAACCCTAACCCGAAGGCTAACCCGAAGGCTAACCCGAACCCTAACCCAAACCCTAACGCTAACCGTAACCTTTACTCGAATGCTAAACCGAACCCTAACACGAACCCTAACCCTAACCCGAATCCGAACCCTAACCCAAACCCGAACCCTAACCCAAACCCTAACCTGAACCCGAACCCTAAACCTAACCCGAACCCGAACTCGAACCCTAACCCGAACCCTAACCCGAACCCCAACATGAAGCCGAACCCTGAACCTAACCCGAAACCTAACCCTAACCCAAACCCTAACCCTAATCCGAAACCTACCCTAACCCGAAACTGAACCCTAACACAATCCCGAACCCTAATCCGAACCCCAAACCTACAATGAACCCTAAACCTAACCCTAACCCTAACCCCTAACCCTGACACTAACCCCTAAACCTAGCCCTAACCCTAACCCCTAGCCCTAACCCTACCCCTAAACCTAACCCTAACTCTAACCCTAACACAACCCTAACCCTAAACCTAACCCTAAATCAAAAGCCTAACACTTAAACCTAACCCTAACACTCACCTAACCCAAACACCTAACCCTAACCCTGAACCTAAACCTAACCAGAACCCTAACCCGAACCCAACATGAACCCTAACCCGATCCCTAACCCAACCCGAACCCGAATCCTAACCCTAAACCTAACCCTAACCCGAACCAAAGCCAAAACCTACCCTACCCGAAACCTAACCCTAAACTGAAACCTAACCAGAAATCTAACCCGACCCTAACTTAACCCTAACACTAACCCGAACCCTAACACTAACCCGAACCTGAACCCTAACCCTAACGGTAACCTTTACCCGAACGATAAGGTGAACGCTAATCTGAACCCTAACGTTAACCCGAACCCAAGCCCTAACCCGAACCCGAACCCTAACCTTAAAACGAACCAGAACCCTAACCCAAACGCGAAACCGAACACTAACCTGACCGCTAAACCTAACCCTAACTCGATCCGGAACCCTTAACCCTAACCACATCCCAAACCATAACCCTAACCCGAAACCTAACCTGACCCCGAACCCTAAACCGAACCCTAACCCGAACCCTTACCCAAACCCTAACCTGAAGCCGAAACCTAACCTGAACCAGAACCAAACCCGAAACCAAACTCGAAACCTATCCCTAATGCTAACCGTAACCCTAAACCCTAACCCTAACTCTAAACCTAATCGTAAACCGAACCCCTAAACGTTAACCTAACCCTAACCCTAACCCCTAACCCTAACCCTAAACCTAACCCCTAACCCTAACACTAACACTAACCCTAACCCCAACCCTAAACTTAGCCCCTAACACTAACCCTAATCCTATCCCCTAAACCTAACCCTAACCCCTAACCCTAACCCTAACCCTAACCCAACCCTAACCCTAACCTAAACCTAAACCTAACCCTAAACCCTAAAACCTACCTAACCCTAAACCTGACCCTAACGCTAACCCGAAACCTAACCTTAAAACGAAACCGATCCCTAACACCAACCCGAACCCTAAACCGAACCCGAACCATTATCCGAACCTAAAACCTAACATAAACCCTAACCTTAAACCCTAACCCGAACCCGAACCCAAATCCTAACCCGAACCCTAACCGTAACCCTAACCTGAATGCAAACCTGAACCCTAAACCGAAACCTAACCCGAATCCTATACCTAACTGTAACCCTTACTCGAACGCTAACCCGAACCCTAACCAGAACTCTAAACCTAACCCGTACCCGAACCCTAAACCGAACCCGAACCCTAACACAAACCCTAACCCTAACACTATACCTAACCCTAACCCTAAACCTAACCCGAACCCGAACCAAACCCGAAACCTACCCCTACCCGAACCCTAACCCTAACCAGAAAACTAAGCAGAAACCTAACCAGAACCCTAACCTAACCCTAACCCTAACTTGAATCCTAACCCGAAACCTAACCCGAACCCTAAACTGAACCCTAATCCTAACCCTAAATCTAACCCTAACCCGAACCCGAACCCAAATCCTAACCCGAACCCTAACCCTAACCGGAACCCTAACCCAAACGCTAACCCAAAACCTAACCCGAACACTAAGTCGAACCCTAACACTAACCGTAAACTTTACTCGAACTCTAACCCGAACCCTAACACGAACCCTAACCCTAACGTGAATCCGAACCCTAAACCAAACCTGAACCCTAACCCAAACCCTAACCCGAACCCTAACCCTAACTGTAACCCTAAACAAATGCTAACCCGAACCCTACCCGAACCCTAACCTGAACCCAAACACGAACCCGAACCCTGAACCTACCCCGAAACCTAACCCTAACCCGAACCAGAACCCAAATCCTAACCCGAACCCTAACCCTAACTGTAACCCTAAACAAACGCTAACACGAACCCTAAACCGAAACCTAAACTGAAACTTAACCCTAACCGTAACACTTACTCAAACGCTAACTTGAACCCTAACCCAAAGTCTAACCCTAACCCGTACCCGAACCCTAAACCGAACATCAACCCTAACCTGACCCGAACCCTAATCCGAACAAAAAACCTAACATAAACCTTAAGCCTAACCCCTAACCCTAACCCTAAACCTAACACTAAACCTAACCCTACCATTACACAAACCCTAACCCAAACCCGAAACCGAACCCTAACCCAAACCCTAACCCGGACACGAACCCTAACCCAAAACCTAACCCTAACACTAACCCGAACCCTAACCTGAACCCGAACCCTAACCCAAACCCTAACCCTAACCCGAACCCTAAACCTAACCCGAACCCTAACCCTAACCCTAACCCTAAACTGAACGCTAACCCGAACCCTAACCCGATCCATAATCCGAACCCTAACCCTAACCGGAACCTTTACTCTAACGCTAACCCGAACCCTAACACGAACCTTAACCCTAACCCAAATCCGAACCCTAACCGAACCACGAACCCTAACCCAAACCCTAACCCAAACCCAAACCCGAACCCTAACCTGAAACCGAACACGAAACTGAACCCTGAACCTACCCCGAAACCTAACCCTAACCCGAACCAGAACCCAAATCCTAACCTGAATCCTAACCGTAACCGTAACCCTAAACAAATGCTAACACGAACCCTAAACCGAACCCTAACCCGAACCTTAACCCTAACCGTAACACTTACTCGAACGCTAACTCGAACCCTAACCCGAAGTCTAACCCTAACCCGTACCCGAACCCTAAACCGAACACAAACCCTAACCCAAACCCAAACCTAATCCGAACACAAAACCTAACATAAACCTTAAGCCTAACCCCTAACCCTAACCCTAAACCTAACACTAAACCTAACCCTACCATTACACAAACCATAACCCGAACCCTAACACTAACCCGAATCCAAACCCTAACCCTAACACTAACCCTAACCCTAACCTTAACCTGAACCCGAACCCGAACCCTAACCGAAACCATAACCCTAACCCGAATGCTAACCCGAACCTAAACCGAACCATAACACGAACCCTAAACTAACCCTAACCCTTACTCGAACGCTAACCTCAACCCTAATCCGAACCCTAACCCTAACCCGTACCTGAACCCTAAACCAAACCCGAACCCTAACACGAACCCTAACCCTAACCCTAACCCTCACCCGATACCTAAACCTAACCCGAACCCGAACCCAAACCCAAAACCTATCCCTTACCAAACCCTAACCCTAACCTGAAACTTAACCAGAAACTTAACCAGAACCCTAACCTAACCTTAACCCTAACCTGAACCCTAACCCGAAACCTAACCTGAACCCTAAACCGAACTCTAATCCTAAACCTAAATCTAACCCTAACCCAAACCTGAAACCGAATCCCAACCCGAACCCTAACCCTAACCGAAACCCTAACCCGAAGGCTAACCCGAAGGCTAACCCGAACCCTAACCCAAACCCTAACGCTAACCGTAACCTTTAC
Source organism: Urocyon cinereoargenteus (assembly GCA_032313775.1). NCBI lineage: Eukaryota > Metazoa > Chordata > Mammalia > Carnivora > Canidae > Urocyon > Urocyon cinereoargenteus. The sequence goes on from JAVLSZ010000006.1 coordinate 1,734,819, forward strand.
TCGAATGCTAAACCGAACCCTAACACGAACCCTAACCCTAACCCGAATCCGAACCCTAACCCAAACCCGAACCCTAACCCAAACCCTAACCTGAACCCGAACCCTAAACCTAACCCGAACCCGAACTCGAACCCTAACCCGAACCCTAACCCGAACCCCAACATGAAGCCGAACCCTGAACCTAACCCGAAACCTAACCCTAACCCAAACCCTAACCCTAATCCGAAACCTACCCTAACCCGAAACTGAACCCTAACACAATCCCGAACCCTAATCCGAACCCCAAACCTACAATGAACCCTAAACCTAACCCTAACCCTAACCCCTAACCCTGACACTAACCCCTAAACCTAGCCCTAACCCTAACCCCTAGCCCTAACCCTACCCCTAAACCTAACCCTAACTCTAACCCTAACACAACCCTAACCCTAAACCTAACCCTAAATCAAAAGCCTAACACTTAAACCTAACCCTAACACTCACCTAACCCAAACACCTAACCCTAACCCTGAACCTAAACCTAACCAGAACCCTAACCCGAACCCAACATGAACCCTAACCCGATCCCTAACCCAACCCGAACCCGAATCCTAACCCTAAACCTAACCCTAACCCGAACCAAAGCCAAAACCTACCCTACCCGAAACCTAACCCTAAACTGAAACCTAACCAGAAATCTAACCCGACCCTAACTTAACCCTAACACTAACCCGAACCCTAACACTAACCCGAACCTGAACCCTAACCCTAACGGTAACCTTTACCCGAACGATAAGGTGAACGCTAATCTGAACCCTAACGTTAACCCGAACCCAAGCCCTAACCCGAACCCGAACCCTAACCTTAAAACGAACCAGAACCCTAACCCAAACGCGAAACCGAACACTAACCTGACCGCTAAACCTAACCCTAACTCGATCCGGAACCCTTAACCCTAACCACATCCCAAACCATAACCCTAACCCGAAACCTAACCTGACCCCGAACCCTAAACCGAACCCTAACCCGAACCCTTACCCAAACCCTAACCTGAAGCCGAAACCTAACCTGAACCAGAACCAAACCCGAAACCAAACTCGAAACCTATCCCTAATGCTAACCGTAACCCTAAACCCTAACCCTAACTCTAAACCTAATCGTAAACCGAACCCCTAAACGTTAACCTAACCCTAACCCTAACCCCTAACCCTAACCCTAAACCTAACCCCTAACCCTAACACTAACACTAACCCTAACCCCAACCCTAAACTTAGCCCCTAACACTAACCCTAATCCTATCCCCTAAACCTAACCCTAACCCCTAACCCTAACCCTAACCCTAACCCAACCCTAACCCTAACCTAAACCTAAACCTAACCCTAAACCCTAAAACCTACCTAACCCTAAACCTGACCCTAACGCTAACCCGAAACCTAACCTTAAAACGAAACCGATCCCTAACACCAACCCGAACCCTAAACCGAACCCGAACCATTATCCGAACCTAAAACCTAACATAAACCCTAACCTTAAACCCTAACCCGAACCCGAACCCAAATCCTAACCCGAACCCTAACCGTAACCCTAACCTGAATGCAAACCTGAACCCTAAACCGAAACCTAACCCGAATCCTATACCTAACTGTAACCCTTACTCGAACGCTAACCCGAACCCTAACCAGAACTCTAAACCTAACCCGTACCCGAACCCTAAACCGAACCCGAACCCTAACACAAACCCTAACCCTAACACTATACCTAACCCTAACCCTAAACCTAACCCGAACCCGAACCAAACCCGAAACCTACCCCTACCCGAACCCTAACCCTAACCAGAAAACTAAGCAGAAACCTAACCAGAACCCTAACCTAACCCTAACCCTAACTTGAATCCTAACCCGAAACCTAACCCGAACCCTAAACTGAACCCTAATCCTAACCCTAAATCTAACCCTAACCCGAACCCGAACCCAAATCCTAACCCGAACCCTAACCCTAACCGGAACCCTAACCCAAACGCTAACCCAAAACCTAACCCGAACACTAAGTCGAACCCTAACACTAACCGTAAACTTTACTCGAACTCTAACCCGAACCCTAACACGAACCCTAACCCTAACGTGAATCCGAACCCTAAACCAAACCTGAACCCTAACCCAAACCCTAACCCGAACCCTAACCCTAACTGTAACCCTAAACAAATGCTAACCCGAACCCTACCCGAACCCTAACCTGAACCCAAACACGAACCCGAACCCTGAACCTACCCCGAAACCTAACCCTAACCCGAACCAGAACCCAAATCCTAACCCGAACCCTAACCCTAACTGTAACCCTAAACAAACGCTAACACGAACCCTAAACCGAAACCTAAACTGAAACTTAACCCTAACCATAACACTTACTCAAACGCTAACTTGAACCCTAACCCAAAGTCTAACCCTAACCCGTACCCGAACCCTAAACCGAACATCAACCCTAACCTGACCCGAACCCTAATCCGAACAAAAAACCTAACATAAACCTTAAGCCTAACCCCTAACCCTAACCCTAAACCTAACACTAAACCTAACCCTACCATTACACAAACCCTAACCCAAACCCGAAACCGAACCCTAACCCAAACCCTAACCCGGACACGAACCCTAACCCAAAACCTAACCCTAACACTAACCCGAACCCTAACCTGAACCCGAACCCTAACCCAAACCCTAACCCTAACCCGAACCCTAAACCTAACCTGAAACCTAACCCGAAACCTAACCCGAACCCTAATCCGAAACCTACCCTAACGCTAATCCTAAATCTAACCTGAACCCTAATCCTAACCCGAACCCTAACACTAACCATAGCCCTAACCTGAACGCTAACATGAAACCTAACCCGAACCCTAACCCGAACCCTAAACCTAACCGTAACACTTACTCGAACGCTAACCTGAACCTTTACCCGAACCCTAACCCTAACCGGTACCCGAGCCCTAAACCGAACCGGAACCCTAACACCCACCCGAAACTTAACCCTAATCCGAACCCGAACCAAAACCTAACCCGAACCATATCCCTAACCCGTACCCGAACCCTAACCCTAACCCGAATCCGAACCCGAACCCTAAAACAAACCCTAACCCTAACCCGAATCTGAACCCTAAACCTAACCCTAACCTGAACCCAAACCGGAAATCTAACCCTACGCGATCGCTAACCCTAACCTGAAACCTAACCAGAAACCTAACCAGAAACCTAACCTAACCCTTACCCTAACCCAAAACCTAACCCAAACCTGAACCCGAACCCGAACCCTAACTCGAACCCTAACCCGATACCGAACCCTAACCCTAACCTGAACCCTAACCCTAACCCGAAAGCTAACCTAACCCTAACCCTCTCCTTAACCCTAACCCGAACCCAAACCCAAAACATAACCCTACCTGAAACCTAACCCTAAACCGATACCTAACCAGAGACCTAACCCGAACCCAAACCTAACCCTAACCGTAACCCAAACCCTAACCCTAACCTGATCCTGAACCCTAACCCTAACCCGAAAGCTAACCTAACCCTAAACCTATCCTTAACCCTAACCAGAACCCTTAACCTAACCAGAACCCTAACTCTCAACCTAACCCTAACCCGTACCCAACCCGAAACCTAACCCTACCCGAACCCTAACCCTAACCTGAAACCTAACCAGAAACCTAACCAGAACCCTAACCTAACCCTAACCCTAACCCGAACCCTAACCTGAAACCTAACCCGAACCCTAATCTGAACCCTACTCTAACCCTAAATCTAACCCTAACCCGAACCCGAACCCGAATCCTAACCCGAACCCTAACCCTAACCCTAACCCTAAACTGAACGCTAACCCGAACCCTAACCCGATCCATAATCCGAACCCTAACCCTAACCGGAACCTTTACTCTAACGCTAACCCGAACCCTAACACGAACCTTAACCCTAACCCAAATCCGAACCCTAACCGAACCACGAACCCTAACCCAAACCCTAACCCAAACCCAAACCCGAACCCTAACCTGAAACCGAACACGAAACTGAACCCTGAACCTACCCCGAAACCTAACCCTAACCCGAACCAGAACCCAAATCCTAACCTGAATCCTAACCGTAACCGTAACCCTAAACAAATGCTAACACGAACCCTAAACCGAACCCTAACCCGAACCTTAACCCTAACCGTAACACTTACTCGAACGCTAACTCGAACCCTAACCCGAAGTCTAACCCTAACCCGTACCCGAACCCTAAACCGAACACAAACCCTAACCCAAACCCAAACCTAATCCGAACACAAAACCTAACATAAACCTTAAGCCTAACCCCTAACCCTAACCCTAAACCTAACACTAAACCTAACCCTACCATTACACAAACCATAACCCGAACCCTAACACTAACCCGAATCCAAACCCTAACCCTAACACTAACCCTAACCCTAACCTTAACCTGAACCCGAACCCGAACCCTAACCGAAACCATAACCCTAACCCGAATGCTAACCCGAACCTAAACCGAACCATAACACGAACCCTAAACTAACCCTAACCCTTACTCGAACGCTAACCTCAACCCTAATCCGAACCCTAACCCTAACCCGTACCTGAACCCTAAACCAAACCCGAACCCTAACACGAACCCTAACCCTAACCCTAACCCTCACCCGATACCTAAACCTAACCCGAACCCGAACCCAAACCCAAAACCTATCCCTTACCAAACCCTAACCCTAACCTGAAACTTAACCAGAAACTTAACCAGAACCCTAACCTAACCTTAACCCTAACCTGAACCCTAACCCGAAACCTAACCTGAACCCTAAACCGAACTCTAATCCTAAACCTAAATCTAACCCTAACCCAAACCTGAAACCGAATCCCAACCCGAACCCTAACCCTAACCGAAACCCTAACCCGAAGGCTAACCCGAAGGCTAACCCGAACCCTAACCCAAACCCTAACGCTAACCGTAACCTTTACTCGAATGCTAAACCGAACCCTAACACGAACCCTAACCCTAACCCGAATCCGAACCCTAACCCAAACCCGAACCCTAACCCAAACCCTAACCTGAACCCGAACCCTAAACCTAACCCGAACCCGAACTCGAACCCTAACCCGAACCCTAACCCGAACCCCAACATGAAGCCGAACCCTGAACCTAACCCGAAACCTAACCCTAACCCAAACCCTAACCCTAATCCGAAACCTACCCTAACCCGAAACTGAACCCTAACACAATCCCGAACCCTAATCCGAACCCCAAACCTACAATGAACCCTAAACCTAACCCTAACCCTAACCCCTAACCCTGACACTAACCCCTAAACCTAGCCCTAACCCTAACCCCTAGCCCTAACCCTACCCCTAAACCTAACCCTAACTCTAACCCTAACACAACCCTAACCCTAAACCTAACCCTAAATCAAAAGCCTAACACTTAAACCTAACCCTAACACTCACCTAACCCAAACACCTAACCCTAACCCTGAACCTAAACCTAACCAGAACCCTAACCCGAACCCAACATGAACCCTAACCCGATCCCTAACCCAACCCGAACCCGAATCCTAACCCTAAACCTAACCCTAACCCGAACCAAAGCCAAAACCTACCCTACCCGAAACCTAACCCTAAACTGAAACCTAACCAGAAATCTAACCCGACCCTAACTTAACCCTAACACTAACCCGAACCCTAACACTAACCCGAACCTGAACCCTAACCCTAACGGTAACCTTTACCCGAACGATAAGGTGAATGCTAATCTGAACCCTAACGTTAACCCGAACCCAAGCCCTAACCCGAACCCGAACCCTAACCTTAAAACGAACCAGAACCCTAACCCAAACGCGAAACCGAACACTAACCTGACCGCTAAACCTAACCCTAACTCGATCCGGAACCCTTAACCCTAACCACATCCCAAACCATAACCCTAACCCGAAACCTAACCTGACCCCGAACCCTAAACCGAACCCTAACCCGAACCCTTACCCAAACCCTAACCTGAAGCCGAAACCTAACCTGAACCAGAACCAAACCCGAAACCAAACTCGAAACCTATCCCTAATGCTAACCGTAACCCTAAACCCTAACCCTAACTCTAAACCTAATCGTAAACCGAACCCCTAAACGTTAACCTAACCCTAACCCTAACCCCTAACCCTAACCCTAAACCTAACCCCTAACCCTAACACTAACACTAACCCTAACCCCAACCCTAAACTTAACCCCTAACACTAACCCTAATCCTATCCCCTAAACCTAACCCTAACCCCTAACCCTAACCCTAACCCTAACCCAACCCTAACCCTAACCTAAACCTAAACCTAACCCTAAACCCTAAAACCTACCTAACCCTAAACCTGACCCTAACGCTAACCCGAAACCTAACCTTAAAACGAAACCGATCCCTAACACCAACCCGAACCCTAAACCGAACCCGAACCATTATCCGAACCTAAAACCTAACATAAACCCTAACCTTAAACCCTAACCCGAACCCGAACCCAAATCCTAACCCGAACCCTAACCGTAACCCTAACCTGAATGCAAACCTGAACCCTAAACCGAAACCTAACCCGAATCCTATACCTAACTGTAACCCTTACTCGAACGCTAACCCGAACCCTAACCAGAACTCTAAACCTAACCCGTACCCGAACCCTAAACCGAACCCGAACCCTAACACAAACCCTAACCCTAACACTATACCTAACCCTAACCCTAAACCTAACCCGAACCCGAACCAAACCCGAAACCTACCCCTACCCGAACCCTAACCCTAACCAGAAAACTAAGCAGAAACCTAACCAGAACCCTAACCTAACCCTAACCCTAACTTGAATCCTAACCCGAAACCTAACCCGAACCCTAAACTGAACCCTAATCCTAACCCTAAATCTAACCCTAACCCGAACCCGAACCCAAATCCTAACCCGAACCCTAACCCTAACCGGAACCCTAACCCAAACGCTAACCCAAAACCTAACCCGAACACTAAGTCGAACCCTAACACTAACCGTAAACTTTACTCGAACTCTAACCCGAACCCTAACACGAACCCTAACCCTAACGTGAATCCGAACCCTAAACCAAACCTGAACCCTAACCCAAACCCTAACCCGAACCCTAACCCTAACTGTAACCCTAAACAAATGCTAACCCGAACCCTACCCGAACCCTAACCTGAACCCAAACACGAACCCGAACCCTGAACCTACCCCGAAACCTAACCCTAACCCGAACCAGAACCCAAATCCTAACCCGAACCCTAACCCTAACTGTAACCCTAAACAAACGCTAACACGAACCCTAAACCGAAACCTAAACTGAAACTTAACCCTAACCGTAACACTTACTCAAACGCTAACTTGAACCCTAACCCAAAGTCTAACCCTAACCCGTACCCGAACCCTAAACCGAACATCAACCCTAACCTGACCCGAACCCTAATCCGAACAAAAAACCTAACATAAACCTTAAGCCTAACCCCTAACCCTAACCCTAAACCTAACACTAAACCTAACCCTACCATTACACAAACCCTAACCCAAACCCGAAACCGAACCCTAACCCAAACCCTAACCCAAACCCTAACCCGGACACGAACCCTAACCCAAAACCTAACCCTAACACTAACCCGAACCCTAACCTGAACCCGAACCCTAACCCAAACCCTAACCCTAACCCGAACCCTAAACCTAACCTGAAACCTAACCCGAAACCTAACCCGAACCCTAATCCGAAACCTACCCTAACGCTAATCCTAAATCTAACCCGAACCCTAATCCTAACCCGAACCCTAACACTAACCATAGCCCTAACCTGAACGCTAACATGAAACCTAACCCGAACCCTAACCCGAACCCTAAACCTAACCGTAACACTTACTCGAACGCTAACCCGAACCTTTACCCGAACCCTAACCCTAACCGGTACCCGAGCCCTAAACCGAACCGGAACCCTAACACCCACCCGAAACTTAACCCTAATCCGAACCCGAACCAAAACCTAACCCGAACCATATCCCTAACCCGTACCCGAACCCTAACCCTAACCCGAATCCGAACCCGAACCCTAAAACAAACCCTAACCCTAACCCGAATCTGAACCCTAAACCTAACCCTAACCTGAACCCAAACCGGAAATCTAACCCTACGCGATCGCTAACCCTAACCCGAAACCTAACCAGAAACCTAACCAGAAACCTAACCTAACCCTTACCCTAACCCAAAACCTAACCCAAACCTGAACCCGAACCCGAACCCTAACTCGAACCCTAACCCGATACCGAACCCTAACCCTAACCTGAACCCTAACCCTAACCCGAAAGCTAACCTAACCCTAACCCTCTCCTTAACCCTAACCCGAACCCAAACCCAAAACATAACCCTACCTGAAACCTAACCCTAAACCGATACCTAACCAGAGACCTAACCCGAACCCAAACCTAACCCTAACCGTAACCCAAACCCTAACCCTAACCTGATCCTGAACCCTAACCCTAACCCGAAAGCTAACCTAACCCTAAACCTATCCTTAACCCTAACCAGAACCCTTAACCTAACCAGAACCCTAACCAGAACCCTAACCCGAACACTAACCCGATCCCTAATCCTACCCTAACCCAAACCCGTACCCGAACCCTAACTCTCAACCTAACCCTAACCCGTACCCAACCCGAAACCTAACCCTACCCGAACCCTAACCCTAACCTGAAACCTAACCAGAAACCTAACCAGAACCCTAACCTAACCCTAACCCTAACCCGAACCCTAACCTGAAACCTAACCCGAACCCTAATCTGAACCCTACTCTAACCCTAAATCTAACCCTAACCCGAACCCGAACCCGAATCCTAACCCGAACCCTAACCCTAACCCTAACCCTAAACTGAACGCTAACCCGAACCCTAACCCGATCCATAATCCGAACCCTAACCCTAACCGGAACCTTTACTCTAACGCTAACCCGAACCCTAACACGAACCTTAACCCTAACCCAAATCCGAACCCTAACCGAACCACGAACCCTAACCCAAACCCTAACCCAAACCCAAACCCGAACCCTAACCTGAAACCGAACACGAAACTGAACCCTGAACCTACCCCGAAACCTAACCCTAACCCGAACCAGAACCCAAATCCTAACCTGAATCCTAACCGTAACCGTAACCCTAAACAAATGCTAACACGAACCCTAAACCGAACCCTAACCCGAACCTTAACCCTAACCGTAACACTTACTCGAACGCTAACTCGAACCCTAACCCGAAGTCTAACCCTAACCCGTACCCGAACCCTAAACCGAACACAAACCCTAACCCAAACCCAAACCTAATCCGAACACAAAACCTAACATAAACCTTAAGCCTAACCCCTAACCCTAACCCTAAACCTAACACTAAACCTAACCCTACCATTACACAAACCATAACCCAAACCCTAACACTAACCCGAATCCAAACCCTAACCCTAACACTAACCCTAACCCTAACCTTAACCTGAACCCGAACCCGAACCCTAACCGAAACCATAACCCTAACCCGAATGCTAACCCGAACCTAAACCGAACCATAACACGAACCCTAAACTAACCCTAACCCTTACTCGAACGCTAACCTCAACCCTAATCCGAACCCTAACCCTAACCCGTACCTGAACCCTAAACCAAACCCGAACCCTAACACGAACCCTAACCCTAACCCTAACCCTCACCCGATACCTAAACCTAACCCGAACCCGAACCCAAACCCAAAACCTATCCCTTACCAAACCCTAACCCTAACCTGAAACTTAACCAGAAACTTAACCAGAACCCTAACCTAACCTTAACCCTAACCTGAACCCTAACCCGAAACCTAACCTGAACCCTAAACCGAACTCTAATCCTAAACCTAAATCTAACCCTAACCCAAACCTGAAACCGAATCCCAACCCGAACCCTAACCCTAACCGAAACCCTAACCCGAAGGCTAACCCGAAGGCTAACCCGAACCCTAACCCAAACCCTAACGCTAACCGTAACCTTTACTCGAATGCTAAACCGAACCCTAACACGAACCCTAACCCTAACCCGAATCCGAACCCTAACCCAAACCCGAACCCTAACCCAAACCCTAACCTGAACCCGAACCCTAAACCTAACCCGAACCCGAACTCGAACCCTAACCCGAACCCTAACCCGAACCCCAACATGAAGCCGAACCCTGAACCTAACCCGAAACCTAACCCTAACCCAAACCCTAACCCTAATCCGAAACCTACCCTAACCCGAAACTGAACCCTAACACAATCCCGAACCCTAATCCGAACCCCAAACCTACAATGAACCCTAAACCTAACCCTAACCCTAACCCCTAACCCTGACACTAACCCCTAAACCTAGCCCTAACCCTAACCCCTAGCCCTAACCCTACCCCTAAACCTAACCCTAACTCTAACCCTAACACAACCCTAACCCTAAACCTAACCCTAAATCAAAAGCCTAACACTTAAACCTAACCCTAACACTCACCTAACCCAAACACCTAACCCTAACCCTGAACCTAAACCTAACCAGAACCCTAACCCGAACCCAACATGAACCCTAACCCGATCCCTAACCCAACCCGAACCCGAATCCTAACCCTAAACCTAACCCTAACCCGAACCAAAGCCAAAACCTACCCTACCCGAAACCTAACCCTAAACTGAAACCTAACCAGAAATCTAACCCGACCCTAACTTAACCCTAACACTAACCCGAACCCTAACACTAACCCGAACCTGAACCCTAACCCTAACGGTAACCTTTACCCGAACGATAAGGTGAACGCTAATCTGAACCCTAACGTTAACCCGAACCCAAGCCCTAACCCGAACCCGAACCCTAACCTTAAAACGAACCAGAACCCTAACCCAAACGCGAAACCGAACACTAACCTGACCGCTAAACCTAACCCTAACTCGATCCGGAACCCTTAACCCTAACCACATCCCAAACCATAACCCTAACCCGAAACCTAACCTGACCCCGAACCCTAAACCGAACCCTAACCCGAACCCTTACCCAAACCCTAACCTGAAGCCGAAACCTAACCTGAACCAGAACCAAACCCGAAACCAAACTCGAAACCTATCCCTAATGCTAACCGTAACCCTAAACCCTAACCCTAACTCTAAACCTAATCGTAAACCGAACCCCTAAACGTTAACCTAACCCTAACCCTAACCCCTAACCCTAACCCTAAACCTAACCCCTAACCCTAACACTAACACTAACCCTAACCCCAACCCTAAACTTAGCCCCTAACACTAACCCTAATCCTATCCCCTAAACCTAACCCTAACCCCTAACCCTAACCCTAACCCTAACCCAACCCTAACCCTAACCTAAACCTAAACCTAACCCTAAACCCTAAAACCTACCTAACCCTAAACCTGACCCTAACGCTAACCCGAAACCTAACCTTAAAACGAAACCGATCCCTAACACCAACCCGAACCCTAAACCGAACCCGAACCATTATCCGAACCTAAAACCTAACATAAACCCTAACCTTAAACCCTAACCCGAACCCGAACCCAAATCCTAACCCGAACCCTAACCGTAACCCTAACCTGAATGCAAACCTGAACCCTAAACCGAAACCTAACCCGAATCCTATACCTAACTGTAACCCTTACTCGAACGCTAACCCGAACCCTAACCAGAACTCTAAACCTAACCCGTACCCGAACCCTAAACCGAACCCGAACCCTAACACAAACCCTAACCCTAACACTATACCTAACCCTAACCCTAAACCTAACCCGAACCCGAACCAAACCCGAAACCTACCCCTACCCGAACCCTAACCCTAACCAGAAAACTAAGCAGAAACCTAACCAGAACCCTAACCTAACCCTAACCCTAACTTGAATCCTAACCCGAAACCTAACCCGAACCCTAAACTGAACCCTAATCCTAACCCTAAATCTAACCCTAACCCGAACCCGAACCCAAATCCTAACCCGAACCCTAACCCTAACCGGAACCCTAACCCAAACGCTAACCCAAAACCTAACCCGAACACTAAGTCGAACCCTAACACTAACCGTAAACTTTACTCGAACTCTAACCCGAACCCTAACACGAACCCTAACCCTAACGTGAATCCGAACCCTAAACCAAACCTGAACCCTAACCCAAACCCTAACCCGAACCCTAACCCTAACTGTAACCCTAAACAAATGCTAACCCGAACCCTACCCGAACCCTAACCTGAACCCAAACACGAACCCGAACCCTGAACCTACCCCGAAACCTAACCCTAACCCGAACCAGAACCCAAATCCTAACCCGAACCCTAACCCTAACTGTAACCCTAAACAAACGCTAACACGAACCCTAAACCGAAACCTAAACTGAAACTTAACCCTAACCATAACACTTACTCAAACGCTAACTTGAACCCTAACCCAAAGTCTAACCCTAACCCGTACCCGAACCCTAAACCGAACATCAACCCTAACCTGACCCGAACCCTAATCCGAACAAAAAACCTAACATAAACCTTAAGCCTAACCCCTAACCCTAACCCTAAACCTAACACTAAACCTAACCCTACCATTACACAAACCCTAACCCAAACCCGAAACCGAACCCTAACCCAAACCCTAACCCAAACCCTAACCCGGACACGAACCCTAACCCAAAACCTAACCCTAACACTAACCCGAACCCTAACCTGAACCCGAACCCTAACCCAAACCCTAACCCTAACCCGAACCCTAAACCTAACCTGAAACCTAACCCGAAACCTAACCCGAACCCTAATCCGAAACCTACCCTAACGCTAATCCTAAATCTAACCCGAACCCTAATCCTAACCCGAACCCTAACACTAACCATAGCCCTAACCTGAACGCTAACATGAAACCTAACCCGAACCCTAACCCGAACCCTAAACCTAACCGTAACACTTACTCGAACGCTAACCCGAACCTTTACCCGAACCCTAACCCTAACCGGTACCCGAGCCCTAAACCGAACCGGAACCCTAACACCCACCCGAAACTTAACCCTAATCCGAACCCGAACCAAAACCTAACCCGAACCATATCCCTAACCCGTACCCGAACCCTAACCCTAACCCGAATCCGAACCCGAACCCTAAAACAAACCCTAACCCTAACCCGAATCTGAACCCTAAACCTAACCCTAACCTGAACCCAAACCGGAAATCTAACCCTACGCGATCGCTAACCCTAACCTGAAACCTAACCAGAAACCTAACCAGAAACCTAACCTAACCCTTACCCTAACCCAAAACCTAACCCAAACCTGAACCCGAACCCGAACCCTAACTCGAACCCTAACCCGATACCGAACCCTAACCCTAACCTGAACCCTAACCCTAACCCGAAAGCTAACCTAACCCTAACCCTCTCCTTAACCCTAACCCGAACCCAAACCCAAAACATAACCCTACCTGAAACCTAACCCTAAACCGATACCTAACCAGAGACCTAACCCGAACCCAAACCTAACCCTAACCGTAACCCAAACCCTAACCCTAACCTGATCCTGAACCCTAACCCTAACCCGAAAGCTAACCTAACCCTAAACCTATCCTTAACCCTAACCAGAACCCTTAACCTAACCAGAACCCTAACTCTCAACCTAACCCTAACCCGTACCCAACCCGAAACCTAACCCTACCCGAACCCTAACCCTAACCTGAAACCTAACCAGAAACCTAACCAGAACCCTAACCTAACCCTAACCCTAACCCGAACCCTAACCTGAAACCTAACCCGAACCCTAATCTGAACCCTACTCTAACCCTAAATCTAACCCTAACCCGAACCCGAACCCGAATCCTAACCCGAACCCTAACCCTAACCCTAACCCTAAACTGAACGCTAACCCGAACCCTAACCCGATCCATAATCCGAACCCTAACCCTAACCGGAACCTTTACTCTAACGCTAACCCGAACCCTAACACGAACCTTAACCCTAACCCAAATCCGAACCCTAACCGAACCACGAACCCTAACCCAAACCCTAACCCAAACCCAAACCCGAACCCTAACCTGAAACCGAACACGAAACTGAACCCTGAACCTACCCCGAAACCTAACCCTAACCCGAACCAGAACCCAAATCCTAACCTGAATCCTAACCGTAACCGTAACCCTAAACAAATGCTAACACGAACCCTAAACCGAACCCTAACCCGAACCTTAACCCTAACCGTAACACTTACTCGAACGCTAACTCGAACCCTAACCCGAAGTCTAACCCTAACCCGTACCCGAACCCTAAACCGAACACAAACCCTAACCCAAACCCAAACCTAATCCGAACACAAAACCTAACATAAACCTTAAGCCTAACCCCTAACCCTAACCCTAAACCTAACACTAAACCTAACCCTACCATTACACAAACCATAACCCGAACCCTAACACTAACCCGAATCCAAACCCTAACCCTAACACTAACCCTAACCCTAACCTTAACCTGAACCCGAACCCGAACCCTAACCGAAACCATAACCCTAACCCGAATGCTAACCCGAACCTAAACCGAACCATAACACGAACCCTAAACTAACCCTAACCCTTACTCGAACGCTAACCTCAACCCTAATCCGAACCCTAACCCTAACCCGTACCTGAACCCTAAACCAAACCCGAACCCTAACACGAACCCTAACCCTAACCCTAACCCTCACCCGATACCTAAACCTAACCCGAACCCGAACCCAAACCCAAAACCTATCCCTTACCAAACCCTAACCCTAACCTGAAACTTAACCAGAAACTTAACCAGAACCCTAACCTAACCTTAACCCTAACCTGAACCCTAACCCGAAACCTAACCTGAACCCTAAACCGAACTCTAATCCTAAACCTAAATCTAACCCTAACCCAAACCTGAAACCGAATCCCAACCTGAACCCTAACCCTAACCGAAACCCTAACCCGAAGGCTAACCCGAAGGCTAACCCGAACCCTAACCCAAACCCTAACGCTAACCGTAACCTTTACTCGAATGCTAAACCGAACCCTAACACGAACCCTAACCCTAACCCGAATCCGAACCCTAACCCAAACCCGAACCCTAACCCAAACCCTAACCTGAACCCGAACCCTAAACCTAACCCGAACCCGAACTCGAACCCTAACCCGAACCCTAACCCGAACCCCAACATGAAGCCGAACCCTGAACCTAACCCGAAACCTAACCCTAACCCAAACCCTAACCCTAATCCGAAACCTACCCTAACCCGAAACTGAACCCTAACACAATCCCGAACCCTAATCCGAACCCCAAACCTACAATGAACCCTAAACCTAACCCTAACCCTAACCCCTAACCCTGACACTAACCCCTAAACCTAGCCCTAACCCTAACCCCTAGCCCTAACCCTACCCCTAAACCTAACCCTAACTCTAACCCTAACACAACCCTAACCCTAAACCTAACCCTAAATCAAAAGCCTAACACTTAAACCTAACCCTAACACTCACCTAACCCAAACACCTAACCCTAACCCTGAACCTAAACCTAACCAGAACCCTAACCCGAACCCAACATGAACCCTAACCCGATCCCTAACCCAACCCGAACCCGAATCCTAACCCTAAACCTAACCCTAACCCGAACCAAAGCCAAAACCTACCCTACCCGAAACCTAACCCTAAACTGAAACCTAACCAGAAATCTAACCCGACCCTAACTTAACCCTAACACTAACCCGAACCCTAACACTAACCCGAACCTGAACCCTAACCCTAACGGTAACCTTTACCCGAACGATAAGGTGAACGCTAATCTGAACCCTAACGTTAACCCGAACCCAAGCCCTAACCCGAACCCGAACCCTAACCTTAAAACGAACCAGAACCCTAACCCAAACGCGAAACCGAACACTAACCTGACCGCTAAACCTAACCCTAACTCGATCCGGAACCCTTAACCCTAACCACATCCCAAACCATAACCCTAACCCGAAACCTAACCTGACCCCGAACCCTAAACCGAACCCTAACCCGAACCCTTACCCAAACCCTAACCTGAAGCCGAAACCTAACCTGAACCAGAACCAAACCCGAAACCAAACTCGAAACCTATCCCTAATGCTAACCGTAACCCTAAACCCTAACCCTAACTCTAAACCTAATCGTAAACCGAACCCCTAAACGTTAACCTAACCCTAACCCTAACCCCTAACCCTAACCCTAAACCTAACCCCTAACCCTAACACTAACACTAACCCTAACCCCAACCCTAAACTTAACCCCTAACACTAACCCTAATCCTATCCCCTAAACCTAACCCTAACCCCTAACCCTAACCCTAACCCTAACCCAACCCTAACCCTAACCTAAACCTAAACCTAACCCTAAACCCTAAAACCTACCTAACCCTAAACCTGACCCTAACGCTAACCCGAAACCTAACCTTAAAACGAAACCGATCCCTAACACCAACCCGAACCCTAAACCGAACCCGAACCATTATCCGAACCTAAAACCTAACATAAACCCTAACCTTAAACCCTAACCCGAACCCGAACCCAAATCCTAACCCGAACCCTAACCGTAACCCTAACCTGAATGCAAACCTGAACCCTAAACCGAAACCTAACCCGAATCCTATACCTAACTGTAACCCTTACTCGAACGCTAACCCGAACCCTAACCAGAACTCTAAACCTAACCCGTACCCGAACCCTAAACCGAACCCGAACCCTAACACAAACCCTAACCCTAACACTATACCTAACCCTAACCCTAAACCTAACCCGAACCCGAACCAAACCCGAAACCTACCCCTACCCGAACCCTAACCCTAACCAGAAAACTAAGCAGAAACCTAACCAGAACCCTAACCTAACCCTAACCCTAACTTGAATCCTAACCCGAAACCTAACCCGAACCCTAAACTGAACCCTAATCCTAACCCTAAATCTAACCCTAACCCGAACCCGAACCCAAATCCTAACCCGAACCCTAACCCTAACCGGAACCCTAACCCAAACGCTAACCCAAAACCTAACCCGAACACTAAGTCGAACCCTAACACTAACCGTAAACTTTACTCGAACTCTAACCCGAACCCTAACACGAACCCTAACCCTAACGTGAATCCGAACCCTAAACCAAACCTGAACCCTAACCCAAACCCTAACCCGAACCCTAACCCTAACTGTAACCCTAAACAAATGCTAACCCGAACCCTACCCGAACCCTAACCTGAACCCAAACACGAACCCGAACCCTGAACCTACCCCGAAACCTAACCCTAACCCGAACCAGAACCCAAATCCTAACCCGAACCCTAACCCTAACTGTAACCCTAAACAAACGCTAACACGAACCCTAAACCGAAACCTAAACTGAAACTTAACCCTAACCGTAACACTTACTCAAACGCTAACTTGAACCCTAACCCAAAGTCTAACCCTAACCCGTACCCGAACCCTAAACCGAACATCAACCCTAACCTGACCCGAACCCTAATCCGAACAAAAAACCTAACATAAACCTTAAGCCTAACCCCTAACCCTAACCCTAAACCTAACACTAAACCTAACCCTACCATTACACAAACCCTAACCCAAACCCGAAACCGAACCCTAACCCAAACCCTAACCCAAACCCTAACCCGGACACGAACCCTAACCCAAAACCTAACCCTAACACTAACCCGAACCCTAACCTGAACCCGAACCCTAACCCAAACCCTAACCCTAACCCGAACCCTAAACCTAACCTGAAACCTAACCCGAAACCTAACCCGAACCCTAATCCGAAACCTACCCTAACGCTAATCCTAAATCTAACCCGAACCCTAATCCTAACCCGAACCCTAACACTAACCATAGCCCTAACCTGAACGCTAACATGAAACCTAACCCGAACCCTAACCCGAACCCTAAACCTAACCGTAACACTTACTCGAACGCTAACCCGAACCTTTACCCGAACCCTAACCCTAACCGGTACCCGAGCCCTAAACCGAACCGGAACCCTAACACCCACCCGAAACTTAACCCTAATCCGAACCCGAACCAAAACCTAACCCGAACCATATCCCTAACCCGTACCCGAACCCTAACCCTAACCCGAATCCGAACCCGAACCCTAAAACAAACCCTAACCCTAACCCGAATCTGAACCCTAAACCTAACCCTAACCTGAACCCAAACCGGAAATCTAACCCTACGCGATCGCTAACCCTAACCCGAAACCTAACCAGAAACCTAACCAGAAACCTAACCAGAAACCTAACCTAACCCTTACCCTAACCCAAAACCTAACCCAAACCTGAACCCGAACCCGAACCCTAACTCGAACCCTAACCCGATACCGAACCCTAACCCTAACCTGAACCCTAACCCTAACCCGAAAGCTAACCTAACCCTAACCCTCTCCTTAACCCTAACCCGAACCCAAACCCAAAACATAACCCTACCTGAAACCTAACCCTAAACCGATACCTAACCAGAGACCTAACCCGAACCCAAACCTAACCCTAACCGTAACCCAAACCCTAACCCTAACCTGATCCTGAACCCTAACCCTAACCCGAAAGCTAACCTAACCCTAAACCTATCCTTAACCCTAACCAGAACCCTTAACCTAACCAGAACCCTAACCAGAACCCTAACCCGAACACTAACCCGATCCCTAATCCTACCCTAACCCAAACCCGTACCCGAACCCTAACTCTCAACCTAACCCTAACCCGTACCCAACCCGAAACCTAACCCTACCCGAACCCTAACCCTAACCTGAAACCTAACCAGAAACCTAACCAGAACCCTAACCTAACCCTAACCCTAACCCGAACCCTAACCTGAAACCTAACCCGAACCCTAATCTGAACCCTACTCTAACCCTAAATCTAACCCTAACCCGAACCCGAACCCGAATCCTAACCCGAACCCTAACCCTAACCCTAACCCTAAACTGAACGCTAACCCGAACCCTAACCCGATCCATAATCCGAACCCTAACCCTAACCGGAACCTTTACTCTAACGCTAACCCGAACCCTAACACGAACCTTAACCCTAACCCAAATCCGAACCCTAACCGAACCACGAACCCTAACCCAAACCCTAACCCAAACCCAAACCCAAACCCTAACCTGAAACCGAACACGAAACTGAACCCTGAACCTACCCCGAAACCTAACCCTAACCCGAACCAGAACCCAAATCCTAACCTGAATCCTAACCGTAACCGTAACCCTAAACAAATGCTAACACGAACCCTAAACCGAACCCTAACCCGAACCTTAACCCTAACCGTAACACTTACTCGAACGCTAACTCGAACCCTAACCCGAAGTCTAACCCTAACCCGTACCCGAACCCTAAACCGAACACAAACCCTAACCCAAACCCAAACCTAATCCGAACACAAAACCTAACATAAACCTTAAGCCTAACCCCTAACCCTAACCCTAAACCTAACACTAAACCTAACCCTACCATTACACAAACCATAACCCGAACCCTAACACTAACCCGAATCCAAACCCTAACCCTAACACTAACCCTAACCCTAACCTTAACCTGAACCCGAACCCGAACCCTAACCGAAACCATAACCCTAACCCGAATGCTAACCCGAACCTAAACCGAACCATAACACGAACCCTAAACTAACCCTAACCCTTACTCGAACGCTAACCTCAACCCTAATCCGAACCCTAACCCTAACCCGTACCTGAACCCTAAACCAAACCCGAACCCTAACACGAACCCTAACCCTAACCCTAACCCTCACCCGATACCTAAACCTAACCCGAACCCGAACCCAAACCCAAAACCTATCCCTTACCAAACCCTAACCCTAACCTGAAACTTAACCAGAAACTTAACCAGAACCCTAACCTAACCTTAACCCTAACCTGAACCCTAACCCGAAACCTAACCTGAACCCTAAACCGAACTCTAATCCTAAACCTAAATCTAACCCTAACCCAAACCTGAAACCGAATCCCAACCTGAACCCTAACCCTAACCGAAACCCTAACCCGAAGGCTAACCCGAAGGCTAACCCGAACCCTAACCCAAACCCTAACGCTAACCGTAACCTTTACTCGAATGCTAAACCGAACCCTAACACGAACCCTAACCCTAACCCGAATCCGAACCCTAACCCAAACCCGAACCCTAACCCAAACCCTAACCTGAACCCGAACCCTAAACCTAACCCGAACCCGAACTCGAACCCTAACCCGAACCCTAACCCGAACCCCAACATGAAGCCGAACCCTGAACCTAACCCGAAACCTAACCCTAACCCAAACCCTAACCCTAATCCGAAACCTACCCTAACCCGAAACTGAACCCTAACACAATCCCGAACCCTAATCCGAACCCCAAACCTACAATGAACCCTAAACCTAACCCTAACCCTAACCCCTAACCCTGACACTAACCCCTAAACCTAGCCCTAACCCTAACCCCTAGCCCTAACCCTACCCCTAAACCTAACCCTAACTCTAACCCTAACACAACCCTAACCCTAAACCTAACCCTAAATCAAAAGCCTAACACTTAAACCTAACCCTAACACTCACCTAACCCAAACACCTAACCCTAACCCTGAACCTAAACCTAACCAGAACCCTAACCCGAACCCAACATGAACCCTAACCCGATCCCTAACCCAACCCGAACCCGAATCCTAACCCTAAACCTAACCCTAACCCGAACCAAAGCCAAAACCTACCCTACCCGAAACCTAACCCTAAACTGAAACCTAACCAGAAATCTAACCCGACCCTAACTTAACCCTAACACTAACCCGAACCCTAACACTAACCCGAACCTGAACCCTAACCCTAACGGTAACCTTTACCCGAACGATAAGGTGAACGCTAATCTGAACCCTAACGTTAACCCGAACCCAAGCCCTAACCCGAACCCGAACCCTAACCTTAAAACGAACCAGAACCCTAACCCAAACGCGAAACCGAACACTAACCTGACCGCTAAACCTAACCCTAACTCGATCCGGAACCCTTAACCCTAACCACATCCCAAACCATAACCCTAACCCGAAACCTAACCTGACCCCGAACCCTAAACCGAACCCTAACCCGAACCCTTACCCAAACCCTAACCTGAAGCCGAAACCTAACCTGAACCAGAACCAAACCCGAAACCAAACTCGAAACCTATCCCTAATGCTAACCGTAACCCTAAACCCTAACCCTAACTCTAAACCTAATCGTAAACCGAACCCCTAAACGTTAACCTAACCCTAACCCTAACCCCTAACCCTAACCCTAAACCTAACCCCTAACCCTAACACTAACACTAACCCTAACCCCAACCCTAAACTTAGCCCCTAACACTAACCCTAATCCTATCCCCTAAACCTAACCCTAACCCCTAACCCTAACCCTAACCCTAACCCAACCCTAACCCTAACCTAAACCTAAACCTAACCCTAAACCCTAAAACCTACCTAACCCTAAACCTGACCCTAACGCTAACCCGAAACCTAACCTTAAAACGAAACCGATCCCTAACACCAACCCGAACCCTAAACCGAACCCGAACCATTATCCGAACCTAAAACCTAACATAAACCCTAACCTTAAACCCTAACCCGAACCCGAACCCAAATCCTAACCCGAACCCTAACCGTAACCCTAACCTGAATGCAAACCTGAACCCTAAACCGAAACCTAACCCGAATCCTATACCTAACTGTAACCCTTACTCGAACGCTAACCCGAACCCTAACCAGAACTCTAAACCTAACCCGTACCCGAACCCTAAACCGAACCCGAACCCTAACACAAACCCTAACCCTAACACTATACCTAACCCTAACCCTAAACCTAACCCGAACCCGAACCAAACCCGAAACCTACCCCTACCCGAACCCTAACCCTAACCAGAAAACTAAGCAGAAACCTAACCAGAACCCTAACCTAACCCTAACCCTAACTTGAATCCTAACCCGAAACCTAACCCGAACCCTAAACTGAACCCTAATCCTAACCCTAAATCTAACCCTAACCCGAACCCGAACCCAAATCCTAACCCGAACCCTAACCCTAACCGGAACCCTAACCCAAACGCTAACCCAAAACCTAACCCGAACACTAAGTCGAACCCTAACACTAACCGTAAACTTTACTCGAACTCTAACCCGAACCCTAACACGAACCCTAACCCTAACGTGAATCCGAACCCTAAACCAAACCTGAACCCTAACCCAAACCCTAACCCGAACCCTAACCCTAACTGTAACCCTAAACAAATGCTAACCCGAACCCTACCCGAACCCTAACCTGAACCCAAACACGAACCCGAACCCTGAACCTACCCCGAAACCTAACCCTAACCCGAACCAGAACCCAAATCCTAACCCGAACCCTAACCCTAACTGTAACCCTAAACAAACGCTAACACGAACCCTAAACCGAAACCTAAACTGAAACTTAACCCTAACCGTAACACTTACTCAAACGCTAACTTGAACCCTAACCCAAAGTCTAACCCTAACCCGTACCCGAACCCTAAACCGAACATCAACCCTAACCTGACCCGAACCCTAATCCGAACAAAAAACCTAACATAAACCTTAAGCCTAACCCCTAACCCTAACCCTAAACCTAACACTAAACCTAACCCTACCATTACACAAACCCTAACCCAAACCCGAAACCGAACCCTAACCCAAACCCTAACCCAAACCCTAACCCGGACACGAACCCTAACCCAAAACCTAACCCTAACACTAACCCGAACCCTAACCTGAACCCGAACCCTAACCCAAACCCTAACCCTAACCCGAACCCTAAACCTAACCTGAAACCTAACCCGAAACCTAACCCGAACCCTAATCCGAAACCTACCCTAACGCTAATCCTAAATCTAACCCGAACCCTAATCCTAACCCGAACCCTAACACTAACCATAGCCCTAACCTGAACGCTAACATGAAACCTAACCCGAACCCTAACCCGAACCCTAAACCTAACCGTAACACTTACTCGAACGCTAACCCGAACCTTTACCCGAACCCTAACCCTAACCGGTACCCGAGCCCTAAACCGAACCGGAACCCTAACACCCACCCGAAACTTAACCCTAATCCGAACCCGAACCAAAACCTAACCCGAACCATATCCCTAACCCGTACCCGAACCCTAACCCTAACCCGAATCCGAACCCGAACCCTAAAACAAACCCTAACCCTAACCCGAATCTGAACCCTAAACCTAACCCTAACCTGAACCCAAACCGGAAATCTAACCCTACGCGATCGCTAACCCTAACCCGAAACCTAACCAGAAACCTAACCAGAAACCTAACCTAACCCTTACCCTAACCCAAAACCTAACCCAAACCTGAACCCGAACCCGAACCCTAACTCGAACCCTAACCCGATACCGAACCCTAACCCTAACCTGAACCCTAACCCTAACCCGAAAGCTAACCTAACCCTAACCCTCTCCTTAACCCTAACCCGAACCCAAACCCAAAACATAACCCTACCTGAAACCTAACCCTAAACCGATACCTAACCAGAGACCTAACCCGAACCCAAACCTAACCCTAACCGTAACCCAAACCCTAACCCTAACCTGATCCTGAACCCTAACCCTAACCCGAAAGCTAACCTAACCCTAAACCTATCCTTAACCCTAACCAGAACCCTTAACCTAACCAGAACCCTAACCAGAACCCTAACCCGAACACTAACCCGATCCCTAATCCTACCCTAACCCAAACCCGTACCCGAACCCTAACTCTCAACCTAACCCTAACCCGTACCCAACCCGAAACCTAACCCTACCCGAACCCTAACCCTAACCTGAAACCTAACCAGAAACCTAACCAGAACCCTAACCTAACCCTAACCCTAACCCGAACCCTAACCTGAAACCTAACCCGAACCCTAATCTGAACCCTACTCTAACCCTAAATCTAACCCTAACCCGAACCCGAACCCGAATCCTAACCCGAACCCTAACCCTAACCCTAACCCTAAACTGAACGCTAACCCGAACCCTAACCCGATCCATAATCCGAACCCTAACCCTAACCGGAACCTTTACTCTAACGCTAACCCGAACCCTAACACGAACCTTAACCCTAACCCAAATCCGAACCCTAACCGAACCACGAACCCTAACCCAAACCCTAACCCAAACCCAAACCCGAACCCTAACCTGAAACCGAACACGAAACTGAACCCTGAACCTACCCCGAAACCTAACCCTAACCCGAACCAGAACCCAAATCCTAACCTGAATCCTAACCGTAACCGTAACCCTAAACAAATGCTAACACGAACCCTAAACCGAACCCTAACCCGAACCTTAACCCTAACCGTAACACTTACTCGAACGCTAACTCGAACCCTAACCCGAAGTCTAACCCTAACCCGTACCCGAACCCTAAACCGAACACAAACCCTAACCCAAACCCAAACCTAATCCGAACACAAAACCTAACATAAACCTTAAGCCTA
Source organism: Urocyon cinereoargenteus (assembly GCA_032313775.1). Taxonomy (NCBI): domain Eukaryota; kingdom Metazoa; phylum Chordata; class Mammalia; order Carnivora; family Canidae; genus Urocyon; species Urocyon cinereoargenteus. Next base: position 1,759,309 of record JAVLSZ010000006.1, read on the forward strand.
ACCCCTAACCCTAACCCTAAACCTAACACTAAACCTAACCCTACCATTACACAAACCATAACCCGAACCCTAACACTAACCCGAATCCAAACCCTAACCCTAACACTAACCCTAACCCTAACCTTAACCTGAACCCGAACCCGAACCCTAACCGAAACCATAACCCTAACCCGAATGCTAACCCGAACCTAAACCGAACCATAACACGAACCCTAAACTAACCCTAACCCTTACTCGAACGCTAACCTCAACCCTAATCCGAACCCTAACCCTAACCCGTACCTGAACCCTAAACCAAACCCGAACCCTAACACGAACCCTAACCCTAACCCTAACCCTCACCCGATACCTAAACCTAACCCGAACCCGAACCCAAACCCAAAACCTATCCCTTACCAAACCCTAACCCTAACCTGAAACTTAACCAGAAACTTAACCAGAACCCTAACCTAACCTTAACCCTAACCTGAACCCTAACCCGAAACCTAACCTGAACCCTAAACCGAACTCTAATCCTAAACCTAAATCTAACCCTAACCCAAACCTGAAACCGAATCCCAACCCGAACCCTAACCCTAACCGAAACCCTAACCCGAAGGCTAACCCGAAGGCTAACCCGAACCCTAACCCAAACCCTAACGCTAACCGTAACCTTTACTCGAATGCTAAACCGAACCCTAACACGAACCCTAACCCTAACCCGAATCCGAACCCTAACCCAAACCCGAACCCTAACCCAAACCCTAACCTGAACCCGAACCCTAAACCTAACCCGAACCCGAACTCGAACCCTAACCCGAACCCTAACCCGAACCCCAACATGAAGCCGAACCCTGAACCTAACCCGAAACCTAACCCTAACCCAAACCCTAACCCTAATCCGAAACCTACCCTAACCCGAAACTGAACCCTAACACAATCCCGAACCCTAATCCGAACCCCAAACCTACAATGAACCCTAAACCTAACCCTAACCCTAACCCCTAACCCTGACACTAACCCCTAAACCTAGCCCTAACCCTAACCCCTAGCCCTAACCCTACCCCTAAACCTAACCCTAACTCTAACCCTAACACAACCCTAACCCTAAACCTAACCCTAAATCAAAAGCCTAACACTTAAACCTAACCCTAACACTCACCTAACCCAAACACCTAACCCTAACCCTGAACCTAAACCTAACCAGAACCCTAACCCGAACCCAACATGAACCCTAACCCGATCCCTAACCCAACCCGAACCCGAATCCTAACCCTAAACCTAACCCTAACCCGAACCAAAGCCAAAACCTACCCTACCCGAAACCTAACCCTAAACTGAAACCTAACCAGAAATCTAACCCGACCCTAACTTAACCCTAACACTAACCCGAACCCTAACACTAACCCGAACCTGAACCCTAACCCTAACGGTAACCTTTACCCGAACGATAAGGTGAACGCTAATCTGAACCCTAACGTTAACCCGAACCCAAGCCCTAACCCGAACCCGAACCCTAACCTTAAAACGAACCAGAACCCTAACCCAAACGCGAAACCGAACACTAACCTGACCGCTAAACCTAACCCTAACTCGATCCGGAACCCTTAACCCTAACCACATCCCAAACCATAACCCTAACCCGAAACCTAACCTGACCCCGAACCCTAAACCGAACCCTAACCCGAACCCTTACCCAAACCCTAACCTGAAGCCGAAACCTAACCTGAACCAGAACCAAACCCGAAACCAAACTCGAAACCTATCCCTAATGCTAACCGTAACCCTAAACCCTAACCCTAACTCTAAACCTAATCGTAAACCGAACCCCTAAACGTTAACCTAACCCTAACCCTAACCCCTAACCCTAACCCTAAACCTAACCCCTAACCCTAACACTAACACTAACCCTAACCCCAACCCTAAACTTAACCCCTAACACTAACCCTAATCCTATCCCCTAAACCTAACCCTAACCCCTAACCCTAACCCTAACCCTAACCCAACCCTAACCCTAACCTAAACCTAAACCTAACCCTAAACCCTAAAACCTACCTAACCCTAAACCTGACCCTAACGCTAACCCGAAACCTAACCTTAAAACGAAACCGATCCCTAACACCAACCCGAACCCTAAACCGAACCCGAACCATTATCCGAACCTAAAACCTAACATAAACCCTAACCTTAAACCCTAACCCGAACCCGAACCCAAATCCTAACCCGAACCCTAACCGTAACCCTAACCTGAATGCAAACCTGAACCCTAAACCGAAACCTAACCCGAATCCTATACCTAACTGTAACCCTTACTCGAACGCTAACCCGAACCCTAACCAGAACTCTAAACCTAACCCGTACCCGAACCCTAAACCGAACCCGAACCCTAACACAAACCCTAACCCTAACACTATACCTAACCCTAACCCTAAACCTAACCCGAACCCGAACCAAACCCGAAACCTACCCCTACCCGAACCCTAACCCTAACCAGAAAACTAAGCAGAAACCTAACCAGAACCCTAACCTAACCCTAACCCTAACTTGAATCCTAACCCGAAACCTAACCCGAACCCTAAACTGAACCCTAATCCTAACCCTAAATCTAACCCTAACCCGAACCCGAACCCAAATCCTAACCCGAACCCTAACCCTAACCGGAACCCTAACCCAAACGCTAACCCAAAACCTAACCCGAACACTAAGTCGAACCCTAACACTAACCGTAAACTTTACTCGAACTCTAACCCGAACCCTAACACGAACCCTAACCCTAACGTGAATCCGAACCCTAAACCAAACCTGAACCCTAACCCAAACCCTAACCCGAACCCTAACCCTAACTGTAACCCTAAACAAATGCTAACCCGAACCCTACCCGAACCCTAACCTGAACCCAAACACGAACCCGAACCCTGAACCTACCCCGAAACCTAACCCTAACCCGAACCAGAACCCAAATCCTAACCCGAACCCTAACCCTAACTGTAACCCTAAACAAACGCTAACAGGAACCCTAAACCGAAACCTAAACTGAAACTTAACCCTAACCGTAACACTTACTCAAACGCTAACTTGAACCCTAACCCAAAGTCTAACCCTAACCCGTACCCGAACCCTAAACCGAACATCAACCCTAACCTGACCCGAACCCTAATCCGAACAAAAAACCTAACATAAACCTTAAGCCTAACCCCTAACCCTAACCCTAAACCTAACACTAAACCTAACCCTACCATTACACAAACCCTAACCCAAACCCGAAACCGAACCCTAACCCAAACCCTAACCCAAACCCTAACCCGGACACGAACCCTAACCCAAAACCTAACCCTAACACTAACCCGAACCCTAACCTGAACCCGAACCCTAACCCAAACCCTAACCCTAACCCGAACCCTAAACCTAACCTGAAACCTAACCCGAAACCTAACCCGAACCCTAATCCGAAACCTACCCTAACGCTAATCCTAAATCTAACCCGAACCCTAATCCTAACCCGAACCCTAACACTAACCATAGCCCTAACCTGAACGCTAACATGAAACCTAACCCGAACCCTAACCCGAACCCTAAACCTAACCGTAACACTTACTCGAACGCTAACCCGAACCTTTACCCGAACCCTAACCCTAACCGGTACCCGAGCCCTAAACCGAACCGGAACCCTAACACCCACCCGAAACTTAACCCTAATCCGAACCCGAACCAAAACCTAACCCGAACCATATCCCTAACCCGTACCCGAACCCTAACCCTAACCCGAATCCGAACCCGAACCCTAAAACAAACCCTAACCCTAACCCGAATCTGAACCCTAAACCTAACCCTAACCTGAACCCAAACCGGAAATCTAACCCTACGCGATCGCTAACCCTAACCCGAAACCTAACCAGAAACCTAACCAGAAACCTAACCTAACCCTTACCCTAACCCAAAACCTAACCCAAACCTGAACCCGAACCCGAACCCTAACTCGAACCCTAACCCGATACCGAACCCTAACCCTAACCTGAACCCTAACCCTAACCCGAAAGCTAACCTAACCCTAACCCTCTCCTTAACCCTAACCCGAACCCAAACCCAAAACATAACCCTACCTGAAACCTAACCCTAAACCGATACCTAACCAGAGACCTAACCCGAACCCAAACCTAACCCTAACCGTAACCCAAACCCTAACCCTAACCTGATCCTGAACCCTAACCCTAACCCGAAAGCTAACCTAACCCTAAACCTATCCTTAACCCTAACCAGAACCCTTAACCTAACCAGAACCCTAACCAGAACCCTAACCCGAACACTAACCCGATCCCTAATCCTACCCTAACCCAAACCCGTACCCGAACCCTAACTCTCAACCTAACCCTAACCCGTACCCAACCCGAAACCTAACCCTACCCGAACCCTAACCCTAACCTGAAACCTAACCAGAAACCTAACCAGAACCCTAACCTAACCCTAACCCTAACCCGAACCCTAACCTGAAACCTAACCCGAACCCTAATCTGAACCCTACTCTAACCCTAAATCTAACCCTAACCCGAACCCGAACCCGAATCCTAACCCGAACCCTAACCCTAACCCTAACCCTAAACTGAACGCTAACCCGAACCCTAACCCGATCCATAATCCGAACCCTAACCCTAACCGGAACCTTTACTCTAACGCTAACCCGAACCCTAACACGAACCTTAACCCTAACCCAAATCCGAACCCTAACCGAACCACGAACCCTAACCCAAACCCTAACCCAAACCCAAACCCGAACCCTAACCTGAAACCGAACACGAAACTGAACCCTGAACCTACCCCGAAACCTAACCCTAACCCGAACCAGAACCCAAATCCTAACCTGAATCCTAACCGTAACCGTAACCCTAAACAAATGCTAACACGAACCCTAAACCGAACCCTAACCCGAACCTTAACCCTAACCGTAACACTTACTCGAACGCTAACTCGAACCCTAACCCGAAGTCTAACCCTAACCCGTACCCGAACCCTAAACCGAACACAAATCCTAACCCAAACCCAAACCTAATCCGAACACAAAACCTAACATAAACCTTAAGCCTAACCCCTAACCCTAACCCTAAACCTAACACTAAACCTAACCCTACCATTACACAAACCATAACCCGAACCCTAACACTAACCCGAATCCAAACCCTAACCCTAACACTAACCCTAACCCTAACCTTAACCTGAACCCGAACCCGAACCCTAACCGAAACCATAACCCTAACCCGAATGCTAACCCGAACCTAAACCGAACCATAACACGAACCCTAAACTAACCCTAACCCTTACTCGAACGCTAACCTCAACCCTAATCCGAACCCTAACCCTAACCCGTACCTGAACCCTAAACCAAACCCGAACCCTAACACGAACCCTAACCCTAACCCTAACCCTCACCCGATACCTAAACCTAACCCGAACCCGAACCCAAACCCAAAACCTATCCCTTACCAAACCCTAACCCTAACCTGAAACTTAACCAGAAACTTAACCAGAACCCTAACCTAACCTTAACCCTAACCTGAACCCTAACCCGAAACCTAACCTGAACCCTAAACCGAACTCTAATCCTAAACCTAAATCTAACCCTAACCCAAACCTGAAACCGAATCCCAACCCGAACCCTAACCCTAACCGAAACCCTAACCCGAAGGCTAACCCGAAGGCTAACCCGAACCCTAACCCAAACCCTAACGCTAACCGTAACCTTTACTCGAATGCTAAACCGAACCCTAACACGAACCCTAACCCTAACCCGAATCCGAACCCTAACCCAAACCCGAACCCTAACCCAAACCCTAACCTGAACCCGAACCCTAAACCTAACCCGAACCCGAACTCGAACCCTAACCCGAACCCTAACCCGAACCCCAACATGAAGCCGAACCCTGAACCTAACCCGAAACCTAACCCTAACCCAAACCCTAACCCTAATCCGAAACCTACCCTAACCCGAAACTGAACCCTAACACAATCCCGAACCCTAATCCGAACCCCAAACCTACAATGAACCCTAAACCTAACCCTAACCCTAACCCCTAACCCTGACACTAACCCCTAAACCTAGCCCTAACCCTAACCCCTAGCCCTAACCCTACCCCTAAACCTAACCCTAACTCTAACCCTAACACAACCCTAACCCTAAACCTAACCCTAAATCAAAAGCCTAACACTTAAACCTAACCCTAACACTCACCTAACCCAAACACCTAACCCTAACCCTGAACCTAAACCTAACCAGAACCCTAACCCGAACCCAACATGAACCCTAACCCGATCCCTAACCCAACCCGAACCCGAATCCTAACCCTAAACCTAACCCTAACCCGAACCAAAGCCAAAACCTACCCTACCCGAAACCTAACCCTAAACTGAAACCTAACCAGAAATCTAACCCGACCCTAACTTAACCCTAACACTAACCCGAACCCTAACACTAACCCGAACCTGAACCCTAACCCTAACGGTAACCTTTACCCGAACGATAAGGTGAACGCTAATCTGAACCCTAACGTTAACCCGAACCCAAGCCCTAACCCGAACCCGAACCCTAACCTTAAAACGAACCAGAACCCTAACCCAAACGCGAAACCGAACACTAACCTGACCGCTAAACCTAACCCTAACTCGATCCGGAACCCTTAACCCTAACCACATCCCAAACCATAACCCTAACCCGAAACCTAACCTGACCCCGAACCCTAAACCGAACCCTAACCCGAACCCTTACCCAAACCCTAACCTGAAGCCGAAACCTAACCTGAACCAGAACCAAACCCGAAACCAAACTCGAAACCTATCCCTAATGCTAACCGTAACCCTAAACCCTAACCCTAACTCTAAACCTAATCGTAAACCGAACCCCTAAACGTTAACCTAACCCTAACCCTAACCCCTAACCCTAACCCTAAACCTAACCCCTAACCCTAACACTAACACTAACCCTAACCCCAACCCTAAACTTAACCCCTAACACTAACCCTAATCCTATCCCCTAAACCTAACCCTAACCCCTAACCCTAACCCTAACCCTAACCCAACCCTAACCCTAACCTAAACCTAAACCTAACCCTAAACCCTAAAACCTACCTAACCCTAAACCTGACCCTAACGCTAACCTGAAACCTAACCTTAAAACGAAACCGATCCCTAACACCAACCCGAACCCTAAACCGAACCCGAACCATTATCCGAACCTAAAACCTAACATAAACCCTAACCTTAAACCCTAACCCGAACCCGAACCCAAATCCTAACCCGAACCCTAACCGTAACCCTAACCTGAATGCAAACCTGAACCCTAAACCGAAACCTAACCCGAATCCTATACCTAACTGTAACCCTTACTCGAACGCTAACCCGAACCCTAACCAGAACTCTAAACCTAACCCGTACCCGAACCCTAAACCGAACCCGAACCCTAACACAAACCCTAACCCTAACACTATACCTAACCCTAACCCTAAACCTAACCCGAACCCGAACCAAACCCGAAACCTACCCCTACCCGAACCCTAACCCTAACCAGAAAACTAAGCAGAAACCTAACCAGAACCCTAACCTAACCCTAACCCTAACTTGAATCCTAACCCGAAACCTAACCCGAACCCTAAACTGAACCCTAATCCTAACCCTAAATCTAACCCTAACCCGAACCCGAACCCAAATCCTAACCCGAACCCTAACCCTAACCGGAACCCTAACCCAAACGCTAACCCAAAACCTAACCCGAACACTAAGTCGAACCCTAACACTAACCGTAAACTTTACTCGAACTCTAACCCGAACCCTAACACGAACCCTAACCCTAACGTGAATCCGAACCCTAAACCAAACCTGAACCCTAACCCAAACCCTAACCCGAACCCTAACCCTAACTGTAACCCTAAACAAATGCTAACCCGAACCCTACCCGAACCCTAACCTGAACCCAAACACGAACCCAAACCCTGAACCTACCCCGAAACCTAACCCTAACCCGAACCAGAACCCAAATCCTAACCCGAACCCTAACCCTAACTGTAACCCTAAACAAACGCTAACAGGAACCCTAAACCGAAACCTAAACTGAAACTTAACCCTAACCGTAACACTTACTCAAACGCTAACTTGAACCCTAACCCAAAGTCTAACCCTAACCCGTACCCGAACCCTAAACCGAACATCAACCCTAACCTGACCCGAACCCTAATCCGAACAAAAAACCTAACATAAACCTTAAGCCTAACCCCTAACCCTAACCCTAAACCTAACACTAAACCTAACCCTACCATTACACAAACCCTAACCCAAACCCGAAACCGAACCCTAACCCAAACCCTAACCCAAACCCTAACCCGGACACGAACCCTAACCCAAAACCTAACCCTAACACTAACCCGAACCCTAACCTGAACCCGAACCCTAACCCAAACCCTAACCCTAACCCGAACCCTAAACCTAACCTGAAACCTAACCCGAAACCTAACCCGAACCCTAATCCGAAACCTACCCTAACGCTAATCCTAAATCTAACCCGAACCCTAATCCTAACCCGAACCCTAACACTAACCATAGCCCTAACCTGAACGCTAACATGAAACCTAACCCGAACCCTAACCCGAACCCTAAACCTAACCGTAACACTTACTCGAACGCTAACCCGAACCTTTACCCGAACCCTAACCCTAACCGGTACCCGAGCCCTAAACCGAACCGGAACCCTAACACCCACCCGAAACTTAACCCTAATCCGAACCCGAACCAAAACCTAACCCGAACCATATCCCTAACCCGTACCCGAACCCTAACCCTAACCCGAATCCGAACCCGAACCCTAAAACAAACCCTAACCCTAACCCGAATCTGAACCCTAAACCTAACCCTAACCTGAACCCAAACCGGAAATCTAACCCTACGCGATCGCTAACCCTAACCCGAAACCTAACCAGAAACCTAACCAGAAACCTAACCTAACCCTTACCCTAACCCAAAACCTAACCCAAACCTGAACCCGAACCCGAACCCTAACTCGAACCCTAACCCGATACCGAACCCTAACCCTAACCTGAACCCTAACCCTAACCCGAAAGCTAACCTAACCCTAACCCTCTCCTTAACCCTAACCCGAACCCAAACCCAAAACATAACCCTACCTGAAACCTAACCCTAAACCGATACCTAACCAGAGACCTAACCCGAACCCAAACCTAACCCTAACCGTAACCCAAACCCTAACCCTAACCTGATCCTGAACCCTAACCCTAACCCGAAAGCTAACCTAACCCTAAACCTATCCTTAACCCTAACCAGAACCCTTAACCTAACCAGAACCCTAACCAGAACCCTAACCCGAACACTAACCCGATCCCTAATCCTACCCTAACCCAAACCCGTACCCGAACCCTAACTCTCAACCTAACCCTAACCCGTACCCAACCCGAAACCTAACCCTACCCGAACCCTAACCCTAACCTGAAACCTAACCAGAAACCTAACCAGAACCCTAACCTAACCCTAACCCTAACCCGAACCCTAACCTGAAACCTAACCCGAACCCTAATCTGAACCCTACTCTAACCCTAAATCTAACCCTAACCCGAACCCGAACCCGAATCCTAACCCGAACCCTAACCCTAACCCTAACCCTAAACTGAATGCTAACCCGAACCCTAACCCGATCCATAATCCGAACCCTAACCCTAACCGGAACCTTTACTCTAACGCTAACCCGAACCCTAACACGAACCTTAACCCTAACCCAAATCCGAACCCTAACCGAACCACGAACCCTAACCCAAACCCTAACCCAAACCCAAACCCGAACCCTAACCTGAAACCGAACACGAAACTGAACCCTGAACCTACCCCGAAACCTAACCCTAACCCGAACCAGAACCCAAATCCTAACCTGAATCCTAACCGTAACCGTAACCCTAAACAAATGCTAACACGAACCCTAAACCGAACCCTAACCCGAACCTTAACCCTAACCGTAACACTTACTCGAACGCTAACTCGAACCCTAACCCGAAGTCTAACCCTAACCCATACCCGAACCCTAAACCGAACACAAACCCTAACCCAAACCCAAACCTAATCCGAACACAAAACCTAACATAAACCTTAAGCCTAACCCCTAACCCTAACCCTAAACCTAACACTAAACCTAACCCTACCATTACACAAACCATAACCCGAACCCTAACACTAACCCGAATCCAAACCCTAACCCTAACACTAACCCTAACCCTAACCTTAACCTGAACCCGAACCCGAACCCTAACCGAAACCATAACCCTAACCCGAATGCTAACCCGAACCTAAACCGAACCATAACACGAACCCTAAACTAACCCTAACCCTTACTCGAACGCTAACCTCAACCCTAATCCGAACCCTAACCCTAACCCGTACCTGAACCCTAAACCAAACCCGAACCCTAACACGAACCCTAACCCTAACCCTAACCCTCACCCGATACCTAAACCTAACCCGAACCCGAACCCAAACCCAAAACCTATCCCTTACCAAACCCTAACCCTAACCTGAAACTTAACCAGAAACTTAACCAGAACCCTAACCTAACCTTAACCCTAACCTGAACCCTAACCCGAAACCTAACCTGAACCCTAAACCGAACTCTAATCCTAAACCTAAATCTAACCCTAACCCAAACCTGAAACCGAATCCCAACCCGAACCCTAACCCTAACCGAAATCCTAACCCGAAGGCTAACCCGAAGGCTAACACGAACCCTAACCCAAACCCTAACGCTAACCGTAACCTTTACTCGAATGCTAAACCGAACCCTAACACGAACCCTAACCCTAACCCGAATCCGAACCCTAACCCAAACCCGAACCCTAACCCAAACCCTAACCTGAACCCGAACCCTAAACCTAACCCGAACCCGAACTCGAACCCTAACCCGAACCCTAACCCGAACCACAACATGAAGCCGAACCCTGAACCTAACCCGAAACCTAACCCTAACCCAAACCCTAACCCTAATCCGAAACCTACCCTAACCTGAAACTGAACCCTAACACAATCCCGAACCCTAATCCGAACCCCAAACCTACAATGAACCCTAAACCTAACCCTAACCCTAACCCCTAACCCTGACACTAACCCCTAAACCTAGCCCTAACCCTAACCCCTAGCCCTAACCCTACCCCTAAACCTAACCCTAACTCTAACCCTAACACAACCCTAACCCTAAACCTAACCCTAAATCAAAAGCCTAACACTTAAACCTAACCCTAACACTCACCTAACCCAAACACCTAACCCTAACCCTGAACCTAAACCTAACCAGAACCCTAACCCGAACCCAACATGAACCCTAACCCGATCCCTAACCCAACCCGAACCCGAATCCTAACCCTAAACCTAACCCTAACCCGAACCAAAGCCAAAACCTACCCTACCCGAAACCTAACCCTAAACTGAAACCTAACCAGAAATCTAACCCGACCCTAACTTAACCCTAACACTAACCCGAACCCTAACACTAACCCGAACCTGAACCCTAACCCTAACGGTAACCTTTACCCGAACGATAAGGTGAACGCTAATCTGAACCCTAACGTTAACCCGAACCCAAGCCCTAACCCGAACCCGAACCCTAACCTTAAAACGAACCAGAACCCTAACCCAAACGCGAAACCGAACACTAACCTGACCGCTAAACCTAACCCTAACTCGATCCGGAACCCTTAACCCTAACCACATCCCAAACCATAACCCTAACCCGAAACCTAACCTGACCCCGAACCCTAAACCGAACCCTAACCCGAACCCTTACCCAAACCCTAACCTGAAGCCGAAACCTAACCTGAACCAGAACCAAACCCGAAACCAAACTCGAAACCTATCCCTAATGCTAACCGTAACCCTAAACCCTAACCCTAACTCTAAACCTAATCGTAAACCGAACCCCTAAACGTTAACCTAACCCTAACCCTAACCCCTAACCCTAACCCTAAACCTAACCCCTAACCCTAACACTAACACTAACCCTAACCCCAACCCTAAACTTAGCCCCTAACACTAACCCTAATCCTATCCCCTAAACCTAACCCTAACCCCTAACCCTAACCCTAACCCTAACCCAACCCTAACCCTAACCTAAACCTAAACCTAACCCTAAACCCTAAAACCTACCTAACCCTAAACCTGACCCTAACGCTAACCCGAAACCTAACCTTAAAACGAAACCGATCCCTAACACCAACCCGAACCCTAAACCGAACCCGAACCATTATCCGAACCTAAAACCTAACATAAACCCTAACCTTAAACCCTAACCCGAACCCGAACCCAAATCCTAACCCGAACCCTAACCGTAACCCTAACCTGAATGCAAACCTGAACCCTAAACCGAAACCTAACCCGAATCCTATACCTAACTGTAACCCTTACTCGAACGCTAACCCGAACCCTAACCAGAACTCTAAACCTAACCCGTACCCGAACCCTAAACCGAACCCGAACCCTAACACAAACCCTAACCCTAACACTATACCTAACCCTAACCCTAAACCTAACCCGAACCCGAACCAAACCCGAAACCTACCCCTACCCGAACCCTAACCCTAACCAGAAAACTAAGCAGAAACCTAACCAGAACCCTAACCTAACCCTAACCCTAACTTGAATCCTAACCCGAAACCTAACCCGAACCCTAAACTGAACCCTAATCCTAACCCTAAATCTAACCCTAACCCGAACCCGAACCCAAATCCTAACCCGAACCCTAACCCTAACCGGAACCCTAACCCAAACGCTAACCCAAAACCTAACCCGAACACTAAGTCGAACCCTAACACTAACCGTAAACTTTACTCGAACTCTAACCCGAACCCTAACACGAACCCTAACCCTAACGTGAATCCGAACCCTAAACCAAACCTGAACCCTAACCCAAACCCTAACCCGAACCCTAACCCTAACTGTAACCCTAAACAAATGCTAACCCGAACCCTACCCGAACCCTAACCTGAACCCAAACACGAACCCGAACCCTGAACCTACCCCGAAACCTAACCCTAACCCGAACCAGAACCCAAATCCTAACCCGAACCCTAACCCTAACTGTAACCCTAAACAAACGCTAACACGAACCCTAAACCGAAACCTAAACTGAAACTTAACCCTAACCGTAACACTTACTCAAACGCTAACTTGAACCCTAACCCAAAGTCTAACCCTAACCCGTACCCGAACCCTAAACCGAACATCAACCCTAACCTGACCCGAACCCTAATCCGAACAAAAAACCTAACATAAACCTTAAGCCTAACCCCTAACCCTAACCCTAAACCTAACACTAAACCTAACCCTACCATTACACAAACCCTAACCCAAACCCGAAACCGAACCCTAACCCAAACCCTAACCCAAACCCTAACCCGGACACGAACCCTAACCCAAAACCTAACCCTAACACTAACCCGAACCCTAACCTGAACCCGAACCCTAACCCAAACCCTAACCCTAACCCGAACCCTAAACCTAACCTGAAACCTAACCCGAAACCTAACCCGAACCCTAATCCGAAACCTACCCTAACGCTAATCCTAAATCTAACCCGAACCCTAATCCTAACCCGAACCCTAACACTAACCATAGCCCTAACCTGAACGCTAACATGAAACCTAACCCGAACCCTAACCCGAACCCTAAACCTAACCGTAACACTTACTCGAACGCTAACCCGAACCTTTACCCGAACCCTAACCCTAACCGGTACCCGAGCCCTAAACCGAACCGGAACCCTAACACCCACCCGAAACTTAACCCTAATCCGAACCCGAACCAAAACCTAACCCGAACCATATCCCTAACCCGTACCCGAACCCTAACCCTAACCCGAATCCGAACCCGAACCCTAAAACAAACCCTAACCCTAACCCGAATCTGAACCCTAAACCTAACCCTAACCTGAACCCAAACCGGAAATCTAACCCTACGCGATCGCTAACCCTAACCCGAAACCTAACCAGAAACCTAACCAGAAACCTAACCTAACCCTTACCCTAACCCAAAACCTAACCCAAACCTGAACCCGAACCCGAACCCTAACTCGAACCCTAACCCGATACCGAACCCTAACCCTAACCTGAACCCTAACCCTAACCCGAAAGCTAACCTAACCCTAACCCTCTCCTTAACCCTAACCCGAACCCAAACCCAAAACATAACCCTACCTGAAACCTAACCCTAAACCGATACCTAACCAGAGACCTAACCCGAACCCAAACCTAACCCTAACCGTAACCCAAACCCTAACCCTAACCTGATCCTGAACCCTAACCCTAACCCGAAAGCTAACCTAACCCTAAACCTATCCTTAACCCTAACCAGAACCCTTAACCTAACCAGAACCCTAACCAGAACCCTAACCCGAACACTAACCCGATCCCTAATCCTACCCTAACCCAAACCCGTACCCGAACCCTAACTCTCAACCTAACCCTAACCCGTACCCAACCCGAAACCTAACCCTACCCGAACCCTAACCCTAACCTGAAACCTAACCAGAAACCTAACCAGAACCCTAACCTAACCCTAACCCTAACCCGAACCCTAACCTGAAACCTAACCCGAACCCTAATCTGAACCCTACTCTAACCCTAAATCTAACCCTAACCCGAACCCGAACCCGAATCCTAACCCGAACCCTAACCCTAACCCTAACCCTAAACTGAACGCTAACCCGAACCCTAACCCGATCCATAATCCGAACCCTAACCCTAACCGGAACCTTTACTCTAACGCTAACCCGAACCCTAACACGAACCTTAACCCTAACCCAAATCCGAACCCTAACCGAACCACGAACCCTAACCCAAACCCTAACCCAAACCCAAACCCGAACCCTAACCTGAAACCGAACACGAAACTGAACCCTGAACCTACCCCGAAACCTAACCCTAACCCGAACCAGAACCCAAATCCTAACCTGAATCCTAACCGTAACCGTAACCCTAAACAAATGCTAACACGAACCCTAAACCGAACCCTAACCCGAACCTTAACCCTAACCGTAACACTTACTCGAATGCTAACTCGAACCCTAACCCGAAGTCTAACCCTAACCCGTACCCGAACCCTAAACCGAACACAAACCCTAACCCAAACCCAAACCTAAACCGAACACAAAACCTAACATAAACCTTAAGCCTAACCCCTAACCCTAACCCTAAACCTAACACTAAACCTAACCCTACCATTACACAAACCATAACCCGAACCCTAACACTAACCCGAATCCAAACCCTAACCCTAACACTAACCCTAACCCTAACCTTAACCTGAACCCGAACCCGAACCCTAACCGAAACCATAACCCTAACCCGAATGCTAACCCGAACCTAAACCGAACCATAACACGAACCCTAAACTAACCCTAACCCTTACTCGAACGCTAACCTCAACCCTAATCCGAACCCTAACCCTAACCCGTACCTGAACCCTAAACCAAACCCGAACCCTAACACGAACCCTAACCCTAACCCTAACCCTCACCCGATACCTAAACCTAACCCGAACCCGAACCCAAACCCAAAACCTATCCCTTACCAAACCCTAACCCTAACCTGAAACTTAACCAGAAACTTAACCAGAACCCTAACCTAACCTTAACCCTAACCTGAACCCTAACCCGAAACCTAACCTGAACCCTAAACCGAACTCTAATCCTAAACCTAAATCTAACCCTAACCCAAACCTGAAACCGAATCCCAACCCGAACCCTAACCATAACCGAAACCCTAACCCGAAGGCTAACCCGAAGGCTAACACGAACCCTAACCCAAACCCTAACGCTAACCGTAACCTTTACTCGAATGCTAAACCGAACCCTAACACGAACCCTAACCCTAACCCGAATCCGAACCCTAACCCAAACCCGAACCCTAACCCAAACCCTAACCTGAACCCGAACCCTAAACCTAACCCGAACCCGAACTCGAACCCTAACCCGAACCCTAACCCGAACCCCAACATGAAGCCGAACCCTGAACCTAACCCGAAACCTAACCCTAACCCAAACCCTAACCCTAATCCGAAACCTACCCTAACCCGAAACTGAACCCTAACACAATCCCGAACCCTAATCCGAACCCCAAACCTACAATGAACCCTAAACCTAACCCTAACCCTAACCCCTAACCCTGACACTAACCCCTAAACCTAGCCCTAACCCTAACCCCTAGCCCTAACCCTACCCCTAAACCTAACCCTAACTCTAACCCTAACACAACCCTAACCCTAAACCTAACCCTAAATCAAAAGCCTAACACTTAAACCTAACCCTAACACTCACCTAACCCAAACACCTAACCCTAACCCTGAACCTAAACCTAACCAGAACCCTAACCCGAACCCAACATGAACCCTAACCCGATCCCTAACCCAACCCGAACCCGAATCCTAACCCTAAACCTAACCCTAACCCGAACCAAAGCCAAAACCTACCCTACCCGAAACCTAACCCTAAACTGAAACCTAACCAGAAATCTAACCCGACCCTAACTTAACCCTAACACTAACCCGAACCCTAACACTAACCCGAACCTGAACCCTAACCCTAACGGTAACCTTTACCCGAACGATAAGGTGAACGCTAATCTGAACCCTAACGTTAACCCGAACCCAAGCCCTAACCCGAACCCGAACCCTAACCTTAAAACGAACCAGAACCCTAACCCAAACGCGAAACCGAACACTAACCTGACCGCTAAACCTAACCCTAACTCGATCCGGAACCCTTAACCCTAACCACATCCCAAACCATAACCCTAACCCGAAACCTAACCTGACCCCGAACCCTAAACCGAACCCTAACCCGAACCCTTACCCAAACCCTAACCTGAAGCCGAAACCTAACCTGAACCAGAACCAAACCCGAAACCAAACTCGAAACCTATCCCTAATGCTAACCGTAACCCTAAACCCTAACCCTAACTCTAAACCTAATCGTAAACCGAACCCCTAAACGTTAACCTAACCCTAACCCTAACCCCTAACCCTAACCCTAAACCTAACCCCTAACCCTAACACTAACACTAACCCTAACCCCAACCCTAAACTTAGCCCCTAACACTAACCCTAATCCTATCCCCTAAACCTAACCCTAACCCCTAACCCTAACCCTAACCCTAACCCAACCCTAACCCTAACCTAAACCTAAACCTAACCCTAAACCCTAAAACCTACCTAACCCTAAACCTGACCCTAACGCTAACCCGAAACCTAACCTTAAAACGAAACCGATCCCTAACACCAACCCGAACCCTAAACCGAACCCGAACCATTATCCGAACCTAAAACCTAACATAAACCCTAACCTTAAACCCTAACCCGAACCCGAACCCAAATCCTAACCCGAACCCTAACCGTAACCCTAACCTGAATGCAAACCTGAACCCTAAACCGAAACCTAACCCGAATCCTATACCTAACTGTAACCCTTACTCGAACGCTAACCCGAACCCTAACCAGAACTCTAAACCTAACCCGTACCCGAACCCTAAACCGAACCCGAACCCTAACACAAACCCTAACCCTAACACTATACCTAACCCTAACCCTAAACCTAACCCGAACCCGAACCAAACCCGAAACCTACCCCTACCCGAACCCTAACCCTAACCAGAAAACTAAGCAGAAACCTAACCAGAACCCTAACCTAACCCTAACCCTAACTTGAATCCTAACCCGAAACCTAACCCGAACCCTAAACTGAACCCTAATCCTAACCCTAAATCTAACCCTAACCCGAACCCGAACCCAAATCCTAACCCGAACCCTAACCCTAACCGGAACCCTAACCCAAACGCTAACCCAAAACCTAACCCGAACACTAAGTCGAACCCTAACACTAACCGTAAACTTTACTCGAACTCTAACCCGAACCCTAACACGAACCCTAACCCTAACGTGAATCCGAACCCTAAACCAAACCTGAACCCTAACCCAAACCCTAACCCGAACCCTAACCCTAACTGTAACCCTAAACAAATGCTAACCCGAACCCTACCCGAACCCTAACCTGAACCCAAACACGAACCCGAACCCTGAACCTACCCCGAAACCTAACCCTAACCCGAACCAGAACCCAAATCCTAACCCGAACCCTAACCCTAACTGTAACCCTAAACAAACGCTAACACGAACCCTAAACCGAAACCTAAACTGAAACTTAACCCTAACCGTAACACTTACTCAAACGCTAACTTGAACCCTAACCCAAAGTCTAACCCTAACCCGTACCCGAACCCTAAACCGAACATCAACCCTAACCTGACCCGAACCCTAATCCGAACAAAAAACCTAACATAAACCTTAAGCCTAACCCCTAACCCTAACCCTAAACCTAACACTAAACCTAACCCTACCATTACACAAACCCTAACCCAAACCCGAAACCGAACCCTAACCCAAACCCTAACCCAAACCCTAACCCGGACACGAACCCTAACCCAAAACCTAACCCTAACACTAACCCGAACCCTAACCTGAACCCGAACCCTAACCCAAACCCTAACCCTAACCCGAACCCTAAACCTAACCTGAAACCTAACCCGAAACCTAACCCGAACCCTAATCCGAAACCTACCCTAACGCTAATCCTAAATCTAACCCGAACCCTAATCCTAACCCGAACCCTAACACTAACCATAGCCCTAACCTGAACGCTAACATGAAACCTAACCCGAACCCTAACCCGAACCCTAAACCTAACCGTAACACTTACTCGAACGCTAACCCGAACCTTTACCCGAACCCTAACCCTAACCGGTACCCGAGCCCTAAACCGAACCGGAACCCTAACACCCACCCGAAACTTAACCCTAATCCGAACCCGAACCAAAACCTAACCCGAACCATATCCCTAACCCGTACCCGAACCCTAACCCTAACCCGAATCCGAACCCGAACCCTAAAACAAACCCTAACCCTAACCCGAATCTGAACCCTAAACCTAACCCTAACCTGAACCCAAACCGGAAATCTAACCCTACGCGATCGCTAACCCTAACCCGAAACCTAACCAGAAACCTAACCAGAAACCTAACCTAACCCTTACCCTAACCCAAAACCTAACCCAAACCTGAACCCGAACCCGAACCCTAACTCGAACCCTAACCCGATACCGAACCCTAACCCTAACCTGAACCCTAACCCTAACCCGAAAGCTAACCTAACCCTAACCCTCTCCTTAACCCTAACCCGAACCCAAACCCAAAACATAACCCTACCTGAAACCTAACCCTAAACCGATACCTAACCAGAGACCTAACCCGAACCCAAACCTAACCCTAACCGTAACCCAAACCCTAACCCTAACCTGATCCTGAACCCTAACCCTAACCCGAAAGCTAACCTAACCCTAAACCTATCCTTAACCCTAACCAGAACCCTTAACCTAACCAGAACCCTAACCAGAACCCTAACCCGAACACTAACCCGATCCCTAATCCTACCCTAACCCAAACCCGTACCCGAACCCTAACTCTCAACCTAACCCTAACCCGTACCCAACCCGAAACCTAACCCTACCCGAACCCTAACCCTAACCTGAAACCTAACCAGAAACCTAACCAGAACCCTAACCTAACCCTAACCCTAACCCGAACCCTAACCTGAAACCTAACCCGAACCCTAATCTGAACCCTACTCTAACCCTAAATCTAACCCTAACCCGAACCCGAACCCGAATCCTAACCCGAACCCTAACCCTAACCCTAACCCTAAACTGAACGCTAACCCGAACCCTAACCCGATCCATAATCCGAACCCTAACCCTAACCGGAACCTTTACTCTAACGCTAACCCGAACCCTAACACGAACCTTAACCCTAACCCAAATCCGAACCCTAACCGAACCACGAACCCTAACCCAAACCCTAACCCAAACCCAAACCCGAACCCTAACCTGAAACCGAACACGAAACTGAACCCTGAACCTACCCCGAAACCTAACCCTAACCCGAACCAGAACCCAAATCCTAACCTGAATCCTAACCGTAACCGTAACCCTAAACAAATGCTAACACGAACCCTAAACCGAACCCTAACCCGAACCTTAACCCTAACCGTAACACTTACTCGAACGCTAACTCGAACCCTAACCCGAAGTCTAACCCTAACCCGTACCCGAACCCTAAACCGAACACAAACCCTAACCCAAACCCAAACCTAATCCGAACACAAAACCTAACATAAACCTTAAGCCTAACCCCTAACCCTAACCCTAAACCTAACACTAAACCTAACCCTACCATTACACAAACCATAACCCGAACCCTAACACTAACCCGAATCCAAACCCTAACCCTAACACTAACCCTAACCCTAACCTTAACCTGAACCCGAACCCGAACCCTAACCGAAACCATAACCCTAACCCGAATGCTAACCCGAACCTAAACCGAACCATAACACGAACCCTAAACTAACCCTAACCCTTACTCGAACGCTAACCTCAACCCTAATCCGAACCCTAACCCTAACCCGTACCTGAACCCTAAACCAAACCCGAACCCTAACACGAACCCTAACCCTAACCCTAACCCTCACCCGATACCTAAACCTAACCCGAACCCGAACCCAAACCCAAAACCTATCCCTTACCAAACCCTAACCCTAACCTGAAACTTAACCAGAAACTTAACCAGAACCCTAACCTAACCTTAACCCTAACCTGAACCCTAACCCGAAACCTAACCTGAACCCTAAACCGAACTCTAATCCTAAACCTAAATCTAACCCTAACCCAAACCTGAAACCGAATCCCAACCCGAACCCTAACCCTAACCGAAACCCTAACCCGAAGGCTAACCCGAAGGCTAACACGAACCCTAACCCAAACCCTAACGCTAACCGTAACCTTTACTCGAATGCTAAACCGAACCCTAACACGAACCCTAACCCTAACCCGAATCCGAACCCTAACCCAAACCCGAACCCTAACCCAAACCCTAACCTGAACCCGAACCCTAAACCTAACCCGAACCCGAACTCGAACCCTAACCCGAACCCTAACCCGAACCACAACATGAAGCCGAACCCTGAACCTAACCCGAAACCTAACCCTAACCCAAACCCTAACCCTAATCCGAAACCTACCCTAACCCGAAACTGAACCCTAACACAATCCCGAACCCTAATCCGAACCCCAAACCTACAATGAACCCTAAACCTAACCCTAACCCTAACCCCTAACCCTGACACTAACCCCTAAACCTAGCCCTAACCCTAACCCCTAGCCCTAACCCTACCCCTAAACCTAACCCTAACTCTAACCCTAACACAACCCTAACCCTAAACCTAACCCTAAATCAAAAGCCTAACACTTAAACCTAACCCTAACACTCACCTAACCCAAACACCTAACCCTAACCCTGAACCTAAACCTAACCAGAACCCTAACCCGAACCCAACATGAACCCTAACCCGATCCCTAACCCAACCCGAACCCGAATCCTAACCCTAAACCTAACCCTAACCCGAACCAAAGCCAAAACCTACCCTACCCGAAACCTAACCCTAAACTGAAACCTAACCAGAAATCTAACCCGACCCTAACTTAACCCTAACACTAACCCGAACCCTAACACTAACCCGAACCTGAACCCTAACCCTAACGGTAACCTTTACCCGAACGATAAGGTGAACGCTAATCTGAACCCTAACGTTAACCCGAACCCAAGCCCTAACCCGAACCCGAACCCTAACCTTAAAACGAACCAGAACCCTAACCCAAACGCGAAACCGAACACTAACCTGACCGCTAAACCTAACCCTAACTCGATCCGGAACCCTTAACCCTAACCACATCCCAAACCATAACCCTAACCCGAAACCTAACCTGACCCCGAACCCTAAACCGAACCCTAACCCGAACCCTTACCCAAACCCTAACCTGAAGCCGAAACCTAACCTGAACCAGAACCAAACCCGAAACCAAACTCGAAACCTATCCCTAATGCTAACCGTAACCCTAAACCCTAACCCTAACTCTAAACCTAATCGTAAACCGAACCCCTAAACGTTAACCTAACCCTAACCCTAACCCCTAACCCTAACCCTAAACCTAACCCCTAACCCTAACACTAACACTAACCCTAACCCCAACCCTAAACTTAGCCCCTAACACTAACCCTAATCCTATCCCCTAAACCTAACCCTAACCCCTAACCCTAACCCTAACCCTAACCCAACCCTAACCCTAACCTAAACCTAAACCTAACCCTAAACCCTAAAACCTACCTAACCCTAAACCTGACCCTAACGCTAACCCGAAACCTAACCTTAAAACGAAACCGATCCCTAACACCAACCCGAACCCTAAACCGAACCCGAACCATTATCCGAACCTAAAACCTAACATAAACCCTAACCTTAAACCCTAACCCGAACCCGAACCCAAATCCTAACCCGAACCCTAACCGTAACCCTAACCTGAATGCAAACCTGAACCCTAAACCGAAACCTAACCCGAATCCTATACCTAACTGTAACCCTTACTCGAACGCTAACCCGAACCCTAACCAGAACTCTAAACCTAACCCGTACCCGAACCCTAAACCGAACCCGAACCCTAACACAAACCCTAACCCTAACACTATACCTAACCCTAACCCTAAACCTAACCCGAACCCGAACCAAACCCGAAACCTACCCCTACCCGAACCCTAACCCTAACCAGAAAACTAAGCAGAAACCTAACCAGAACCCTAACCTAACCCTAACCCTAACTTGAATCCTAACCCGAAACCTAACCCGAACCCTAAACTGAACCCTAATCCTAACCCTAAATCTAACCCTAACCCGAACCCGAACCCAAATCCTAACCCGAACCCTAACCCTAACCGGAACCCTAACCCAAACGCTAACCCAAAACCTAACCCGAACACTAAGTCGAACCCTAACACTAACCGTAAACTTTACTCGAACTCTAACCCGAACCCTAACACGAACCCTAACCCTAACGTGAATCCGAACCCTAAACCAAACCTGAACCCTAACCCAAACCCTAACCCGAACCCTAACCCTAACTGTAACCCTAAACAAATGCTAACCCGAACCCTACCCGAACCCTAACCTGAACCCAAACACGAACCCGAACCCTGAACCTACCCCGAAACCTAACCCTAACCCGAACCAGAACCCAAATCCTAACCCGAACCCTAACCCTAACTGTAACCCTAAACAAACGCTAACACGAACCCTAAACCGAAACCTAAACTGAAACTTAACCCTAACCGTAACACTTACTCAAACGCTAACTTGAACCCTAACCCAAAGTCTAACCCTAACCCGTACCCGAACCCTAAACCGAACATCAACCCTAACCTGACCCGAACCCTAATCCGAACAAAAAACCTAACATAAACCTTAAGCCTAACCCCTAACCCTAACCCTAAACCTAACACTAAACCTAACCCTACCATTACACAAACCCTAACCCAAACCCGAAACCGAACCCTAACCCAAACCCTAACCCAAACCCTAACCCGGACACGAACCCTAACCCAAAACCTAACCCTAACACTAACCCGAACCCTAACCTGAACCCGAACCCTAACCCAAACCCTAACCCTAACCCGAACCCTAAACCTAACCTGAAACCTAACCCGAAACCTAACCCGAACCCTAATCCGAAACCTACCCTAACGCTAATCCTAAATCTAACCCGAACCCTAATCCTAACCCGAACCCTAACACTAACCATAGCCCTAACCTGAACGCTAACATGAAACCTAACCCGAACCCTAACCCGAACCCTAAACCTAACCGTAACACTTACTCGAACGCTAACCCGAACCTTTACCCGAACCCTAACCCTAACCGGTACCCGAGCCCTAAACCGAACCGGAACCCTAACACCCACCCGAAACTTAACCCTAATCCGAACCCGAACCAAAACCTAACCCGAACCATATCCCTAACCCGTACCCGAACCCTAACCCTAACCCGAATCCGAACCCGAACCCTAAAACAAACCCTAACCCTAACCCGAATCTGAACCCTAAACCTAACCCTAACCTGAACCCAAACCGGAAATCTAACCCTACGCGATCGCTAACCCTAACCCGAAACCTAACCAGAAACCTAACCAGAAACCTAACCTAACCCTTACCCTAACCCAAAACCTAACCCAAACCTGAACCCGAACCCGAACCCTAACTCGAACCCTAACCCGATACCGAACCCTAACCCTAACCTGAACCCTAACCCTAACCCGAAAGCTAACCTAACCCTAACCCTCTCCTTAACCCTAACCCGAACCCAAACCCAAAACATAACCCTACCTGAAACCTAACCCTAAACCGATACCTAACCAGAGACCTAACCCGAACCCAAACCTAACCCTAACCGTAACCCAAACCCTAACCCTAACCTGATCCTGAACCCTAACCCTAACCCGAAAGCTAACCTAACCCTAAACCTATCCTTAACCCTAACCAGAACCCTTAACCTAACCAGAACCCTAACCAGAACCCTAACCCGAACACTAACCCGATCCCTAATCCTACCCTAACCCAAACCCGTACCCGAACCCTAACTCTCAACCTAACCCTAACCCGTACCCAACCCGAAACCTAACCCTACCCGAACCCTAACCCTAACCTGAAACCTAACCAGAAACCTAACCAGAACCCTAACCTAACCCTAACCCTAACCCGAACCCTAACCTGAAACCTAACCCGAACCCTAATCTGAACCCTACTCTAACCCTAAATCTAACCCTAACCCGAACCCGAACCCGAATCCTAACCCGAACCCTAACCCTAACCCTAACCCTAAACTGAACGCTAACCCGAACCCTAACCCGATCCATAATCCGAACCCTAACCCTAACCGGAACCTTTACTCTAACGCTAACCCGAACCCTAACACGAACCTTAACCCTAACCCAAATCCGAACCCTAACCGAACCACGAACCCTAACCCAAACCCTAACCCAAACCCAAACCCGAACCCTAACCTGAAACCGAACACGAAACTGAACCCTGAACCTACCCCGAAACCTAACCCTAACCCGAACCAGAACCCAAATCCTAACCTGAATCCTAACCGTAACCGTAACCCTAAACAAATGCTAACACGAACCCTAAACCGAACCCTAACCCGAACCTTAACCCTAACCGTAACACTTACTCGAACGCTAACTCGAACCCTAACCCGAAGTCTAACCCTAACCCGTACCCGAACCCTAAACCGAACACAAACCCTAACCCAAACCCAAACCTAATCCGAACACAAAACCTAACATAAACCTTAAGCCTAACCCCTAACCCTAACCCTAAACCTAACACTAAACCTAACCCTACCATTACACAAACCATAACCCGAACCCTAACACTAACCCGAATCCAAACCCTAACCCTAACACTAACCCTAACCCTAACCTTAACCTGAACCCGAACCCGAACCCTAACCGAAACCATAACCCTAACCCGAATGCTAACCCGAACCTAAACCGAACCATAACACGAACCCTAAACTAACCCTAACCCTTACTCGAACGCTAACCTCAACCCTAATCCGAACCCTAACCCTAACCCGTACCTGAACCCTAAACCAAACCCGAACCCTAACACGAACCCTAACCCTAACCCTAACCCTCACCCGATACCTAAACCTAACCCGAACCCGAACCCAAACCCAAAACCTATCCCTTACCAAACCCTAACCCTAACCTGAAACTTAACCAGAAACTTAACCAGAACCCTAACCTAACCTTAACCCTAACCTGAACCCTAACCCGAAACCTAACCTGAACCCTAAACCGAACTCTAATCCTAAACCTAAATCTAACCCTAACCCAAACCTGAAACCGAATCCCAACCCGAACCCTAACCCTAACCGAAACCCTAACCCGAAGGCTAACCCGAAGGCTAACACGAACCCTAACCCAAACCCTAACGCTAACCGTAACCTTTACTCGAATGCTAAACCGAACCCTAACACGAACCCTAACCCTAACCCGAATCCGAACCCTAACCCAAACCCGAACCCTAACCCAAACCCTAACCTGAACCCGAACCCTAAACCTAACCCGAACCCGAACTCGAACCCTAACCCGAACCCTAACCCGAACCCCAACATGAAGCCGAACCCTGAACCTAACCCGAAACCTAACCCTAACCCAAACCCTAACCCTAATCCGAAACCTACCCTAACCCGAAACTGAACCCTAACACAATCCCGAACCCTAATCCGAACCCCAAACCTACAATGAACCCTAAACCTAACCCTAACCCTAACCCCTAACCCTGACACTAACCCCTAAACCTAGCCCTAACCCTAACCCCTAGCCCTAACCCTACCCCTAAACCTAACCCTAACTCTAACCCTAACACAACCCTAACCCTAAACCTAACCCTAAATCAAAAGCCTAACACTTAAACCTAACCCTAACACTCACCTAACCCAAACACCTAACCCTAACCCTGAACCTAAACCTAACCAGAACCCTAACCCGAACCCAACATGAACCCTAACCCGATCCCTAACCCAACCCGAACCCGAATCCTAACCCTAAACCTAACCCTAACCCGAACCAAAGCCAAAACCTACCCTACCCGAAACCTAACCCTAAACTGAAACCTAACCAGAAATCTAACCCGACCCTAACTTAACCCTAACACTAACCCGAACCCTAACACTAACCCGAACCTGAACCCTAACCCTAACGGTAACCTTTACCCGAACGATAAGGTGAACGCTAATCTGAACCCTAACGTTAACCCGAACCCAAGCCCTAACCCGAACCCGAACCCTAACCTTAAAACGAACCAGAACCCTAACCCAAACGCGAAACCGAACACTAACCTGACCGCTAAACCTAACCCTAACTCGATCCGGAACCCTTAACCCTAACCACATCCCAAACCATAACCCTAACCCGAAACCTAACCTGACCCCGAACCCTAAACCGAACCCTAACCCGAACCCTTACCCAAACCCTAACCTGAAGCCGAAACCTAACCTGAACCAGAACCAAACCCGAAACCAAACTCGAAACCTATCCCTAATGCTAACCGTAACCCTAAACCCTAACCCTAACTCTAAACCTAATCGTAAACCGAACCCCTAAACGTTAACCTAACCCTAACCCTAACCCCTAACCCTAACCCTAAACCTAACCCCTAACCCTAACACTAACACTAACCCTAACCCCAACCCTAAACTTAGCCCCTAACACTAACCCTAATCCTATCCCCTAAACCTAACCCTAACCCCTAACCCTAACCCTAACCCTAACCCAACCCTAACCCTAACCTAAACCTAAACCTAACCCTAAACCCTAAAACCTACCTAACCCTAAACCTGACCCTAACGCTAACCCGAAACCTAACCTTAAAACGAAACCGATCCCTAACACCAACCCGAACCCTAAACCGAACCCGAACCATTATCCGAACCTAAAACCTAACATAAACCCTAACCTTAAACCCTAACCCGAACCCGAACCCAAATCCTAACCCGAACCCTAACCGTAACCCTAACCTGAATGCAAACCTGAACCCTAAACCGAAACCTAACCCGAATCCTATACCTAACTGTAACCCTTACTCGAACGCTAACCCGAACCCTAACCAGAACTCTAAACCTAACCCGTACCCGAACCCTAAACCGAACCCGAACCCTAACACAAACCCTAACCCTAACACTATACCTAACCCTAACCCTAAACCTAACCCGAACCCGAACCAAACCCGAAACCTACCCCTACCCGAACCCTAACCCTAACCAGAAAACTAAGCAGAAACCTAACCAGAACCCTAACCTAACCCTAACCCTAACTTGAATCCTAACCCGAAACCTAACCCGAACCCTAAACTGAACCCTAATCCTAACCCTAAATCTAACCCTAACCCGAACCCGAACCCAAATCCTAACCCGAACCCTAACCCTAACCGGAACCCTAACCCAAACGCTAACCCAAAACCTAACCCGAACACTAAGTCGAACCCTAACACTAACCGTAAACTTTACTCGAACTCTAACCCGAACCCTAACACGAACCCTAACCCTAACGTGAATCCGAACCCTAAACCAAACCTGAACCCTAACCCAAACCCTAACCCGAACCCTAACCCTAACTGTAACCCTAAACAAATGCTAACCCGAACCCTACCCGAACCCTAACCTGAACCCAAACACGAACCCGAACCCTGAACCTACCCCGAAACCTAACCCTAACCCGAACCAGAACCCAAATCCTAACCCGAACCCTAACCCTAACTGTAACCCTAAACAAACGCTAACAGGAACCCTAAACCGAAACCTAAACTGAAACTTAACCCTAACCGTAACACTTACTCAAACGCTAACTTGAACCCTAACCCAAAGTCTAACCCTAACCCGTACCCGAACCCTAAACCGAACATCAACCCTAACCTGACCCGAACCCTAATCCGAACAAAAAACCTAACATAAACCTTAAGCCTAACCCCTAACCCTAACCCTAAACCTAACACTAAACCTAACCCTACCATTACACAAACCCTAACCCAAACCCGAAACCGAACCCTAACCCAAACCCTAACCCAAACCCTAACCCGGACACGAACCCTAACCCAAAACCTAACCCTAACACTAACCCGAACCCTAACCTGAACCCGAACCCTAACCCAAACCCTAACCCTAACCCGAACCCTAAACCTAACCTGAAACCTAACCCGAAACCTAACCCGAACCCTAATCCGAAACCTACCCTAACGCTAATCCTAAATCTAACCCGAACCCTAATCCTAACCCGAACCCTAACACTAACCATAGCCCTAACCTGAACGCTAACATGAAACCTAACCCGAACCCTAACCCGAACCCTAACCCGAACCATAACCTAACCGTAACACTTACTCGAACGCTAACCCGAACCTTTACCCGAACCCTAACCCTAACCGGTACCCGAGCCCTAAACCGAACCGGAACCCTAACACCCACCCGAAACTTAACCCTAATCCGAACCCGAACCAAAACCTAACCCGAACCATATCCCTAACCCGTACCCGAACCCTAACCCTAACCCGAATCCGAACCCGAACCCTAAAACAAACCCTAACCCTAACCCGAATCTGAACCCTAAACCTAACCCTAACCTGAACCCAAACCGGAAATCTAACCCTACGCGATCGCTAACCCTAACCCGAAACCTAACCAGAAACCTAACCAGAAACCTAACCTAACCCTTACCCTAACCCAAAACCTAACCCAAACCTGAACCCGAACCCGAACCCTAACTCGAACCCTAACCCGATACCGAACCCTAACCCTAACCTGAACCCTAACCCTAACCCGAAAGCTAACCTAACCCTAACCCTCTCCTTAACCCTAACCCGAACCCAAACCCAAAACATAACCCTACCTGAAACCTAACCCTAAACCGATACCTAACCAGAGACCTAACCCGAACCCAAACCTAACCCTAACCGTAACCCAAACCCTAACCCTAACCTGATCCTGAACCCTAACCCTAACCCGAAAGCTAACCTAACCCTAAACCTATCCTTAACCCTAACCAGAACCCTTAACCTAACCAGAACCCTAACCAGAACCCTAACCCGAACACTAACCCGATCCCTAATCCTACCCTAACCCAAACCCGTACCCGAACCCTAACTCTCAACCTAACCCTAACCCGTACCCAACCCGAAACCTAACCCTACCCGAACCCTAACCCTAACCTGAAACCTAACCAGAAACCTAACCAGAACCCTAACCTAACCCTAACCCTAACCCGAACCCTAACCTGAAACCTAACCCGAACCCTAATCTGAACCCTACTCTAACCCTAAATCTAACCCTAACCCGAACCCGAACCCGAATCCTAACCCGAACCCTAACCCTAACCCTAACCCTAAACTGAACGCTAACCCGAACCCTAACCCGATCCATAATCCGAACCCTAACCCTAACCGGAACCTTTACTCTAACGCTAACCCGAACCCTAACACGAACCTTAACCCTAACCCAAATCCGAACCCTAACCGAACCACGAACCCTAACCCAAACCCTAACCCAAACCCAAACCCGAACCCTAACCTGAAACCGAACACGAAACTGAACCCTGAACCTACCCCGAAACCTAACCCTAACCCGAACCAGAACCCAAATCCTAACCTGAATCCTAACCGTAACCGTAACCCTAAACAAATGCTAACACGAACCCTAAACCGAACCCTAACCCGAACCTTAACCCTAACCGTAACACTTACTCGAACGCTAACTCGAACCCTAACCCGAAGTCTAACCCTAACCCGTACCCGAACCCTAAACCGAACACAAACCCTAACCCAAACCCAAACCTAATCCGAACACAAAACCTAACATAAACCTTAAGCCTAACCCCTAACCCTAACCCTAAACCTAACACTAAACCTAACCCTACCATTACACAAACCATAACCCGAACCCTAACACTAACCCGAATCCAAACCCTAACCCTAACACTAACCCTAACCCTAACCTTAACCTGAACCCGAACCCGAACCCTAACCGAAACCATAACCCTAACCCGAATGCTAACCCGAACCTAAACCGAACCATAACACGAACCCTAAACTAACCCTAACCCTTACTCGAACGCTAACCTCAACCCTAATCCGAACCCTAACCCTAACCCGTACCTGAACCCTAAACCAAACCCGAACCCTAACACGAACCCTAACCCTAACCCTAACCCTCACCCGATACCTAAACCTAACCCGAACCCGAACCCAAACCCAAAACCTATCCCTTACCAAACCCTAACCCTAACCTGAAACTTAACCAGAAACTTAACCAGAACCCTAACCTAACCTTAACCCTAACCTGAACCCTAACCCGAAACCTAACCTGAACCCTAAACCGAACTCTAATCCTAAACCTAAATCTAACCCTAACCCAAACCTGAAACCGAATCCCAACCCGAACCCTAACCCTAACCGAAACCCTAACCCGAAGGCTAACCCGAAGGCTAACACGAACCCTAACCCAAACCCTAACGCTAACCGTAACCTTTACTCGAATGCTAAACCGAACCCTAACACGAACCCTAACCCTAACCCGAATCCGAACCCTAACCCAAACCCGAACCCTAACCCAAACCCTAACCTGAACCCGAACCCTAAACCTAACCCGAACCCGAACTCGAACCCTAACCCGAACCCTAACCCGAACCACAACATGAAGCCGAACCCTGAACCTAACCCGAAACCTAACCCTAACCCAAACCCTAACCCTAATCCGAAACCTACCCTAACCCGAAACTGAACCCTAACACAATCCCGAACCCTAATCCGAACCCCAAACCTACAATGAACCCTAAACCTAACCCTAACCCTAACCCCTAACCCTGACACTAACCCCTAAACCTAGCCCTAACCCTAACCCCTAGCCCTAACCCTACCCCTAAACCTAACCCTAACTCTAACCCTAACACAACCCTAACCCTAAACCTAACCCTAAATCAAAAGCCTAACACTTAAACCTAACCCTAACACTCACCTAACCCAAACACCTAACCCTAACCCTGAACCTAAACCTAACCAGAACCCTAACCCGAACCCAACATGAACCCTAACCCGATCCCTAACCCAACCCGAACCCGAATCCTAACCCTAAACCTAACCCTAACCCGAACCAAAGCCAAAACCTACCCTACCCGAAACCTAACCCTAAACTGAAACCTAACCAGAAATCTAACCCGACCCTAACTTAACCCTAACACTAACCCGAACCCTAACACTAACCCGAACCTGAACCCTAACCCTAACGGTAACCTTTACCCGAACGATAAGGTGAACGCTAATCTGAACCCTAACGTTAACCCGAACCCAAGCCCTAACCCGAACCCGAACCCTAACCTTAAAACGAACCAGAACCCTAACCCAAACGCGAAACCGAACACTAACCTGACCGCTAAACCTAACCCTAACTCGATCCGGAACCCTTAACCCTAACCACATCCCAAACCATAACCCTAACCCGAAACCTAACCTGACCCCGAACCCTAAACCGAACCCTAACCCGAACCCTTACCCAAACCCTAACCTGAAGCCGAAACCTAACCTGAACCAGAACCAAACCCGAAACCAAACTCGAAACCTATCCCTAATGCTAACCGTAACCCTAAACCCTAACCCTAACTCTAAACCTAATCGTAAACCGAACCCCTAAACGTTAACCTAACCCTAACCCTAACCCCTAACCCTAACCCTAAACCTAACCCCTAACCCTAACACTAACACTAACCCTAACCCCAACCCTAAACTTAGCCCCTAACACTAACCCTAATCCTATCCCCTAAACCTAACCCTAACCCCTAACCCTAACCCTAACCCTAACCCAACCCTAACCCTAACCTAAACCTAAACCTAACCCTAAACCCTAAAACCTACCTAACCCTAAACCTGACCCTAACGCTAACCCGAAACCTAACCTTAAAACGAAACCGATCCCTAACACCAACCCGAACCCTAAACCGAACCCGAACCATTATCCGAACCTAAAACCTAACATAAACCCTAACCTTAAACCCTAACCCGAACCCGAACCCAAATCCTAACCCGAACCCTAACCGTAACCCTAACCTGAATGCAAACCTGAACCCTAAACCGAAACCTAACCCGAATCCTATACCTAACTGTAACCCTTACTCGAACGCTAACCCGAACCCTAACCAGAACTCTAAACCTAACCCGTACCCGAACCCTAAACCGAACCCGAACCCTAACACAAACCCTAACCCTAACACTATACCTAACCCTAACCCTAAACCTAACCCGAACCCGAACCAAACCCGAAACCTACCCCTACCCGAACCCTAACCCTAACCAGAAAACTAAGCAGAAACCTAACCAGAACCCTAACCTAACCCTAACCCTAACTTGAATCCTAACCCGAAACCTAACCCGAACCCTAAACTGAACCCTAATCCTAACCCTAAATCTAACCCTAACCCGAACCCGAACCCAAATCCTAACCCGAACCCTAACCCTAACCGGAACCCTAACCCAAACGCTAACCCAAAACCTAACCCGAACACTAAGTCGAACCCTAACACTAACCGTAAACTTTACTCGAACTCTAACCCGAACCCTAACACGAACCCTAACCCTAACGTGAATCCGAACCCTAAACCAAACCTGAACCCTAACCCAAACCCTAACCCGAACCCTAACCCTAACTGTAACCCTAAACAAATGCTAACCCGAACCCTACCCGAACCCTAACCTGAACCCAAACACGAACCCGAACCCTGAACCTACCCCGAAACCTAACCCTAACCCGAACCAGAACCCAAATCCTAACCCGAACCCTAACCCTAACTGTAACCCTAAACAAACGCTAACAGGAACCCTAAACCGAAACCTAAACTGAAACTTAACCCTAACCGTAACACTTACTCAAACGCTAACTTGAACCCTAACCCAAAGTCTAACCCTAACCCGTACCCGAACCCTAAACCGAACATCAACCCTAACCTGACCCGAACCCTAATCCGAACAAAAAACCTAACATAAACCTTAAGCCTAACCCCTAACCCTAACCCTAAACCTAACACTAAACCTAACCCTACCATTACACAAACCCTAACCCAAACCCGAAACCGAACCCTAACCCAAACCCTAACCCAAACCCTAACCCGGACACGAACCCTAACCCAAAACCTAACCCTAACACTAACCCGAACCCTAACCTGAACCCGAACCCTAACCCAAACCCTAACCCTAACCCGAACCCTAAACCTAACCTGAAACCTAACCCGAAACCTAACCCGAACCCTAATCCGAAACCTACCCTAACGCTAATCCTAAATCTAACCCGAACCCTAATCCTAACCCGAACCCTA
The DNA here is from genome assembly GCA_032313775.1 of Urocyon cinereoargenteus. Classification (NCBI taxonomy): domain Eukaryota; kingdom Metazoa; phylum Chordata; class Mammalia; order Carnivora; family Canidae; genus Urocyon; species Urocyon cinereoargenteus. The sequence continues at coordinate 1,793,156 of JAVLSZ010000006.1, forward strand.
ACACTAACCATAGCCCTAACCTGAACGCTAACATGAAACCTAACCCGAACCCTAACCCGAACCCTAACCCGAACCATAACCTAACCGTAACACTTACTCGAACGCTAACCCGAACCTTTACCCGAACCCTAACCCTAACCGGTACCCGAGCCCTAAACCGAACCGGAACCCTAACACCCACCCGAAACTTAACCCTAATCCGAACCCGAACCAAAACCTAACCCGAACCATATCCCTAACCCGTACCCGAACCCTAACCCTAACCCGAATCCGAACCCGAACCCTAAAACAAACCCTAACCCTAACCCGAATCTGAACCCTAAACCTAACCCTAACCTGAACCCAAACCGGAAATCTAACCCTACGCGATCGCTAACCCTAACCCGAAACCTAACCAGAAACCTAACCAGAAACCTAACCTAACCCTTACCCTAACCCAAAACCTAACCCAAACCTGAACCCGAACCCGAACCCTAACTCGAACCCTAACCCGATACCGAACCCTAACCCTAACCTGAACCCTAACCCTAACCCGAAAGCTAACCTAACCCTAACCCTCTCCTTAACCCTAACCCGAACCCAAACCCAAAACATAACCCTACCTGAAACCTAACCCTAAACCGATACCTAACCAGAGACCTAACCCGAACCCAAACCTAACCCTAACCGTAACCCAAACCCTAACCCTAACCTGATCCTGAACCCTAACCCTAACCCGAAAGCTAACCTAACCCTAAACCTATCCTTAACCCTAACCAGAACCCTTAACCTAACCAGAACCCTAACCAGAACCCTAACCCGAACACTAACCCGATCCCTAATCCTACCCTAACCCAAACCCGTACCCGAACCCTAACTCTCAACCTAACCCTAACCCGTACCCAACCCGAAACCTAACCCTACCCGAACCCTAACCCTAACCTGAAACCTAACCAGAAACCTAACCAGAACCCTAACCTAACCCTAACCCTAACCCGAACCCTAACCTGAAACCTAACCCGAACCCTAATCTGAACCCTACTCTAACCCTAAATCTAACCCTAACCCGAACCCGAACCCGAATCCTAACCCGAACCCTAACCCTAACCCTAACCCTAAACTGAACGCTAACCCGAACCCTAACCCGATCCATAATCCGAACCCTAACCCTAACCGGAACCTTTACTCTAACGCTAACCCGAACCCTAACACGAACCTTAACCCTAACCCAAATCCAAACCCTAACCGAACCACGAACCCTAACCCAAACCCTAACCCAAACCCAAACCCGAACCCTAACCTGAAACCGAACACGAAACTGAACCCTGAACCTACCCCGAAACCTAACCCTAACCCGAACCAGAACCCAAATCCTAACCTGAATCCTAACCGTAACCGTAACCCTAAACAAATGCTAACACGAACCCTAAACCGAACCCTAACCCGAACCTTAACCCTAACCGTAACACTTACTCGAACGCTAACTCAAACCCTAACCCGAAGTCTAACCCTAACCCGTACCCGAACCCTAAACCGAACACAAACCCTAACCCAAACCCAAACCTAATCCGAACACAAAACCTAACATAAACCTTAAGCCTAACCCCTAACCCTAACCCTAAACCTAACACTAAACCTAACCCTACCATTACACAAACCATAACCCGAACCCTAACACTAACCCGAATCCAAACCCTAACCCTAACACTAACCCTAACCCTAACCTTAACCTGAACCCGAACCCGAACCCTAACCGAAACCATAACCCTAACCCGAATGCTAACCCGAACCTAAACCGAACCATAACACGAACCCTAAACTAACCCTAACCCTTACTCGAACGCTAACCTCAACCCTAATCCGAACCCTAACCCTAACCCGTACCTGAACCCTAAACCAAACCCGAACCCTAACACGAACCCTAACCCTAACCCTAACCCTCACCCGATACCTAAACCTAACCCGAACCCGAACCCAAACCCAAAACCTATCCCTTACCAAACCCTAACCCTAACCTGAAACTTAACCAGAAACTTAACCAGAACCCTAACCTAACCTTAACCCTAACCTGAACCCTAACCCGAAACCTAACCTGAACCCTAAACCGAACTCTAATCCTAAACCTAAATCTAACCCTAACCCAAACCTGAAACCGAATCCCAACCCGAACCCTAACCCTAACCGAAACCCTAACCCGAAGGCTAACCCGAAGGCTAACCCGAACCCTAACCCAAACCCTAACGCTAACCGTAACCTTTACTCGAATGCTAAACCGAACCCTAACACGAACCCTAACCCTAACCCGAATCCGAACCCTAACCCAAACCCGAACCCTAACCCAAACCCTAACCTGAACCCGAACCCTAAACCTAACCCGAACCCGAACTCGAACCCTAAACCGAACCCTAACCCGAACCCCAACATGAAGCCGAACCCTGAACCTAACCCGAAACCTAACCCTAACCCAAACCCTAACCCTAATCCGAAACCTACCCTAACCCGAAACTGAACCCTAACACAATCCCGAACCCTAATCCGAACCCCAAACCTACAATGAACCCTAAACCTAACCCTAACCCTAACCCCTAACCCTGACACTAACCCCTAAACCTAGCCCTAACCCTAACCCCTAGCCCTAACCCTACCCCTAAACCTAACCCTAACTCTAACCCTAACACAACCCTAACCCTAAACCTAACCCTAAATCAAAAGCCTAACACTTAAACCTAACCCTAACACTCACCTAACCCAAACACCTAACCCTAACCCTGAACCTAAACCTAACCAGAACCCTAACCCGAACCCAACATGAACCCTAACCCGATCCCTAACCCAACCCGAACCCGAATCCTAACCCTAAACCTAACCCTAACCCGAACCAAAGCCAAAACCTACCCTACCCGAAACCTAACCCTAAACTGAAACCTAACCAGAAATCTAACCCGACCCTAACTTAACCCTAACACTAACCCGAACCCTAACACTAACCCGAACCTGAACCCTAACCCTAACGGTAACCTTTACCCGAACGATAAGGTGAACGCTAATCTGAACCCTAACGTTAACCCGAACCCAAGCCCTAACCCGAACCCGAACCCTAACCTTAAAACGAACCAGAACCCTAACCCAAACGCGAAACCGAACACTAACCTGACCGCTAAACCTAACCCTAACTCGATCCGGAACCCTTAACCCTAACCACATCCCAAACCATAACCCTAACCCGAAACCTAACCTGACCCCGAACCCTAAACCGAACCCTAACCCGAACCCTTACCCAAACCCTAACCTGAAGCCGAAACCTAACCTGAACCAGAACCAAACCCGAAACCAAACTCGAAACCTATCCCTAATGCTAACCGTAACCCTAAACCCTAACCCTAACTCTAAACCTAATCGTAAACCGAACCCCTAAACGTTAACCTAACCCTAACCCTAACCCCTAACCCTAACCCTAAACCTAACCCCTAACCCTAACACTAACACTAACCCTAACCCCAACCCTAAACTTAACCCCTAACACTAACCCTAATCCTATCCCCTAAACCTAACCCTAACCCCTAACCCTAACCCTAACCCTAACCCAACCCTAACCCTAACCTAAACCTAAACCTAACCCTAAACCCTAAAACCTACCTAACCCTAAACCTGACCCTAACGCTAACCCGAAACCTAACCTTAAAACGAAACCGATCCCTAACACCAACCCGAACCCTAAACCGAACCCGAACCATTATCCGAACCTAAAACCTAACATAAACCCTAACCTTAAACCCTAACCCGAACCCGAACCCAAATCCTAACCCGAACCCTAACCGTAACCCTAACCTGAATGCAAACCTGAACCCTAAACCGAAACCTAACCCGAATCCTATACCTAACTGTAACCCTTACTCGAACGCTAACCCGAACCCTAACCAGAACTCTAAACCTAACCCGTACCCGAACCCTAAACCGAACCCGAACCCTAACACAAACCCTAACCCTAACACTATACCTAACCCTAACCCTAAACCTAACCCGAACCCGAACCAAACCCGAAACCTACCCCTACCCGAACCCTAACCCTAACCAGAAAACTAAGCAGAAACCTAACCAGAACCCTAACCTAACCCTAACCCTAACTTGAATCCTAACCCGAAACCTAACCCGAACCCTAAACTGAACCCTAATCCTAACCCTAAATCTAACCCTAACCCGAACCCGAACCCAAATCCTAACCCGAACCCTAACCCTAACCGGAACCCTAACCCAAACGCTAACCCAAAACCTAACCCGAACACTAAGTCGAACCCTAACACTAACCGTAAACTTTACTCGAACTCTAACCCGAACCCTAACACGAACCCTAACCCTAACGTGAATCCGAACCCTAAACCAAACCTGAACCCTAACCCAAACCCTAACCCGAACCCTAACCCTAACTGTAACCCTAAACAAATGCTAACCCGAACCCTACCCGAACCCTAACCTGAACCCAAACACGAACCCGAACCCTGAACCTACCCCGAAACCTAACCCTAACCCGAACCAGAACCCAAATCCTAACCCGAACCCTAACCCTAACTGTAACCCTAAACAAACGCTAACACGAACCCTAAACCGAAACCTAAACTGAAACTTAACCCTAACCGTAACACTTACTCAAACGCTAACTTGAACCCTAACCCAAAGTCTAACCCTAACCCGTACCCGAACCCTAAACCGAACATCAACCCTAACCTGACCCGAACCCTAATCCGAACAAAAAACCTAACATAAACCTTAAGCCTAACCCCTAACCCTAACCCTAAACCTAACACTAAACCTAACCCTACCATTACACAAACCCTAACCCAAACCCGAAACCGAACCCTAACCCAAACCCTAACCCGGACACGAACCCTAACCCAAAACCTAACCCTAACACTAACCCGAACCCTAACCTGAACCCGAACCCTAACCCAAACCCTAACCCTAACCCGAACCCTAAACCTAACCTGAAACCTAACCCGAAACCTAACCCGAACCCTAATCCGAAACCTACCCTAACGCTAATCCTAAATCTAACCCGAACCCTAATCCTAACCCGAACCCTAACACTAACCATAGCCCTAACCTGAACGCTAACATGAAACCTAACCCGAACCCTAACCCGAACCCTAACCCGAACCATAACCTAACCGTAACACTTACTCGAACGCTAACCCGAACCTTTACCCGAACCCTAACCCTAACCGGTACCCGAGCCCTAAACCGAACCGGAACCCTAACACCCACCCGAAACTTAACCCTAATCCGAACCCGAACCAAAACCTAACCCGAACCATATCCCTAACCCGTACCCGAACCCTAACCCTAACCCGAATCCGAACCCGAACCCTAAAACAAACCCTAACCCTAACCCGAATCTGAACCCTAAACCTAACCCTAACCTGAACCCAAACCGGAAATCTAACCCTACGCGATCGCTAACCCTAACCCGAAACCTAACCAGAAACCTAACCAGAAACCTAACCTAACCCTTACCCTAACCCAAAACCTAACCCAAACCTGAACCCGAACCCGAACCCTAACTCGAACCCTAACCCGATACCGAACCCTAACCCTAACCTGAACCCTAACCCTAACCCGAAAGCTAACCTAACCCTAACCCTCTCCTTAACCCTAACCCGAACCCAAACCCAAAACATAACCCTACCTGAAACCTAACCCTAAACCGATACCTAACCAGAGACCTAACCCGAACCCAAACCTAACCCTAACCGTAACCCAAACCCTAACCCTAACCTGATCCTGAACCCTAACCCTAACCCGAAAGCTAACCTAACCCTAAACCTATCCTTAACCCTAACCAGAACCCTTAACCTAACCAGAACCCTAACCAGAACCCTAACCCGAACACTAACCCGATCCCTAATCCTACCCTAACCCAAACCCGTACCCGAACCCTAACTCTCAACCTAACCCTAACCCGTACCCAACCCGAAACCTAACCCTACCCGAACCCTAACCCTAACCTGAAACCTAACCAGAAACCTAACCAGAACCCTAACCTAACCCTAACCCTAACCCGAACCCTAACCTGAAACCTAACCCGAACCCTAATCTGAACCCTACTCTAACCCTAAATCTAACCCTAACCCGAACCCGAACCCGAATCCTAACCCGAACCCTAACCCTAACCCTAACCCTAAACTGAACGCTAACCCGAACCCTAACCCGATCCATAATCCGAACCCTAACCCTAACCGGAACCTTTACTCTAACGCTAACCCGAACCCTAACACGAACCTTAACCCTAACCCAAATCCAAACCCTAACCGAACCACGAACCCTAACCCAAACCCTAACCCAAACCCAAACCCGAACCCTAACCTGAAACCGAACACGAAACTGAACCCTGAACCTACCCCGAAACCTAACCCTAACCCGAACCAGAACCCAAATCCTAACCTGAATCCTAACCGTAACCGTAACCCTAAACAAATGCTAACACGAACCCTAAACCGAACCCTAACCCGAACCTTAACCCTAACCGTAACACTTACTCGAACGCTAACTCAAACCCTAACCCGAAGTCTAACCCTAACCCGTACCCGAACCCTAAACCGAACACAAACCCTAACCCAAACCCAAACCTAATCCGAACACAAAACCTAACATAAACCTTAAGCCTAACCCCTAACCCTAACCCTAAACCTAACACTAAACCTAACCCTACCATTACACAAACCATAACCCGAACCCTAACACTAACCCGAATCCAAACCCTAACCCTAACACTAACCCTAACCCTAACCTTAACCTGAACCCGAACCCGAACCCTAACCGAAACCATAACCCTAACCCGAATGCTAACCCGAACCTAAACCGAACCATAACACGAACCCTAAACTAACCCTAACCCTTACTCGAACGCTAACCTCAACCCTAATCCGAACCCTAACCCTAACCCGTACCTGAACCCTAAACCAAACCCGAACCCTAACACGAACCCTAACCCTAACCCTAACCCTCACCCGATACCTAAACCTAACCCGAACCCGAACCCAAACCCAAAACCTATCCCTTACCAAACCCTAACCCTAACCTGAAACTTAACCAGAAACTTAACCAGAACCCTAACCTAACCTTAACCCTAACCTGAACCCTAACCCGAAACCTAACCTGAACCCTAAACCGAACTCTAATCCTAAACCTAAATCTAACCCTAACCCAAACCTGAAACCGAATCCCAACCCGAACCCTAACCCTAACCGAAACCCTAACCCGAAGGCTAACCCGAAGGCTAACCCGAACCCTAACCCAAACCCTAACGCTAACCGTAACCTTTACTCGAATGCTAAACCGAACCCTAACACGAACCCTAACCCTAACCCGAATCCGAACCCTAACCCAAACCCGAACCCTAACCCAAACCCTAACCTGAACCCGAACCCTAAACCTAACCCGAACCCGAACTCGAACCCTAAACCGAACCCTAACCCGAACCCCAACATGAAGCCGAACCCTGAACCTAACCCGAAACCTAACCCTAACCCAAACCCTAACCCTAATCCGAAACCTACCCTAACCCGAAACTGAACCCTAACACAATCCCGAACCCTAATCCGAACCCCAAACCTACAATGAACCCTAAACCTAACCCTAACCCTAACCCCTAACCCTGACACTAACCCCTAAACCTAGCCCTAACCCTAACCCCTAGCCCTAACCCTACCCCTAAACCTAACCCTAACTCTAACCCTAACACAACCCTAACCCTAAACCTAACCCTAAATCAAAAGCCTAACACTTAAACCTAACCCTAACACTCACCTAACCCAAACACCTAACCCTAACCCTGAACCTAAACCTAACCAGAACCCTAACCCGAACCCAACATGAACCCTAACCCGATCCCTAACCCAACCCGAACCCGAATCCTAACCCTAAACCTAACCCTAACCCGAACCAAAGCCAAAACCTACCCTACCCGAAACCTAACCCTAAACTGAAACCTAACCAGAAATCTAACCCGACCCTAACTTAACCCTAACACTAACCCGAACCCTAACACTAACCCGAACCTGAACCCTAACCCTAACGGTAACCTTTACCCGAACGATAAGGTGAACGCTAATCTGAACCCTAACGTTAACCCGAACCCAAGCCTTAACCCGAACCCGAACCCTAACCTTAAAACGAACCAGAACCCTAACCCAAACGCGAAACCGAACACTAACCTGACCGCTAAACCTAACCCTAACTCGATCCGGAACCCTTAACCCTAACCACATCCCAAACCATAACCCTAACCCGAAACCTAACCTGACCCCGAACCCTAAACCGAACCCTAACCCGAACCCTTACCCAAACCCTAACCTGAAGCCGAAACCTAACCTGAACCAGAACCAAACCCGAAACCAAACTCGAAACCTATCCCTAATGCTAACCGTAACCCTAAACCCTAACCCTAACTCTAAACCTAATCGTAAACCGAACCCCTAAACGTTAACCTAACCCTAACCCTAACCCCTAACCCTAACCCTAAACCTAACCCCTAACCCTAACACTAACACTAACCCTAACCCCAACCCTAAACTTAACCCCTAACACTAACCCTAATCCTATCCCCTAAACCTAACCCTAACCCCTAACCCTAACCCTAACCCTAACCCAACCCTAACCCTAACCTAAACCTAAACCTAACCCTAAACCCTAAAACCTACCTAACCCTAAACCTGACCCTAACGCTAACCCGAAACCTAACCTTAAAACGAAACCGATCCCTAACACCAACCCGAACCCTAAACCGAACCCGAACCATTATCCGAACCTAAAACCTAACATAAACCCTAACCTTAAACCCTAACCCGAACCCGAACCCAAATCCTAACCCGAACCCTAACCGTAACCCTAACCTGAATGCAAACCTGAACCCTAAACCGAAACCTAACCCGAATCCTATACCTAACTGTAACCCTTACTCGAACGCTAACCCGAACCCTAACCAGAACTCTAAACCTAACCCGTACCCGAACCCTAAACCGAACCCGAACCCTAACACAAACCCTAACCCTAACACTATACCTAACCCTAACCCTAAACCTAACCCGAACCCGAACCAAACCCGAAACCTACCCCTACCCGAACCCTAACCCTAACCAGAAAACTAAGCAGAAACCTAACCAGAACCCTAACCTAACCCTAACCCTAACTTGAATCCTAACCCGAAACCTAACCCGAACCCTAAACTGAACCCTAATCCTAACCCTAAATCTAACCCTAACCCGAACCCGAACCCAAATCCTAACCCGAACCCTAACCCTAACCGGAACCCTAACCCAAACGCTAACCCAAAACCTAACCCGAACACTAAGTCGAACCCTAACACTAACCGTAAACTTTACTCGAACTCTAACCCGAACCCTAACACGAACCCTAACCCTAACGTGAATCCGAACCCTAAACCAAACCTGAACCCTAACCCAAACCCTAACCCGAACCCTAACCCTAACTGTAACCCTAAACAAATGCTAACCCGAACCCTACCCGAACCCTAACCTGAACCCAAACACGAACCCGAACCCTGAACCTACCCCGAAACCTAACCCTAACCCGAACCAGAACCCAAATCCTAACCCGAACCCTAACCCTAACTGTAACCCTAAACAAACGCTAACACGAACCCTAAACCGAAACCTAAACTGAAACTTAACCCTAACCGTAACACTTACTCAAACGCTAACTTGAACCCTAACCCAAAGTCTAACCCTAACCCGTACCCGAACCCTAAACCGAACATCAACCCTAACCTGACCCGAACCCTAATCCGAACAAAAAACCTAACATAAACCTTAAGCCTAACCCCTAACCCTAACCCTAAACCTAACACTAAACCTAACCCTACCATTACACAAACCCTAACCCAAACCCGAAACCGAACCCTAACCCAAACCCTAACCCGGACACGAACCCTAACCCAAAACCTAACCCTAACACTAACCCGAACCCTAACCTGAACCCGAACCCTAACCCAAACCCTAACCCTAACCCGAACCCTAAACCTAACCTGAAACCTAACCCGAAACCTAACCCGAACCCTAATCCGAAACCTACCCTAACGCTAATCCTAAATCTAACCCGAACCCTAATCCTAACCCGAACCCTAACACTAACCATAGCCCTAACCTGAACGCTAACATGAAACCTAACCCGAACCCTAACCCGAACCCTAACCCGAACCATAACCTAACCGTAACACTTACTCGAACGCTAACCCGAACCTTTACCCGAACCCTAACCCTAACCGGTACCCGAGCCCTAAACCGAACCGGAACCCTAACACCCACCCGAAACTTAACCCTAATCCGAACCCGAACCAAAACCTAACCCGAACCATATCCCTAACCCGTACCCGAACCCTAACCCTAACCCGAATCCGAACCCGAACCCTAAAACAAACCCTAACCCTAACCCGAATCTGAACCCTAAACCTAACCCTAACCTGAACCCAAACCGGAAATCTAACCCTACGCGATCGCTAACCCTAACCCGAAACCTAACCAGAAACCTAACCAGAAACCTAACCTAACCCTTACCCTAACCCAAAACCTAACCCAAACCTGAACCCGAACCCGAACCCTAACTCGAACCCTAACCCGATACCGAACCCTAACCCTAACCTGAACCCTAACCCTAACCCGAAAGCTAACCTAACCCTAACCCTCTCCTTAACCCTAACCCGAACCCAAACCCAAAACATAACCCTACCTGAAACCTAACCCTAAACCGATACCTAACCAGAGACCTAACCCGAACCCAAACCTAACCCTAACCGTAACCCAAACCCTAACCCTAACCTGATCCTGAACCCTAACCCTAACCCGAAAGCTAACCTAACCCTAAACCTATCCTTAACCCTAACCAGAACCCTTAACCTAACCAGAACCCTAACCAGAACCCTAACCCGAACACTAACCCGATCCCTAATCCTACCCTAACCCAAACCCGTACCCGAACCCTAACTCTCAACCTAACCCTAACCCGTACCCAACCCGAAACCTAACCCTACCCGAACCCTAACCCTAACCTGAAACCTAACCAGAAACCTAACCAGAACCCTAACCTAACCCTAACCCTAACCCGAACCCTAACCTGAAACCTAACCCGAACCCTAATCTGAACCCTACTCTAACCCTAAATCTAACCCTAACCCGAACCCGAACCCGAATCCTAACCCGAACCCTAACCCTAACCCTAACCCTAAACTGAACGCTAACCCGAACCCTAACCCGATCCATAATCCGAACCCTAACCCTAACCGGAACCTTTACTCTAACGCTAACCCGAACCCTAACACGAACCTTAACCCTAACCCAAATCCGAACCCTAACCGAACCACGAACCCTAACCCAAACCCTAACCCAAACCCAAACCCGAACCCTAACCTGAAACCGAACACGAAACTGAACCCTGAACCTACCCCGAAACCTAACCCTAACCCGAACCAGAACCCAAATCCTAACCTGAATCCTAACCGTAACCGTAACCCTAAACAAATGCTAACATGAACCCTAAACCGAACCCTAACCCGAACCTTAACCCTAACCGTAACACTTACTCGAACGCTAACTCGAACCCTAACCCGAAGTCTAACCCTAACCCGTACCCGAACCCTAAACCGAACACAAACCCTAACCCAAACCCAAACCTAATCCGAACACAAAACCTAACATAAACCTTAAGCCTAACCCCTAACCCTAACCCTAAACCTAACACTAAACCTAACCCTACCATTACACAAACCATAACCCAAACCCTAACACTAACCCGAATCCAAACCCTAACCCTAACACTAACCCTAACCCTAACCTTAACCTGAACCCGAACCCGAACCCTAACCGAAACCATAACCCTAACCCGAATGCTAACCCGAACCTAAACCGAACCATAACACGAACCCTAAACTAACCCTAACCCTTACTCGAACGCTAACCTCAACCCTAATCCGAACCCTAACCCTAACCCGTACCTGAACCCTAAACCAAACCCGAACCCTAACACGAACCCTAACCCTAACCCTAACCCTCACCCGATACCTAAACCTAACCCGAACCCGAACCCAAACCCAAAACCTATCCCTTACCAAACCCTAACCCTAACCTGAAACTTAACCAGAAACTTAACCAGAACCCTAACCTAACCTTAACCCTAACCTGAACCCTAACCCGAAACCTAACCTGAACCCTAAACCGAACTCTAATCCTAAACCTAAATCTAACCCTAACCCAAACCTGAAACCGAATCCCAACCCGAACCCTAACCCTAACCGAAACCCTAACCCGAAGGCTAACCCGAAGGCTAACACGAACCCTAACCCAAACCCTAACGCTAACCGTAACCTTTACTCGAATGCTAAACCGAACCCTAACACGAACCCTAACCCTAACCCGAATCCGAACCCTAACCCAAACCCGAACCCTAACCCAAACCCTAACCTGAACCCGAACCCTAAACCTAACCCGAACCCGAACTCGAACCCTAACCCGAACCCTAACCCGAACCCCAACATGAAGCCGAACCCTGAACCTAACCCGAAACCTAACCCTAACCCAAACCCTAACCCTAATCCGAAACCTACCCTAACCCGAAACTGAACCCTAACACAATCCCGAACCCTAATCCGAACCCCAAACCTACAATGAACCCTAAACCTAACCCTAACCCTAACCCCTAACCCTGACACTAACCCCTAAACCTAGCCCTAACCCTAACCCCTAGCCCTAACCCTACCCCTAAACCTAACCCTAACTCTAACCCTAACACAACCCTAACCCTAAACCTAACCCTAAATCAAAAGCCTAACACTTAAACCTAACCCTAACACTCACCTAACCCAAACACCTAACCCTAACCCTGAACCTAAACCTAACCAGAACCCTAACCCGAACCCAACATGAACCCTAACCCGATCCCTAACCCAACCCGAACCCGAATCCTAACCCTAAACCTAACCCTAACCCGAACCAAAGCCAAAACCTACCCTACCCGAAACCTAACCCTAAACTGAAACCTAACCAGAAATCTAACCCGACCCTAACTTAACCCTAACACTAACCCGAACCCTAACACTAACCCGAACCTGAACCCTAACCCTAACGGTAACCTTTACCCGAACGATAAGGTGAACGCTAATCTGAACCCTAACGTTAACCCGAACCCAAGCCCTAACCCGAACCCGAACCCTAACCTTAAAACGAACCAGAACCCTAACCCAAACGCGAAACCGAACACTAACCTGACCGCTAAACCTAACCCTAACTCGATCCGGAACCCTTAACCCTAACCACATCCCAAACCATAACCCTAACCCGAAACCTAACCTGACCCCGAACCCTAAACCGAACCCTAACCCGAACCCTTACCCAAACCCTAACCTGAAGCCGAAACCTAACCTGAACCAGAACCAAACCCGAAACCAAACTCGAAACCTATCCCTAATGCTAACCGTAACCCTAAACCCTAACCCTAACTCTAAACCTAATCGTAAACCGAACCCCTAAACGTTAACCTAACCCTAACCCTAACCCCTAACCCTAACCCTAAACCTAACCCCTAACCCTAACACTAACACTAACCCTAACCCCAACCCTAAACTTAGCCCCTAACACTAACCCTAATCCTATCCCCTAAACCTAACCCTAACCCCTAACCCTAACCCTAACCCTAACCCAACCCTAACCCTAACCTAAACCTAAACCTAACCCTAAACCCTAAAACCTACCTAACCCTAAACCTGACCCTAACGCTAACCCGAAACCTAACCTTAAAACGAAACCGATCCCTAACACCAACCCGAACCCTAAACCGAACCCGAACCATTATCCGAACCTAAAACCTAACATAAACCCTAACCTTAAACCCTAACCCGAACCCGAACCCAAATCCTAACCCGAACCCTAACCGTAACCCTAACCTGAATGCAAACCTGAACCCTAAACCGAAACCTAACCCGAATCCTATACCTAACTGTAACCCTTACTCGAACGCTAACCCGAACCCTAACCAGAACTCTAAACCTAACCCGTACCCGAACCCTAAACCGAACCCGAACCCTAACACAAACCCTAACCCTAACACTATACCTAACCCTAACCCTAAACCTAACCCGAACCCGAACCAAACCCGAAACCTACCCCTACCCGAACCCTAACCCTAACCAGAAAACTAAGCAGAAACCTAACCAGAACCCTAACCTAACCCTAACCCTAACTTGAATCCTAACCCGAAACCTAACCCGAACCCTAAACTGAACCCTAATCCTAACCCTAAATCTAACCCTAACCCGAACCCGAACCCAAATCCTAACCCGAACCCTAACCCTAACCGGAACCCTAACCCAAACGCTAACCCAAAACCTAACCCGAACACTAAGTCGAACCCTAACACTAACCGTAAACTTTACTCGAACTCTAACCCGAACCCTAACACGAACCCTAACCCTAACGTGAATCCGAACCCTAAACCAAACCTGAACCCTAACCCAAACCCTAACCCGAACCCTAACCCTAACTGTAACCCTAAACAAATGCTAACCCGAACCCTACCCGAACCCTAACCTGAACCCAAACATGAACCCGAACCCTGAACCTACCCCGAAACCTAACCCTAACCCGAACCAGAACCCAAATCCTAACCCGAACCCTAACCCTAACTGTAACCCTAAACAAACGCTAACACGAACCCTAAACCGAAACCTAAACTGAAACTTAACCCTAACCATAACACTTACTCAAACGCTAACTTGAACCCTAACCCAAAGTCTAACCCTAACCCGTACCCGAACCCTAAACCGAACATCAACCCTAACCTGACCCGAACCCTAATCCGAACAAAAAACCTAACATAAACCTTAAGCCTAACCCCTAACCCTAACCCTAAACCTAACACTAAACCTAACCCTACCATTACACAAACCCTAACCCAAACCCGAAACCGAACCCTAACCCAAACCCTAACCCAAACCCTAACCCGGACACGAACCCTAACCCAAAACCTAACCCTAACACTAACCCGAACCCTAACCTGAACCCGAACCCTAACCCAAACCCTAACCCTAACCCGAACCCTAAACCTAACCTGAAACCTAACCCGAAACCTAACCCGAACCCTAATCCGAAACCTACCCTAACGCTAATCCTAAATCTAACCCGAACCCTAATCCTAACCCGAACCCTAACACTAACCATAGCCCTAACCTGAACGCTAACATGAAACCTAACCCGAACCCTAACCCGAACCCTAAACCTAACCGTAACACTTACTCGAACGCTAACCTGAACCTTTACCCGAACCCTAACCCTAACCGGTACCCGAGCCCTAAACCGAACCGGAACCCTAACACCCACCCGAAACTTAACCCTAATCCGAACCCGAACCAAAACCTAACCCGAACCATATCCCTAACCCGTACCCGAACCCTAACCCTAACCCGAATCCGAACCCGAACCCTAAAACAAACCCTAACCCTAACCCGAATCTGAACCCTAAACCTAACCCTAACCTGAACCCAAACCGGAAATCTAACCCTACGCGATCGCTAACCCTAACCCGAAACCTAACCAGAAACCTAACCAGAAACCTAACCTAACCCTTACCCTAACCCAAAACCTAACCCAAACCTGAACCCGAACCCGAACCCTAACTCGAACCCTAACCCGATACCGAACCCTAACCCTAACCTGAACCCTAACCCTAACCCGAAAGCTAACCTAACCCTAACCCTCTCCTTAACCCTAACCCGAACCCAAACCCAAAACATAACCCTACCTGAAACCTAACCCTAAACCGATACCTAACCAGAGACCTAACCCGAACCCAAACCTAACCCTAACCGTAACCCAAACCCTAACCCTAACCTGATCCTGAACCCTAACCCTAACCCGAAAGCTAACCTAACCCTAAACCTATCCTTAACCCTAACCAGAACCCTTAACCTAACCAGAACCCTAACTCTCAACCTAACCCTAACCCGTACCCAACCCGAAACCTAACCCTACCCGAACCCTAACCCTAACCTGAAACCTAACCAGAAACCTAACCAGAACCCTAACCTAACCCTAACCCTAACCCGAACCCTAACCTGAAACCTAACCCGAACCCTAATCTGAACCCTACTCTAACCCTAAATCTAACCCTAACCCGAACCCGAACCCGAATCCTAACCCGAACCCTAACCCTAACCCTAACCCTAAACTGAACGCTAACCCGAACCCTAACCCGATCCATAATCCGAACCCTAACCCTAACCGGAACCTTTACTCTAACGCTAACCCGAACCCTAACACGAACCTTAACCCTAACCCAAATCCGAACCCTAACCGAACCACGAACCCTAACCCAAACCCTAACCCAAACCCAAACCCGAACCCTAACCTGAAACCGAACACGAAACTGAACCCTGAACCTACCCCGAAACCTAACCCTAACCCGAACCAGAACCCAAATCCTAACCTGAATCCTAACCGTAACCGTAACCCTAAACAAATGCTAACACGAACCCTAAACCGAACCCTAACCCGAACCTTAACCCTAACCGTAACACTTACTCGAACGCTAACTCGAACCCTAACCCGAAGTCTAACCCTAACCCGTACCCGAACCCTAAACCGAACACAAACCCTAACCCAAACCCAAACCTAATCCGAACACAAAACCTAACATAAACCTTAAGCCTAACCCCTAACCCTAACCCTAAACCTAACACTAAACCTAACCCTACCATTACACAAACCATAACCCGAACCCTAACACTAACCCGAATCCAAACCCTAACCCTAACACTAACCCTAACCCTAACCTTAACCTGAACCCGAACCCGAACCCTAACCGAAACCATAACCCTAACCCGAATGCTAACCCGAACCTAAACCGAACCATAACACGAGCCCTAAACTAACCCTAACCCTTACTCGAACGCTAACCTCAACCCTAATCCGAACCCTAACCCTAACCCGTACCTGAACCCTAAACCAAACCCGAACCCTAACACGAACCCTAACCCTAACCCTAACCCTCACCCGATACCTAAACCTAACCCGAACCCGAACCCAAACCCAAAACCTATCCCTTACCAAACCCTAACCCTAACCTGAAACTTAACCAGAAACTTAACCAGAACCCTAACCTAACCTTAACCCTAACCTGAACCCTAACCCGAAACCTAACCTGAACCCTAAACCGAACTCTAATCCTAAACCTAAATCTAACCCTAACCCAAACCTGAAACCGAATCCCAACCCGAACCCTAACCCTAACCGAAACCCTAACCCGAAGGCTAACCCGAAGGCTAACACGAACCCTAACCCAAACCCTAACGCTAACCGTAACCTTTACTCGAATGCTAAACCGAACCCTAACACGAACCCTAACCCTAACCCGAATCCGAACCCTAACCCAAACCCGAACCCTAACCCAAACCCTAACCTGAACCCGAACCCTAAACCTAACCCGAACCCGAACTCGAACCCTAACCCGAACCCTAACCCGAACCACAACATGAAGCCGAACCCTGAACCTAACCCGAAACCTAACCCTAACCCAAACCCTAACCCTAATCCGAAACCTACCCTAACCCGAAACTGAACCCTAACACAATCCCGAACCCTAATCCGAACCCCAAACCTACAATGAACCCTAAACCTAACCCTAACCCTAACCCCTAACCCTGACACTAACCCCTAAACCTAGCCCTAACCCTAACCCCTAGCCCTAACCCTACCCCTAAACCTAACCCTAACTCTAACCCTAACACAACCCTAACCCTAAACCTAACCCTAAATCAAAAGCCTAACACTTAAACCTAACCCTAACACTCACCTAACCCAAACACCTAACCCTAACCCTGAACCTAAACCTAACCAGAACCCTAACCCGAACCCAACATGAACCCTAACCCGATCCCTAACCCAACCCGAACCCGAATCCTAACCCTAAACCTAACCCTAACCCGAACCAAAGCCAAAACCTACCCTACCCGAAACCTAACCCTAAACTGAAACCTAACCAGAAATCTAACCCGACCCTAACTTAACCCTAACACTAACCCGAACCCTAACACTAACCCGAACCTGAACCCTAACCCTAACGGTAACCTTTACCCGAACGATAAGGTGAACGCTAATCTGAACCCTAACGTTAACCCGAACCCAAGCCCTAACCCGAACCCGAACCCTAACCTTAAAACGAACCAGAACCCTAACCCAAACGCGAAACCGAACACTAACCTGACCGCTAAACCTAACCCTAACTCGATCCGGAACCCTTAACCCTAACCACATCCCAAACCATAACCCTAACCCGAAACCTAACCTGACCCCGAACCCTAAACCGAACCCTAACCCGAACCCTTACCCAAACCCTAACCTGAAGCCGAAACCTAACCTGAACCAGAACCAAACCCGAAACCAAACTCGAAACCTATCCCTAATGCTAACCGTAACCCTAAACCCTAACCCTAACTCTAAACCTAATCGTAAACCGAACCCCTAAATGTTAACCTAACCCTAACCCTAACCCCTAACCCTAACCCTAAACCTAACCCCTAACCCTAACACTAACACTAACCCTAACCCCAACCCTAAACTTAACCCCTAACACTAACCCTAATCCTATCCCCTAAACCTAACCCTAACCCCTAACCCTAACCCTAACCCTAACCCAACCCTAACCCTAACCTAAACCTAAACCTAACCCTAAACCCTAAAACCTACCTAACCCTAAACCTGACCCTAACGCTAACCCGAAACCTAACCTTAAAACGAAACCGATCCCTAACACCAACCCGAACCCTAAACCGAACCCGAACCATTATCCGAACCTAAAACCTAACATAAACCCTAACCTTAAACCCTAACCCGAACCCGAACCCAAATCCTAACCCGAACCCTAACCGTAACCCTAACCTGAATGCAAACCTGAACCCTAAACCGAAACCTAACCCGAATCCTATACCTAACTGTAACCCTTACTCGAACGCTAACCCGAACCCTAACCAGAACTCTAAACCTAACCCGTACCCGAACCCTAAACCGAACCCGAACCCTAACACAAACCCTAACCCTAACACTATACCTAACCCTAACCCTAAACCTAACCCGAACCCGAACCAAACCCGAAACCTACCCCTACCCGAACCCTAACCCTAACCAGAAAACTAAGCAGAAACCTAACCAGAACCCTAACCTAACCCTAACCCTAACTTGAATCCTAACCCGAAACCTAACCCGAACCCTAAACTGAACCCTAATCCTAACCCTAAATCTAACCCTAACCCGAACCCGAACCCAAATCCTAACCCGAACCCTAACCCTAACCGGAACCCTAACCCAAACGCTAACCCAAAACCTAACCCGAACACTAAGTCGAACCCTAACACTAACCGTAAACTTTACTCGAACTCTAACCCGAACCCTAACACGAACCCTAACCCTAACGTGAATCCGAACCCTAAACCAAACCTGAACCCTAACCCAAACCCTAACCCGAACCCTAACCCTAACTGTAACCCTAAACAAATGCTAACCCGAACCCTACCCGAACCCTAACCTGAACCCAAACACGAACCCGAACCCTGAACCTACCCCGAAACCTAACCCTAACCCGAACCAGAACCCAAATCCTAACCCGAACCCTAACCCTAACTGTAACCCTAAACAAACGCTAACACGAACCCTAAACCGAAACCTAAACTGAAACTTAACCCTAACCGTAACACTTACTCAAACGCTAACTTGAACCCTAACCCAAAGTCTAACCCTAACCCGTACCCGAACCCTAAACCGAACATCAACCCTAACCTGACCCGAACCCTAATCCGAACAAAAAACCTAACATAAACCTTAAGCCTAACCCCTAACCCTAACCCTAAACCTAACACTAAACCTAACCCTACCATTACACAAACCCTAACCCAAACCCGAAACCGAACCCTAACCCAAACCCTAACCCAAACCCTAACCCGGACACGAACCCTAACCCAAAACCTAACCCTAACACTAACCCGAACCCTAACCTGAACCCGAACCCTAACCCAAACCCTAACCCTAACCCGAACCCTAAACCTAACCTGAAACCTAACCCGAAACCTAACCCGAACCCTAATCCGAAACCTACCCTAACGCTAATCCTAAATCTAACCCGAACCCTAATCCTAACCCGAACCCTAACACTAACCATAGCCCTAACCTGAACGCTAACATGAAACCTAACCCGAACCCTAACCCGAACCCTAAACCTAACCGTAACACTTACTCGAACGCTAACCTGAACCTTTACCCGAACCCTAACCCTAACCGGTACCCGAGCCCTAAACCGAACCGGAACCCTAACACCCACCCGAAACTTAACCCTAATCCGAACCCGAACCAAAACCTAACCCGAACCATATCCCTAACCCGTACCCGAACCCTAACCCTAACCCGAATCCGAACCCGAACCCTAAAACAAACCCTAACCCTAACCCGAATCTGAACCCTAAACCTAACCCTAACCTGAACCCAAACCGGAAATCTAACCCTACGCGATCGCTAACCCTAACCCGAAACCTAACCAGAAACCTAACCAGAAACCTAACCTAACCCTTACCCTAACCCAAAACCTAACCCAAACCTGAACCCGAACCCGAACCCTAACTCGAACCCTAACCCGATACCGAACCCTAACCCTAACCTGAACCCTAACCCTAACCCGAAAGCTAACCTAACCCTAACCCTCTCCTTAACCCTAACCCGAACCCAAACCCAAAACATAACCCTACCTGAAACCTAACCCTAAACCGATACCTAACCAGAGACCTAACCCGAACCCAAACCTAACCCTAACCGTAACCCAAACCCTAACCCTAACCTGATCCTGAACCCTAACCCTAACCCGAAAGCTAACCTAACCCTAAACCTATCCTTAACCCTAACCAGAACCCTTAACCTAACCAGAACCCTAACTCTCAACCTAACCCTAACCCGTACCCAACCCGAAACCTAACCCTACCCGAACCCTAACCCTAACCTGAAACCTAACCAGAAACCTAACCAGAACCCTAACCTAACCCTAACCCTAACCCGAACCCTAACCTGAAACCTAACCCGAACCCTAATCTGAACCCTACTCTAACCCTAAATCTAACCCTAACCCGAACCCGAACCCGAATCCTAACCCGAACCCTAACCCTAACCCTAACCCTAAACTGAACGCTAACCCGAACCCTAACCCGATCCATAATCCGAACCCTAACCCTAACCGGAACCTTTACTCTAACGCTAACCCGAACCCTAACACGAACCTTAACCCTAACCCAAATCCGAACCCTAACCGAACCACGAACCCTAACCCAAACCCTAACCCAAACCCAAACCCGAACCCTAACCTGAAACCGAACACGAAACTGAACCCTGAACCTACCCCGAAACCTAACCCTAACCCGAACCAGAACCCAAATCCTAACCTGAATCCTAACCGTAACCGTAACCCTAAACAAATGCTAACACGAACCCTAAACCGAACCCTAACCCGAACCTTAACCCTAACCGTAACACTTACTCGAACGCTAACTCGAACCCTAACCCGAAGTCTAACCCTAACCCGTACCCGAACCCTAAACCGAACACAAACCCTAACCCAAACCCAAACCTAATCCGAACACAAAACCTAACATAAACCTTAAGCCTAACCCCTAACCCTAACCCTAAACCTAACACTAAACCTAACCCTACCATTACACAAACCATAACCCAAACCCTAACACTAACCCGAATCCAAACCCTAACCCTAACACTAACCCTAACCCTAACCTTAACCTGAACCCGAACCCGAACCCTAACCGAAACCATAACCCTAACCCGAATGCTAACCCGAACCTAAACCGAACCATAACACGAACCCTAAACTAACCCTAACCCTTACTCGAACGCTAACCTCAACCCTAATCCGAACCCTAACCCTAACCCGTACCTGAACCCTAAACCAAACCCGAACCCTAACACGAGCCCTAACCCTACCCCTAACCCTCACCCGATACCTAAACCTAACCCGAACCCGAACCCAAACCCAAAACCTATCCCTTACCAAACCCTAACCCTAACCTGAAACTTAACCAGAAACTTAACCAGAACCCTAACCTAACCTTAACCCTAACCTGAACCCTAACCCGAAACCTAACCTGAACCCTAAACCGAACTCTAATCCTAAACCTAAATCTAACCCTAACCCAAACCTGAAACCGAATCCCAACCCGAACCCTAACCCTAACCGAAACCCTAACCCGAAGGCTAACCCGAAGGCTAACACGAACCCTAACCCAAACCCTAACGCTAACCGTAACCTTTACTCGAATGCTAAACCGAACCCTAACACGAACCCTAACCCTAACCCGAATCCGAACCCTAACCCAAACCCGAACCCTAACCCAAACCCTAACCTGAACCCGAACCCTAAACCTAACCCGAACCCGAACTCGAACCCTAACCCGAACCCTAACCCGAACCCCAACATGAAGCCGAACCCTGAACCTAACCCGAAACCTAACCCTAACCCAAACCCTAACCCTAATCCGAAACCTACCCTAACCCGAAACTGAACCCTAACACAATCCCGAACCCTAATCCGAACCCCAAACCTACAATGAACCCTAAACCTAACCCTAACCCTAACCCCTAACCCTGACACTAACCCCTAAACCTAGCCCTAACCCTAACCCCTAGCCCTAACCCTACCCCTAAACCTAACCCTAACTCTAACCCTAACACAACCCTAACCCTAAACCTAACCCTAAATCAAAAGCCTAACACTTAAACCTAACCCTAACACTCACCTAACCCAAACACCTAACCCTAACCCTGAACCTAAACCTAACCAGAACCCTAACCCGAACCCAACATGAACCCTAACCCGATCCCTAACCCAACCCGAACCCGAATCCTAACCCTAAACCTAACCCTAACCCGAACCAAAGCCAAAACCTACCCTACCCGAAACCTAACCCTAAACTGAAACCTAACCAGAAATCTAACCCGACCCTAACTTAACCCTAACACTAACCCGAACCCTAACACTAACCCGAACCTGAACCCTAACCCTAACGGTAACCTTTACCCGAACGATAAGGTGAACGCTAATCTGAACCCTAACGTTAACCCGAACCCAAGCCCTAACCCGAACCCGAACCCTAACCTTAAAACGAACCAGAACCCTAACCCAAACGCGAAACCGAACACTAACCTGACCGCTAAACCTAACCCTAACTCGATCCGGAACCCTTAACCCTAACCACATCCCAAACCATAACCCTAACCCGAAACCTAACCTGACCCCGAACCCTAAACCGAACCCTAACCCGAACCCTTACCCAAACCCTAACCTGAAGCCGAAACCTAACCTGAACCAGAACCAAACCCGAAACCAAACTCGAAACCTATCCCTAATGCTAACCGTAACCCTAAACCCTAACCCTAACTCTAAACCTAATCGTAAACCGAACCCCTAAACGTTAACCTAACCCTAACCCTAACCCCTAACCCTAACCCTAAACCTAACCCCTAACCCTAACACTAACACTAACCCTAACCCCAACCCTAAACTTAACCCCTAACACTAACCCTAATCCTATCCCCTAAACCTAACCCTAACCCCTAACCCTAACCCTAACCCTAACCCAACCCTAACCCTAACCTAAACCTAAACCTAACCCTAAACCCTAAAACCTACCTAACCCTAAACCTGACCCTAACGCTAACCCGAAACCTAACCTTAAAACGAAACCGATCCCTAACACCAACCCGAACCCTAAACCGAACCCGAACCATTATCCGAACCTAAAACCTAACATAAACCCTAACCTTAAACCCTAACCCGAACCCGAACCCAAATCCTAACCCGAACCCTAACCGTAACCCTAACCTGAATGCAAACCTGAACCCTAAACCGAAACCTAACCCGAATCCTATACCTAACTGTAACCCTTACTCGAACGCTAACCCGAACCCTAACCAGAACTCTAAACCTAACCCGTACCCGAACCCTAAACCGAACCCGAACCCTAACACAAACCCTAACCCTAACACTATACCTAACCCTAACCCTAAACCTAACCCGAACCCGAACCAAACCCGAAACCTACCCCTACCCGAACCCTAACCCTAACCAGAAAACTAAGCAGAAACCTAACCAGAACCCTAACCTAACCCTAACCCTAACTTGAATCCTAACCCGAAACCTAACCCGAACCCTAAACTGAACCCTAATCCTAACCCTAAATCTAACCCTAACCCGAACCCGAACCCAAATCCTAACCCGAACCCTAACCCTAACCGGAACCCTAACCCAAACGCTAACCCAAAACCTAACCCGAACACTAAGTCGAACCCTAACACTAACCGTAAACTTTACTCGAACTCTAACCCGAACCCTAACACGAACCCTAACCCTAACGTGAATCCGAACCCTAAACCAAACCTGAACCCTAACCCAAACCCTAACCCGAACCCTAACCCTAACTGTAACCCTAAACAAATGCTAACCCGAACCCTACCCGAACCCTAACCTGAACCCAAACACGAACCCGAACCCTGAACCTACCCCGAAACCTAACCCTAACCCGAACCAGAACCCAAATCCTAACCCGAACCCTAACCCTAACTGTAACCCTAAACAAACGCTAACACGAACCCTAAACCGAAACCTAAACTGAAACTTAACGCTAACCGTAACACTTACTCAAACGCTAACTTGAACCCTAACCCAAAGTCTAACCCTAACCCGTACCCGAACCCTAAACCGAACATCAACCCTAACCTGACCCGAACCCTAATCCGAACAAAAAACCTAACATAAACCTTAAGCCTAACCCCTAACCCTAACCCTAAACCTAACACTAAACCTAACCCTACCATTACACAAACCCTAACCCAAACCCGAAACCGAACCCTAACCCAAACCCTAACCCAAACCCTAACCCGGACACGAACCCTAACCCAAAACCTAACCCTAACACTAACCCGAACCCTAACCTGAACCCGAACCCTAACCCAAACCCTAACCCTAACCCGAACCCTAAACCTAACCTGAAACCTAACCCGAAACCTAACCCGAACCCTAATCCGAAACCTACCCTAACGCTAATCCTAAATCTAACCCGAACCCTAATCCTAACCCGAACCCTAACACTAACCATAGCCCTAACCTGAACGCTAACATGAAACCTAACCCGAACCCTAACCCGAACCCTAAACCTAACCGTAACACTTACTCGAACGCTAACCCGAACCTTTACCCGAACCCTAACCCTAACCGGTACCCGAGCCCTAAACCGAACCGGAACCCTAACACCCACCCGAAACTTAACCCTAATCCGAACCCGAACCAAAACCTAACCCGAACCATATCCCTAACCCGTACCCGAACCCTAACCCTAACCCGAATCCGAACCCGAACCCTAAAACAAACCCTAACCCTAACCCGAATCTGAACCCTAAACCTAACCCTAACCTGAACCCAAACCGGAAATCTAACCCTACGCGATCGCTAACCCTAACCCGAAACCTAACCAGAAACCTAACCAGAAACCTAACCTAACCCTTACCCTAACCCAAAACCTAACCCAAACCTGAACCCGAACCCGAACCCTAACTCGAACCCTAACCCGATACCGAACCCTAACCCTAACCTGAACCCTAACCCTAACCCGAAAGCTAACCTAACCCTAACCCTCTCCTTAACCCTAACCCGAACCCAAACCCAAAACATAACCCTACCTGAAACCTAACCCTAAACCGATACCTAACCAGAGACCTAACCCGAACCCAAACCTAACCCTAACCGTAACCCAAACCCTAACCCTAACCTGATCCTGAACCCTAACCCTAACCCGAAAGCTAACCTAACCCTAAACCTATCCTTAACCCTAACCAGAACCCTTAACCTAACCAGAACCCTAACCAGAACCCTAACCCGAACACTAACCCGATCCCTAATCCTACCCTAACCCAAACCCGTACCCGAACCCTAACTCTCAACCTAACCCTAACCCGTACCCAACCCGAAACCTAACCCTACCCGAACCCTAACCCTAACCTGAAACCTAACCAGAAACCTAACCAGAACCCTAACCTAACCCTAACCCTAACCCGAACCCTAACCTGAAACCTAACCCGAACCCTAATCTGAACCCTACTCTAACCCTAAATCTAACCCTAACCCGAACCCGAACCCGAATCCTAACCCGAACCCTAACCCTAACCCTAACCCTAAACTGAACGCTAACCCGAACCCTAACCCGATCCATAATCCGAACCCTAACCCTAACCGGAACCTTTACTCTAACGCTAACCCGAACCCTAACACGAACCTTAACCCTAACCCAAATCCGAACCCTAACCGAACCACGAACCCTAACCCAAACCCTAACCCAAACCCAAACCCGAACCCTAACCTGAAACCGAACACGAAACTGAACCCTGAACCTACCCCGAAACCTAACCCTAACCCGAACCAGAACCCAAATCCTAACCTGAATCCTAACCGTAACCGTAACCCTAAACAAATGCTAACACGAACCCTAAACCGAACCCTAACCCGAACCTTAACCCTAACCGTAACACTTACTCGAACGCTAACTCGAACCCTAACCCGAAGTCTAACCCTAACCCATACCCGAACCCTAAACCGAACACAAACCCTAACCCAAACCCAAACCTAATCCGAACACAAAACCTAACATAAACCTTAAGCCTAACCCCTAACCCTAACCCTAAACCTAACACTAAACCTAACCCTACCATTACACAAACCATAACCCGAACCCTAACACTAACCCGAATCCAAACCCTAACCCTAACACTAACCCTAACCCTAACCTTAACCTGAACCCGAACCCGAACCCTAACCGAAACCATAACCCTAACCCGAATGCTAACCCGAACCTAAACCGAACCATAACACGAACCCTAAACTAACCCTAACCCTTACTCGAACGCTAACCTCAACCCTAATCCGAACCCTAACCCTAACCCGTACCTGAACCCTAAACCAAACCCGAACCCTAACACGAACCCTAACCCTAACCCTAACCCTCACCCGATACCTAAACCTAACCCGAACCCGAACCCAAACCCAAAACCTATCCCTTACCAAACCCTAACCCTAACCTGAAACTTAACCAGAAACTTAACCAGAACCCTAACCTAACCTTAACCCTAACCTGAACCCTAACCCGAAACCTAACCTGAACCCTAAACCGAACTCTAATCCTAAACCTAAATCTAACCCTAACCCAAACCTGAAACCGAATCCCAACCCGAACCCTAACCCTAACCGAAATCCTAACCCGAAGGCTAACCCGAAGGCTAACACGAACCCTAACCCAAACCCTAACGCTAACCGTAACCTTTACTCGAATGCTAAACCGAACCCTAACACGAACCCTAACCCTAACCCGAATCCGAACCCTAACCCAAACCCGAACCCTAACCCAAACCCTAACCTGAACCCGAACCCTAAACCTAACCCGAACCCGAACTCGAACCCTAACCCGAACCCTAACCCGAACCCCAACATGAAGCCGAACCCTGAACCTAACCCGAAACCTAACCCTAACCCAAACCCTAACCCTAATCCGAAACCTACCCTAACCCGAAACTGAACCCTAACACAATCCCGAACCCTAATCCGAACCCCAAACCTACAATGAACCCTAAACCTAACCCTAACCCTAACCCCTAACCCTGACACTAACCCCTAAACCTAGCCCTAACCCTAACCCCTAGCCCTAACCCTACCCCTAAACCTAACCCTAACTCTAACCCTAACACAACCCTAACCCTAAACCTAACCCTAAATCAAAAGCCTAACACTTAAACCTAACCCTAACACTCACCTAACCCAAACACCTAACCCTAACCCTGAACCTAAACCTAACCAGAACCCTAACCCGAACCCAACATGAACCCTAACCCGATCCCTAACCCAACCCGAACCCGAATCCTAACCCTAAACCTAACCCTAACCCGAACCAAAGCCAAAACCTACCCTACCCGAAACCTAACCCTAAACTGAAACCTAACCAGAAATCTAACCCGACCCTAACTTAACCCTAACACTAACCCGAACCCTAACACTAACCCGAACCTGAACCCTAACCCTAACGGTAACCTTTACCCGAACGATAAGGTGAACGCTAATCTGAACCCTAACGTTAACCCGAACCCAAGCCCTAACCCGAACCCGAACCCTAACCTTAAAACGAACCAGAACCCTAACCCAAACGCGAAACCGAACACTAACCTGACCGCTAAACCTAACCCTAACTCGATCCGGAACCCTTAACCCTAACCACATCCCAAACCATAACCCTAACCCGAAACCTAACCTGACCCCGAACCCTAAACCGAACCCTAACCCGAACCCTTACCCAAACCCTAACCTGAAGCCGAAACCTAACCTGAACCAGAACCAAACCCGAAACCAAACTCGAAACCTATCCCTAATGCTAACCGTAACCCTAAACCCTAACCCTAACTCTAAACCTAATCGTAAACCGAACCCCTAAACGTTAACCTAACCCTAACCCTAACCCCTAACCCTAACCCTAAACCTAACCCCTAACCCTAACACTAACACTAACCCTAACCCCAACCCTAAACTTAGCCCCTAACACTAACCCTAATCCTATCCCCTAAACCTAACCCTAACCCCTAACCCTAACCCTAACCCTAACCCAACCCTAACCCTAACCTAAACCTAAACCTAACCCTAAACCCTAAAACCTACCTAACCCTAAACCTGACCCTAACGCTAACCCGAAACCTAACCTTAAAACGAAACCGATCCCTAACACCAACCCGAACCCTAAACCGAACCCGAACCATTATCCGAACCTAAAACCTAACATAAACCCTAACCTTAAACCCTAACCCGAACCCGAACCCAAATCCTAACCCGAACCCTAACCGTAACCCTAACCTGAATGCAAACCTGAACCCTAAACCGAAACCTAACCCGAATCCTATACCTAACTGTAACCCTTACTCGAACGCTAACCCGAACCCTAACCAGAACTCTAAACCTAACCCGTACCCGAACCCTAAACCGAACCCGAACCCTAACACAAACCCTAACCCTAACACTATACCTAACCCTAACCCTAAACCTAACCCGAACCCGAACCAAACCCGAAACCTACCCCTACCCGAACCCTAACCCTAACCAGAAAACTAAGCAGAAACCTAACCAGAACCCTAACCTAACCCTAACCCTAACTTGAATCCTAACCCGAAACCTAACCCGAACCCTAAACTGAACCCTAATCCTAACCCTAAATCTAACCCTAACCCGAACCCGAACCCAAATCCTAACCCGAACCCTAACCCTAACCGGAACCCTAACCCAAACGCTAACCCAAAACCTAACCCGAACACTAAGTCGAACCCTAACACTAACCGTAAACTTTACTCGAACTCTAACCCGAACCCTAACACGAACCCTAACCCTAACGTGAATCCGAACCCTAAACCAAACCTGAACCCTAACCCAAACCCTAACCCGAACCCTAACCCTAACTGTAACCCTAAACAAATGCTAACCCGAACCCTACCCGAACCCTAACCTGAACCCAAACACGAACCCGAACCCTGAACCTACCCCGAAACCTAACCCTAACCCGAACCAGAACCCAAATCCTAACCCGAACCCTAACCCTAACTGTAACCCTAAACAAACGCTAACACGAACCCTAAACCGAAACCTAAACTGAAACTTAACGCTAACCGTAACACTTACTCAAACGCTAACTTGAACCCTAACCCAAAGTCTAACCCTAACCCGTACCCGAACCCTAAACCGAACATCAACCCTAACCTGACCCGAACCCTAATCCGAACAAAAAACCTAACATAAACCTTAAGCCTAACCCCTAACCCTAACCCTAAACCTAACACTAAACCTAACCCTACCATTACACAAACCCTAACCCAAACCCGAAACCGAACCCTAACCCAAACCCTAACCCAAACCCTAACCCGGACACGAACCCTAACCCAAAACCTAACCCTAACACTAACCCGAACCCTAACCTGAACCCGAACCCTAACCCAAACCCTAACCCTAACCCGAACCCTAAACCTAACCTGAAACCTAACCCGAAACCTAACCCGAACCCTAATCCGAAACCTACCCTAACGCTAATCCTAAATCTAACCCGAACCCTAATCCTAACCCGAACCCTAACACTAACCATAGCCCTAACCTGAACGCTAACATGAAACCTAACCCGAACCCTAACCCGAACCCTAAACCTAACCGTAACACTTACTCGAACGCTAACCCGAACCTTTACCCGAACCCTAACCCTAACCGGTACCCGAGCCCTAAACCGAACCGGAACCCTAACACCCACCCGAAACTTAACCCTAATCCGAACCCGAACCAAAACCTAACCCGAACCATATCCCTAACCCGTACCCGAACCCTAACCCTAACCCGAATCCGAACCCGAACCCTAAAACAAACCCTAACCCTAACCCGAATCTGAACCCTAAACCTAACCCTAACCTGAACCCAAACCGGAAATCTAACCCTACGCGATCGCTAACCCTAACCCGAAACCTAACCAGAAACCTAACCAGAAACCTAACCTAACCCTTACCCTAACCCAAAACCTAACCCAAACCTGAACCCGAACCCGAACCCTAACTCGAACCCTAACCCGATACCGAACCCTAACCCTAACCTGAACCCTAACCCTAACCCGAAAGCTAACCTAACCCTAACCCTCTCCTTAACCCTAACCCGAACCCAAACCCAAAACATAACCCTACCTGAAACCTAACCCTAAACCGATACCTAACCAGAGACCTAACCCGAACCCAAACCTAACCCTAACCGTAACCCAAACCCTAACCCTAACCTGATCCTGAACCCTAACCCTAACCCGAAAGCTAACCTAACCCTAAACCTATCCTTAACCCTAACCAGAACCCTTAACCTAACCAGAACCCTAACCAGAACCCTAACCCGAACACTAACCCGATCCCTAATCCTACCCTAACCCAAACCCGTACCCGAACCCTAACTCTCAACCTAACCCTAACCCGTACCCAACCCGAAACCTAACCCTACCCGAACCCTAACCCTAACCTGAAACCTAACCAGAAACCTAACCAGAACCCTAACCTAACCCTAACCCTAACCCGAACCCTAACCTGAAACCTAACCCGAACCCTAATCTGAACCCTACTCTAACCCTAAATCTAACCCTAACCCGAACCCGAACCCGAATCCTAACCCGAACCCTAACCCTAACCCTAACCCTAAACTGAACGCTAACCCGAACCCTAACCCGATCCATAATCCGAACCCTAACCCTAACCGGAACCTTTACTCTAACGCTAACCCGAACCCTAACACGAACCTTAACCCTAACCCAAATCCGAACCCTAACCGAACCACGAACCCTAACCCAAACCCTAACCCAAACCCAAACCCGAACCCTAACCTGAAACCGAACACGAAACTGAACCCTGAACCTACCCCGAAACCTAACCCTAACCCGAACCAGAACCCAAATCCTAACCTGAATCCTAACCGTAACCGTAACCCTAAACAAATGCTAACACGAACCCTAAACCGAACCCTAACCCGAACCTTAACCCTAACCGTAACACTTACTCGAACGCTAACTTGAACCCTAACCCGAAGTCTAACCCTAACCCGTACCCGAACCCTAAACCGAACACAAACCCTAACCCAAACCCAAACCTAATCCGAACACAAAACCTAACATAAACCTTAAGCCTAACCCCTAACCCTAACCCTAAACCTAACACTAAACCTAACCCTACCATTACACAAACCATAACCCGAACCCTAACACTAACCCGAATCCAAACCCTAACCCTAACACTAACCCTAACCCTAACCTTAACCTGAACCCGAACCCGAACCCTAACCGAAACCATAACCCTAACCCGAATGCTAACCCGAACCTAAACCGAACCATAACACGAACCCTAAACTAACCCTAACCCTTACTCGAACGCTAACCTCAACCCTAATCCGAACCCTAACCCTAACCCGTACCTGAACCCTAAACCAAACCCGAACCCTAACACGAACCCTAACCCTAACCCTAACCCTCACCCGATACCTAAACCTAACCCGAACCCGAACCCAAACCCAAAACCTATCCCTTACCAAACCCTAACCCTAACCTGAAACTTAACCAGAAACTTAACCAGAACCCTAACCTAACCTTAACCCTAACCTGAACCCTAACCCGAAACCTAACCTGAACCCTAAACCGAACTCTAATCCTAAACCTAAATCTAACCCTAACCCAAACCTGAAACCGAATCCCAACCCGAACCCTAACCCTAACCGAAACCCTAACCCGAAGGCTAACCCGAAGGCTAACACGAACCCTAACCCAAACCCTAACGCTAACCGTAACCTTTACTCGAATGCTAAACCGAACCCTAACACGAACCCTAACCCTAACCCGAATCCGAACCCTAACCCAAACCCGAACCCTAACCCAAACCCTAACCTGAACCCGAACCCTAAACCTAACCCGAACCCGAACTCGAACCCTAACCCGAACCCTAACCCGAACCCCAACATGAAGCCGAACCCTGAACCTAACCCGAAACCTAACCCTAACCCAAACCCTAACCCTAATCCGAAACCTACCCTAACCCGAAACTGAACCCTAACACAATCCCGAACCCTAATCCGAACCCCAAACCTACAATGAACCCTAAACCTAACCCTAACCCTAACCCCTAACCCTGACACTAACCCCTAAACCTAGCCCTAACCCTAACCCCTAGCCCTAACCCTACCCCTAAACCTAACCCTAACTCTAACCCTAACACAACCCTAACCCTAAACCTAACCCTAAATCAAAAGCCTAACACTTAAACCTAACCCTAACACTCACCTAACCCAAACACCTAACCCTAACCCTGAACCTAAACCTAACCAGAACCCTAACCCGAACCCAACATGAACCCTAACCCGATCCCTAACCCAACCTGAACCCGAATCCTAACCCTAAACCTAACCCTAACCCGAACCAAAGCCAAAACCTACCCTACCCGAAACCTAACCCTAAACTGAAACCTAACCAGAAATCTAACCCGACCCTAACTTAACCCTAACACTAACCCGAACCCTAACACTAACCCGAACCTGAACCCTAACCCTAACGGTAACCTTTACCCGAACGATAAGGTGAACGCTAATCTGAACCCTAACGTTAACCCGAACCCAAGCCCTAACCCGAACCCGAACCCTAACCTTAAAACGAACCAGAACCCTAACCCAAACGCGAAACCGAACACTAACCTGACCGCTAAACCTAACCCTAACTCGATCCGGAACCCTTAACCCTAACCACATCCCAAACCATAACCCTAACCCGAAACCTAACCTGACCCCGAACCCTAAACCGAACCCTAACCCGAACCCTTACCCAAACCCTAACCTGAAGCCGAAACCTAACCTGAACCAGAACCAAACCCGAAACCAAACTCGAAACCTATCCCTAATGCTAACCGTAACCCTAAACCCTAACCCTAACTCTAAACCTAATCGTAAACCGAACCCCTAAACGTTAACCTAACCCTAACCCTAACCCCTAACCCTAACCCTAAACCTAACCCCTAACCCTAACACTAACACTAACCCTAACCCCAACCCTAAACTTAGCCCCTAACACTAACCCTAATCCTATCCCCTAAACCTAACCCTAACCCCTAACCCTAACCCTAACCCTAACCCAACCCTAACCCTAACCTAAACCTAAACCTAACCCTAAACCCTAAAACCTACCTAACCCTAAACCTGACCCTAACGCTAACCCGAAACCTAACCTTAAAACGAAACCGATCCCTAACACCAACCCGAACCCTAAACCGAACCCGAACCATTATCCGAACCTAAAACCTAACATAAACCCTAACCTTAAACCCTAACCCGAACCCGAACCCAAATCCTAACCCGAACCCTAACCGTAACCCTAACCTGAATGCAAACCTGAACCCTAAACCGAAACCTAACCCGAATCCTATACCTAACTGTAACCCTTACTCGAACGCTAACCCGAACCCTAACCAGAACTCTAAACCTAACCCGTACCCGAACCCTAAACCGAACCCGAACCCTAACACAAACCCTAACCCTAACACTATACCTAACCCTAACCCTAAACCTAACCCGAACCCGAACCAAACCCGAAACCTACCCCTACCCGAACCCTAACCCTAACCAGAAAACTAAGCAGAAACCTAACCAGAACCCTAACCTAACCCTAACCCTAACTTGAATCCTAACCCGAAACCTAACCCGAACCCTAAACTGAACCCTAATCCTAACCCTAAATCTAACCCTAACCCGAACCCGAACCCAAATCCTAACCCGAACCCTAACCCTAACCGGAACCCTAACCCAAACGCTAACCCAAAACCTAACCCGAACACTAAGTCGAACCCTAACACTAACCGTAAACTTTACTCGAACTCTAACCCGAACCCTAACACGAACCCTAACCCTAACGTGAATCCGAACCCTAAACCAAACCTGAACCCTAACCCAAACCCTAACCCGAACCCTAACCCTAACTGTAACCCTAAACAAATGCTAACCCGAACCCTACCCGAACCCTAACCTGAACCCAAACACGAACCCGAACCCTGAACCTACCCCGAAACCTAACCCTAACCCGAACCAGAACCCAAATCCTAACCCGAACCCTAACCCTAACTGTAACCCTAAACAAACGCTAACACGAACCCTAAACCGAAACCTAAACTGAAACTTAACCCTAACCATAACACTTACTCAAACGCTAACTTGAACCCTAACCCAAAGTCTAACCCTAACCCGTACCCGAACCCTAAACCGAACATCAACCCTAACCTGACCCGAACCCTAATCCGAACAAAAAACCTAACATAAACCTTAAGCCTAACCCCTAACCCTAACCCTAAACCTAACACTAAACCTAACCCTACCATTACACAAACCCTAACCCAAACCCGAAACCGAACCCTAACCCAAACCCTAACCCAAACCCTAACCCGGACACGAACCCTAACCCAAAACCT
Source organism: Urocyon cinereoargenteus (assembly GCA_032313775.1). Taxonomy (NCBI): domain Eukaryota; kingdom Metazoa; phylum Chordata; class Mammalia; order Carnivora; family Canidae; genus Urocyon; species Urocyon cinereoargenteus. The sequence goes on from JAVLSZ010000006.1 coordinate 1,828,249, forward strand.
AACCCTAACACTAACCCGAACCCTAACCTGAACCCGAACCCTAACCCAAACCCTAACCCTAACCCGAACCCTAAACCTAACCTGAAACCTAACCCGAAACCTAACCCGAACCCTAATCCGAAACCTACCCTAACGCTAATCCTAAATCTAACCCGAACCCTAATCCTAACCCGAACCCTAACACTAACCATAGCCCTAACCTGAACGCTAACATGAAACCTAACCTGAACCCTAACCCGAACCCTAAACCTAACCGTAACACTTACTCGAACGCTAACCCGAACCTTTACCCGAACCCTAACCCTAACCGGTACCCGAGCCCTAAACCGAACCGGAACCCTAACACCCACCCGAAACTTAACCCTAATCCGAACCCGAACCAAAACCTAACCCGAACCATATCCCTAACCCGTACCCGAACCCTAACCCTAACCCGAATCCGAACCCGAACCCTAAAACAAACCCTAACCCTAACCCGAATCTGAACCCTAAACCTAACCCTAACCTGAACCCAAACCGGAAATCTAACCCTACGCGATCGCTAACCCTAACCCGAAACCTAACCAGAAACCTAACCAGAAACCTAACCTAACCCTTACCCTAACCCAAAACCTAACCCAAACCTGAACCCGAACCCGAACCCTAACTCGAACCCTAACCCAATACCGAACCCTAACCCTAACCTGAACCCTAACCCTAACCCGAAAGCTAACCTAACCCTAACCCTCTCCTTAACCCTAACCCGAACCCAAACCCAAAACATAACCCTACCTGAAACCTAACCCTAAACCGATACCTAACCAGAGACCTAACCCGAACCCAAACCTAACCCTAACCGTAACCCAAACCCTAACCCTAACCTGATCCTGAACCCTAACCCTAACCCGAAAGCTAACCTAACCCTAAACCTATCCTTAACCCTAACCAGAACCCTTAACCTAACCAGAACCCTAACCAGAACCCTAACCCGAACACTAACCCGATCCCTAATCCTACCCTAACCCAAACCCGTACCCGAACCCTAACTCTCAACCTAACCCTAACCCGTACCCAACCCGAAACCTAACCCTACCCGAACCCTAACCCTAACCTGAAACCTAACCAGAAACCTAACCAGAACCCTAACCTAACCCTAACCCTAACCCGAACCCTAACCTGAAACCTAACCCGAACCCTAATCTGAACCCTACTCTAACCCTAAATCTAACCCTAACCCGAACCCGAACCCGAATCCTAACCCGAACCCTAACCCTAACCCTAACCCTAAACTGAACGCTAACCCGAACCCTAACCCGATCCATAATCCGAACCCTAACCCTAACCGGAACCTTTACTCTAACGCTAACCCGAACCCTAACACGAACCTTAACCCTAACCCAAATCCGAACCCTAACCGAACCACGAACCCTAACCCAAACCCTAACCCAAACCCAAACCCGAACCCTAACCTGAAACCGAACACGAAACTGAACCCTGAACCTACCCCGAAACCTAACCCTAACCCGAACCAGAACCCAAATCCTAACCTGAATCCTAACCGTAACCGTAACCCTAAACAAATGCTAACACGAACCCTAAACCGAACCCTAACCCGAACCTTAACCCTAACCGTAACACTTACTCGAACGCTAACTCGAACCCTAACCCGAAGTCTAACCCTAACCCGTACCCGAACCCTAAACCGAACACAAACCCTAACCCAAACCCAAACCTAATCCGAACACAAAACCTAACATAAACCTTAAGCCTAACCCCTAACCCTAACCCTAAACCTAACACTAAACCTAACCCTACCATTACACAAACCATAACCCGAACCCTAACACTAACCCGAATCCAAACCCTAACCCTAACACTAACCCTAACCCTAACCTTAACCTGAACCCGAACCCGAACCCTAACCGAAACCATAACCCTAACCCGAATGCTAACCCGAACCTAAACCGAACCATAACACGAACCCTAAACTAACCCTAACCCTTACTCGAACGCTAACCTCAACCCTAATCCGAACCCTAACCCTAACCCGTACCTGAACCCTAAACCAAACCCGAACCCTAACACGAACCCTAACCCTAACCCTAACCCTCACCCGATACCTAAACCTAACCCGAACCCGAACCCAAACCCAAAACCTATCCCTTACCAAACCCTAACCCTAACCTGAAACTTAACCAGAAACTTAACCAGAACCCTAACCTAACCTTAACCCTAACCTGAACCCTAACCCGAAACCTAACCTGAACCCTAAACCGAACTCTAATCCTAAACCTAAATCTAACCCTAACCCAAACCTGAAACCGAATCCCAACCCGAACCCTAACCCTAACCGAAACCCTAACCCGAAGGCTAACCCGAAGGCTAACACGAACCCTAACCCAAACCCTAACGCTAACCGTAACCTTTACTCGAATGCTAAACCGAACCCTAACACGAACCCTAACCCTAACCCGAATCCGAACCCTAACCCAAACCCGAACCCTAACCCAAACCCTAACCTGAACCCGAACCCTAAACCTAACCCGAACCCGAACTCGAACCCTAACCCGAACCCTAACCCGAACCCCAACATGAAGCCGAACCCTGAACCTAACCCGAAACCTAACCCTAACCCAAACCCTAACCCTAATCCGAAACCTACCCTAACCCGAAACTGAACCCTAACACAATCCCGAACCCTAATCCGAACCCCAAACCTACAATGAACCCTAAACCTAACCCTAACCCTAACCCCTAACCCTGACACTAACCCCTAAACCTAGCCCTAACCCTAACCCCTAGCCCTAACCCTACCCCTAAACCTAACCCTAACTCTAACCCTAACACAACCCTAACCCTAAACCTAACCCTAAATCAAAAGCCTAACACTTAAACCTAACCCTAACACTCACCTAACCCAAACACCTAACCCTAACCCTGAACCTAAACCTAACCAGAACCCTAACCCGAACCCAACATGAACCCTAACCCGATCCCTAACCCAACCCGAACCCGAATCCTAACCCTAAACCTAACCCTAACCCGAACCAAAGCCAAAACCTACCCTACCCGAAACCTAACCCTAAACTGAAACCTAACCAGAAATCTAACCCGACCCTAACTTAACCCTAACACTAACCCGAACCCTAACACTAACCCGAACCTGAACCCTAACCCTAACGGTAACCTTTACCCGAACGATAAGGTGAACGCTAATCTGAACCCTAACGTTAACCCGAACCCAAGCCCTAACCCGAACCCGAACCCTAACCTTAAAACGAACCAGAACCCTAACCCAAACGCGAAACCGAACACTAACCTGACCGCTAAACCTAACCCTAACTCGATCCGGAACCCTTAACCCTAACCACATCCCAAACCATAACCCTAACCCGAAACCTAACCTGACCCCGAACCCTAAACCGAACCCTAACCCGAACCCTTACCCAAACCCTAACCTGAAGCCGAAACCTAACCTGAACCAGAACCAAACCCGAAACCAAACTCGAAACCTATCCCTAATGCTAACCGTAACCCTAAACCCTAACCCTAACTCTAAACCTAATCGTAAACCGAACCCCTAAACGTTAACCTAACCCTAACCCTAACCCCTAACCCTAACCCTAAACCTAACCCCTAACCCTAACACTAACACTAACCCTAACCCCAACCCTAAACTTAGCCCCTAACACTAACCCTAATCCTATCCCCTAAACCTAACCCTAACCCCTAACCCTAACCCTAACCCTAACCCAACCCTAACCCTAACCTAAACCTAAACCTAACCCTAAACCCTAAAACCTACCTAACCCTAAACCTGACCCTAACGCTAACCCGAAACCTAACCTTAAAACGAAACCGATCCCTAACACCAACCCGAACCCTAAACCGAACCCGAACCATTATCCGAACCTAAAACCTAACATAAACCCTAACCTTAAACCCTAACCCGAACCCGAACCCAAATCCTAACCCGAACCCTAACCGTAACCCTAACCTGAATGCAAACCTGAACCCTAAACCGAAACCTAACCCGAATCCTATACCTAACTGTAACCCTTACTCGAACGCTAACCCGAACCCTAACCAGAACTCTAAACCTAACCCGTACCCGAACCCTAAACCGAACCCGAACCCTAACACAAACCCTAACCCTAACACTATACCTAACCCTAACCCTAAACCTAACCCGAACCCGAACCAAACCCGAAACCTACCCCTACCCGAACCCTAACCCTAACCAGAAAACTAAGCAGAAACCTAACCAGAACCCTAACCTAACCCTAACCCTAACTTGAATCCTAACCCGAAACCTAACCCGAACCCTAAACTGAACCCTAATCCTAACCCTAAATCTAACCCTAACCCGAACCCGAACCCAAATCCTAACCCGAACCCTAACCCTAACCGGAACCCTAACCCAAACGCTAACCCAAAACCTAACCCGAACACTAAGTCGAACCCTAACACTAACCGTAAACTTTACTCGAACTCTAACCCGAACCCTAACACGAACCCTAACCCTAACGTGAATCCGAACCCTAAACCAAACCTGAACCCTAACCCAAACCCTAACCCGAACCCTAACCCTAACTGTAACCCTAAACAAATGCTAACCCGAACCCTACCCGAACCCTAACCTGAACCCAAACACGAACCCGAACCCTGAACCTACCCCGAAACCTAACCCTAACCCGAACCAGAACCCAAATCCTAACCCGAACCCTAACCCTAACTGTAACCCTAAACAAACGCTAACACGAACCCTAAACCGAAACCTAAACTGAAACTTAACCCTAACCATAACACTTACTCAAACGCTAACTTGAACCCTAACCCAAAGTCTAACCCTAACCCGTACCCGAACCCTAAACCGAACATCAACCCTAACCTGACCCGAACCCTAATCCGAACAAAAAACCTAACATAAGCCTTAAGCCTAACCCCTAACCCTAACCCTAAACCTAACACTAAACCTAACCCTACCATTACACAAACCCTAACCCAAACCCGAAACCGAACCCTAACCCAAACCCTAACCCAAACCCTAACCCGGACACGAACCCTAACCCAAAACCTAACCCTAACACTAACCCGAACCCTAACCTGAACCCGAACCCTAACCCAAACCCTAACCCTAACCCGAACCCTAAACCTAACCTGAAACCTAACCCGAAACCTAACCCGAACCCTAATCCGAAACCTACCCTAACGCTAATCCTAAATCTAACCCGAACCCTAATCCTAACCCGAACCCTAACACTAACCATAGCCCTAACCTGAACGCTAACATGAAACCTAACCTGAACCCTAACCCGAACCCTAAACCTAACCGTAACACTTACTCGAACGCTAACCCGAACCTTTACCCGAACCCTAACCCTAACCGGTACCCGAGCCCTAAACCGAACCGGAACCCTAACACCCACCCGAAACTTAACCCTAATCCGAACCCGAACCAAAACCTAACCCGAACCATATCCCTAACCCGTACCCGAACCCTAACCCTAACCCGAATCCGAACCCGAACCCTAAAACAAACCCTAACCCTAACCCGAATCTGAACCCTAAACCTAACCCTAACCTGAACCCAAACCGGAAATCTAACCCTACGCGATCGCTAACCCTAACCCGAAACCTAACCAGAAACCTAACCAGAAACCTAACCTAACCCTTACCCTAACCCAAAACCTAACCCAAACCTGAACCTGAACCCGAACCCTAACTCGAACCCTAACCCGATACCGAACCCTAACCCTAACCTGAACCCTAACCCTAACCCGAAAGCTAACCTAACCCTAACCCTCTCCTTAACCCTAACCCGAACCCAAACCCAAAACATAACCCTACCTGAAACCTAACCCTAAACCGATACCTAACCAGAGACCTAACCCGAACCCAAACCTAACCCTAACCGTAACCCAAACCCTAACCCTAACCTGATCCTGAACCCTAACCCTAACCCGAAAGCTAACCTAACCCTAAACCTATCCTTAACCCTAACCAGAACCCTTAACCTAACCAGAACCCTAACCAGAACCCTAACCCGAACACTAACCCGATCCCTAATCCTACCCTAACCCAAACCCGTACCCGAACCCTAACTCTCAACCTAACCCTAACCCGTACCCAACCCGAAACCTAACCCTACCCGAACCCTAACCCTAACCTGAAACCTAACCAGAAACCTAACCAGAACCCTAACCTAACCCTAACCCTAACCCGAACCCTAACCTGAAACCTAACCCGAACCCTAATCTGAACCCTACTCTAACCCTAAATCTAACCCTAACCCGAACCCGAACCCGAATCCTAACCCGAACCCTAACCCTAACCCTAACCCTAAACTGAACGCTAACCCGAACCCTAACCCGATCCATAATCCGAACCCTAACCCTAACCGGAACCTTTACTCTAACGCTAACCCGAACCCTAACACGAACCTTAACCCTAACCCAAATCCGAACCCTAACCGAACCACGAACCCTAACCCAAACCCTAACCCAAACCCAAACCCGAACCCTAACCTGAAACCGAACACGAAACTGAACCCTGAACCTACCCCGAAACCTAACCCTAACCCGAACCAGAACCCAAATCCTAACCTGAATCCTAACCGTAACCGTAACCCTAAACAAATGCTAACACGAACCCTAAACCGAACCCTAACCCGAACCTTAACCCTAACCGTAACACTTACTCGAACGCTAACTCGAACCCTAACCCGAAGTCTAACCCTAACCCGTACCCGAACCCTAAACCGAACACAAACCCTAACCCAAACCCAAACCTAATCCGAACACAAAACCTAACATAAACCTTAAGCCTAACCCCTAACCCTAACCCTAAACCTAACACTAAACCTAACCCTACCATTACACAAACCATAACCCAAACCCTAACACTAACCCGAATCCAAACCCTAACCCTAACACTAACCCTAACCCTAACCTTAACCTGAACCCGAACCCGAACCCTAACCGAAACCATAACCCTAACCCGAATGCTAACCCGAACCTAAACCGAACCATAACACGAACCCTAAACTAACCCTAACCCTTACTCGAACGCTAACCTCAACCCTAATCCGAACCCTAACCCTAACCCGTACCTGAACCCTAAACCAAACCCGAACCCTAACACGAACCCTAACCCTAACCCTAACCCTCACCCGATACCTAAACCTAACCCGAACCCGAACCCAAACCCAAAACCTATCCCTTACCAAACCCTAACCCTAACCTGAAACTTAACCAGAAACTTAACCAGAACCCTAACCTAACCTTAACCCTAACCTGAACCCTAACCCGAAACCTAACCTGAACCCTAAACCGAACTCTAATCCTAAACCTAAATCTAACCCTAACCCAAACCTGAAACCGAATCCCAACCCGAACCCTAACCCTAACCGAAACCCTAACCCGAAGGCTAACCCGAAGGCTAACACGAACCCTAACCCAAACCCTAACGCTAACCGTAACCTTTACTCGAATGCTAAACCGAACCCTAACACGAACCCTAACCCTAACCCGAATCCGAACCCTAACCCAAACCCGAACCCTAACCCAAACCCTAACCTGAACCCGAACCCTAAACCTAACCCGAACCCGAACTCGAACCCTAACCCGAACCCTAACCCGAACCCCAACATGAAGCTGAACCCTGAACCTAACCCGAAACCTAACCCTAACCCAAACCCTAACCCTAATCCGAAACCTACCCTAACCCGAAACTGAACCCTAACACAATCCCGAACCCTAATCCGAACCCCAAACCTACAATGAACCCTAAACCTAACCCTAACCCTAACCCCTAACCCTGACACTAACCCCTAAACCTAGCCCTAACCCTAACCCCTAGCCCTAACCCTACCCCTAAACCTAACCCTAACTCTAACCCTAACACAACCCTAACCCTAAACCTAACCCTAAATCAAAAGCCTAACACTTAAACCTAACCCTAACACTCACCTAACCCAAACACCTAACCCTAACCCTGAACCTAAACCTAACCAGAACCCTAACCCGAACCCAACATGAACCCTAACCCGATCCCTAACCCAACCCGAACCCGAATCCTAACCCTAAACCTAACCCTAACCCGAACCAAAGCCAAAACCTACCCTACCCGAAACCTAACCCTAAACTGAAACCTAACCAGAAATCTAACCCGACCCTAACTTAACCCTAACACTAACCCGAACCCTAACACTAACCCGAACCTGAACCCTAACCCTAACGGTAACCTTTACCCGAACGATAAGGTGAACGCTAATCTGAACCCTAACGTTAACCCGAACCCAAGCCCTAACCCGAACCCGAACCCTAACCTTAAAACGAACCAGAACCCTAACCCAAACGCGAAACCGAACACTAACCTGACCGCTAAACCTAACCCTAACTCGATCCGGAACCCTTAACCCTAACCACATCCCAAACCATAACCCTAACCCGAAACCTAACCTGACCCCGAACCCTAAACCGAACCCTAACCCGAACCCTTACCCAAACCCTAACCTGAAGCCGAAACCTAACCTGAACCAGAACCAAACCCGAAACCAAACTCGAAACCTATCCCTAATGCTAACCGTAACCCTAAACCCTAACCCTAACTCTAAACCTAATCGTAAACCGAACCCCTAAACGTTAACCTAACCCTAACCCTAACCCCTAACCCTAACCCTAAACCTAACCCCTAACCCTAACACTAACACTAACCCTAACCCCAACCCTAAACTTAACCCCTAACACTAACCCTAATCCTATCCCCTAAACCTAACCCTAACCCCTAACCCTAACCCTAACCCTAACCCAACCCTAACCCTAACCTAAACCTAAACCTAACCCTAAACCCTAAAACCTACCTAACCCTAAACCTGACCCTAACGCTAACCCGAAACCTAACCTTAAAACGAAACCGATCCCTAACACCAACCCGAACCCTAAACCGAACCCGAACCATTATCCGAACCTAAAACCTAACATAAACCCTAACCTTAAACCCTAACCCGAACCCGAACCCAAATCCTAACCCGAACCCTAACCGTAACCCTAACCTGAATGCAAACCTGAACCCTAAACCGAAACCTAACCCGAATCCTATACCTAACTGTAACCCTTACTCGAACGCTAACCCGAACCCTAACCAGAACTCTAAACCTAACCCGTACCCGAACCCTAAACCGAACCCGAACCCTAACACAAACCCTAACCCTAACACTATACCTAACCCTAACCCTAAACCTAACCCGAACCCGAACCAAACCCGAAACCTACCCCTACCCGAACCCTAACCCTAACCAGAAAACTAAGCAGAAACCTAACCAGAACCCTAACCTAACCCTAACCCTAACTTGAATCCTAACCCGAAACCTAACCCGAACCCTAAACTGAACCCTAATCCTAACCCTAAATCTAACCCTAACCCGAACCCGAACCCAAATCCTAACCCGAACCCTAACCCTAACCGGAACCCTAACCCAAACGCTAACCCAAAACCTAACCCGAACACTAAGTCGAACCCTAACACTAACCGTAAACTTTACTCGAACTCTAACCCGAACCCTAACACGAACCCTAACCCTAACGTGAATCCGAACCCTAAACCAAACCTGAACCCTAACCCAAACCCTAACCCGAACCCTAACCCTAACTGTAACCCTAAACAAATGCTAACCCGAACCCTACCCGAACCCTAACCTGAACCCAAACACGAACCCGAACCCTGAACCTACCCCGAAACCTAACCCTAACCCGAACCAGAACCCAAATCCTAACCCGAACCCTAACCCTAACTGTAACCCTAAACAAACGCTAACACGAACCCTAAACCGAAACCTAAACTGAAACTTAACCCTAACCATAACACTTACTCAAACGCTAACTTGAACCCTAACCCAAAGTCTAACCCTAACCCGTACCCGAACCCTAAACCGAACATCAACCCTAACCTGACCCGAACCCTAATCCGAACAAAAAACCTAACATAAACCTTAAGCCTAACCCCTAACCCTAACCCTAAACCTAACACTAAACCTAACCCTACCATTACACAAACCCTAACCCAAACCCGAAACCGAACCCTAACCCAAACCCTAACCCAAACCCTAACCCGGACACGAACCCTAACCCAAAACCTAACCCTAACACTAACCCGAACCCTAACCTGAACCCGAACCCTAACCCAAACCCTAACCCTAACCCGAACCCTAAACCTAACCTGAAACCTAACCCGAAACCTAACCCGAACCCTAATCCGAAACCTACCCTAACGCTAATCCTAAATCTAACCCGAACCCTAATCCTAACCCGAACCCTAACACTAACCATAGCCCTAACCTGAACGCTAACATGAAACCTAACCCGAACCCTAACCCGAACCCTAAACCTAACCGTAACACTTACTCGAACGCTAACCCGAACCTTTACCCGAACCCTAACCCTAACCGGTACCCGAGCCCTAAACCGAACCGGAACCCTAACACCCACCCGAAACTTAACCCTAATCCGAACCCGAACCAAAACCTAACCCGAACCATATCCCTAACCCGTACCCGAACCCTAACCCTAACCCGAATCCGAACCCGAACCCTAAAACAAACCCTAACCCTAACCCGAATCTGAACCCTAAACCTAACCCTAACCTGAACCCAAACCGGAAATCTAACCCTACGCGATCGCTAACCCTAACCCGAAACCTAACCAGAAACCTAACCAGAAACCTAACCTAACCCTTACCCTAACCCAAAACCTAACCCAAACCTGAACCCGAACCCGAACCCTAACTCGAACCCTAACCCGATACCGAACCCTAACCCTAACCTGAACCCTAACCCTAACCCGAAAGCTAACCTAACCCTAACCCTCTCCTTAACCCTAACCCAAACCCAAACCCAAAACATAACCCTACCTGAAACCTAACCCTAAACCGATACCTAACCAGAGACCTAACCCGAACCCAAACCTAACCCTAACCGTAACCCAAACCCTAACCCTAACCTGATCCTGAACCCTAACCCTAACCCGAAAGCTAACCTAACCCTAAACCTATCCTTAACCCTAACCAGAACCCTTAACCTAACCAGAACCCTAACCAGAACCCTAACCCGAACACTAACCCGATCCCTAATCCTACCCTAACCCAAACCCGTACCCGAACCCTAACTCTCAACCTAACCCTAACCCGTACCCAACCCGAAACCTAACCCTACCCGAACCCTAACCCTAACCTGAAACCTAACCAGAAACCTAACCAGAACCCTAACCTAACCCTAACCCTAACCCGAACCCTAACCTGAAACCTAACCCGAACCCTAATCTGAACCCTACTCTAACCCTAAATCTAACCCTAACCCGAACCCGAACCCGAATCCTAACCCGAACCCTAACCCTAACCCTAACCCTAAACTGAACGCTAACCCGAACCCTAACCCGATCCATAATCCGAACCCTAACCCTAACCGGAACCTTTACTCTAACGCTAACCCGAACCCTAACACGAACCTTAACCCTAACCCAAATCCGAACCCTAACCGAACCACGAACCCTAACCCAAACCCTAACCCAAACCCAAACCCGAACCCTAACCTGAAACCGAACACGAAACTGAACCCTGAACCTACCCCGAAACCTAACCCTAACCCGAACCAGAACCCAAATCCTAACCTGAATCCTAACCGTAACCGTAACCCTAAACAAATGCTAACACGAACCCTAAACCGAACCCTAACCCGAACCTTAACCCTAACCGTAACACTTACTCGAACGCTAACTCGAACCCTAACCCGAAGTCTAACCCTAACCCGTACCCGAACCCTAAACCGAACACAAACCCTAACCCAAACCCAAACCTAATCCGAACACAAAACCTAACATAAACCTTAAGCCTAACCCCTAACCCTAACCCTAAACCTAACACTAAACCTAACCCTACCATTACACAAACCATAACCCGAACCCTAACACTAACCCGAATCCAAACCCTAACCCTAACACTAACCCTAACCCTAACCTTAACCTGAACCCGAACCCGAACCCTAACCGAAACCATAACCCTAACCCGAATGCTAACCCGAACCTAAACCGAACCATAACACGAACCCTAAACTAACCCTAACCCTTACTCGAACGCTAACCTCAACCCTAATCCGAACCCTAACCCTAACCCGTACCTGAACCCTAAACCAAACCCGAACCCTAACACGAACCCTAACCCTAACCCTAACCCTCACCCGATACCTAAACCTAACCCGAACCCGAACCCAAACCCAAAACCTATCCCTTACCAAACCCTAACCCTAACCTGAAACTTAACCAGAAACTTAACCAGAACCCTAACCTAACCTTAACCCTAACCTGAACCCTAACCCGAAACCTAACCTGAACCCTAAACCGAACTCTAATCCTAAACCTAAATCTAACCCTAACCCAAACCTGAAACCGAATCCCAACCCGAACCCTAACCCTAACCGAAACCCTAACCCGAAGGCTAACCCGAAGGCTAACACGAACCCTAACCCAAACCCTAACGCTAACCGTAACCTTTACTCGAATGCTAAACCGAACCCTAACACGAACCCTAACCCTAACCCGAATCCGAACCCTAACCCAAACCCGAACCCTAACCCAAACCCTAACCTGAACCCGAACCCTAAACCTAACCCGAACCCGAACTCGAACCCTAACCCGAACCCTAACCCGAACCCCAACATGAAGCCGAACCCTGAACCTAACCCGAAACCTAACCCTAACCCAAACCCTAACCCTAATCCGAAACCTACCCTAACCCGAAACTGAACCCTAACACAATCCCGAACCCTAATCCGAACCCCAAACCTACAATGAACCCTAAACCTAACCCTAACCCTAACTCCTAACCCTGACACTAACCACTAAACCTAGCCCTAACCCTAACCCCTAGCCCTAACCCTACCCCTAAACCTAACCCTAACTCTAACCCTAACACAACCCTAACCCTAAACCTAACCCTAAATCAAAAGCCTAACACTTAAACCTAACCCTAACACTCACCTAACCCAAACACCTAACCCTAACCCTGAACCTAAACCTAACCAGAACCCTAACCCGAACCCAACATGAACCCTAACCCGATCCCTAACCCAACCCGAACCCGAATCCTAACCCTAAACCTAACCCTAACCCGAACCAAAGCCAAAACCTACCCTACCCGAAACCTAACCCTAAACTGAAACCTAACCAGAAATCTAACCCGACCCTAACTTAACCCTAACACTAACCCGAACCCTAACACTAACCCGAACCTGAACCCTAACCCTAACGGTAACCTTTACCCGAACGATAAGGTGAACGCTAATCTGAACCCTAACGTTAACCCGAACCCAAGCCCTAACCCGAACCCGAACCCTAACCTTAAAACGAACCAGAACCCTAACCCAAACGCGAAACCGAACACTAACCTGACCGCTAAACCTAACCCTAACTCGATCCGGAACCCTTAACCCTAACCACATCCCAAACCATAACCCTAACCCGAAACCTAACCTGACCCCGAACCCTAAACCGAACCCTAACCCGAACCCTTACCCAAACCCTAACCTGAAGCCGAAACCTAACCTGAACCAGAACCAAACCCGAAACCAAACTCGAAACCTATCCCTAATGCTAACCGTAACCCTAAACCCTAACCCTAACTCTAAACCTAATCGTAAACCGAACCCCTAAACGTTAACCTAACCCTAACCCTAACCCCTAACCCTAACCCTAAACCTAACCCCTAACCCTAACACTAACACTAACCCTAACCCCAACCCTAAACTTAACCCCTAACACTAACCCTAATCCTATCCCCTAAACCTAACCCTAACCCCTAACCCTAACCCTAACCCTAACCCAACCCTAACCCTAACCTAAACCTAAACCTAACCCTAAACCCTAAAACCTACCTAACCCTAAACCTGACCCTAACGCTAACCCGAAACCTAACCTTAAAACGAAACCGATCCCTAACACCAACCCGAACCCTAAACCGAACCCGAACCATTATCCGAACCTAAAACCTAACATAAACCCTAACCTTAAACCCTAACCCGAACCCGAACCCAAATCCTAACCCGAACCCTAACCGTAACCCTAACCTGAATGCAAACCTGAACCCTAAACCGAAACCTAACCCGAATCCTATACCTAACTGTAACCCTTACTCGAACGCTAACCCGAACCCTAACCAGAACTCTAAACCTAACCCGTACCCGAACCCTAAACCGAACCCGAACCCTAACACAAACCCTAACCCTAACACTATACCTAACCCTAACCCTAAACCTAACCCGAACCCGAACCAAACCCGAAACCTACCCCTACCCGAACCCTAACCCTAACCAGAAAACTAAGCAGAAACCTAACCAGAACCCTAACCTAACCCTAACCCTAACTTGAATCCTAACCCGAAACCTAACCCGAACCCTAAACTGAACCCTAATCCTAACCCTAAATCTAACCCTAACCCGAACCCGAACCCAAATCCTAACCCGAACCCTAACCCTAACCGGAACCCTAACCCAAACGCTAACCCAAAACCTAACCCGAACACTAAGTCGAACCCTAACACTAACCGTAAACTTTACTCGAACTCTAACCCGAACCCTAACACGAACCCTAACCCTAACGTGAATCCGAACCCTAAACCAAACCTGAACCCTAACCCAAACCCTAACCCGAACCCTAACCCTAACTGTAACCCTAAACAAATGCTAACCCGAACCCTACCCGAACCCTAACCTGAACCCAAACACGAACCCGAACCCTGAACCTACCCCGAAACCTAACCCTAACCCGAACCAGAACCCAAATCCTAACCCGAACCCTAACCCTAACTGTAACCCTAAACAAACGCTAACACGAACCCTAAACCGAAACCTAAACTGAAACTTAACCCTAACCGTAACACTTACTCAAACGCTAACTTGAACCCTAACCCAAAGTCTAACCCTAACCCGTACCCGAACCCTAAACCGAACATCAACCCTAACCTGACCCGAACCCTAATCCGAACAAAAAACCTAACATAAGCCTTAAGCCTAACCCCTAACCCTAACCCTAAACCTAACACTAAACCTAACCCTACCATTACACAAACCCTAACCCAAACCCGAAACCGAACCCTAACCCAAACCCTAACCCAAACCCTAACCCGGACACGAACCCTAACCCAAAACCTAACCCTAACACTAACCCGAACCCTAACCTGAACCCGAACCCTAACCCAAACCCTAACCCTAACCCGAACCCTAAACCTAACCTGAAACCTAACCCGAAACCTAACCCGAACCCTAATCCGAAACCTACCCTAACGCTAATCCTAAATCTAACCCGAACCCTAATCCTAACCCGAACCCTAACACTAACCATAGCCCTAACCTGAACGCTAACATGAAACCTAACCCGAACCCTAACCCGAACCCTAAACCTAACCGTAACACTTACTCGAACGCTAACCTGAACCTTTACCCGAACCCTAACCCTAACCGGTACCCGAGCCCTAAACCGAACCGGAACCCTAACACCCACCCGAAACTTAACCCTAATCCGAACCCGAACCAAAACCTAACCCGAACCATATCCCTAACCCGTACCCGAACCCTAACCCTAACCCGAATCCGAACCCGAACCCTAAAACAAACCCTAACCCTAACCCGAATCTGAACCCTAAACCTAACCCTAACCTGAACCCAAACCGGAAATCTAACCCTACGCGATCGCTAACCCTAACCCGAAACCTAACCAGAAACCTAACCAGAAACCTAACCTAACCCTTACCCTAACCCAAAACCTAACCCAAACCTGAACCCGAACCCGAACCCTAACTCGAACCCTAACCCGATACCGAACCCTAACCCTAACCTGAACCCTAACCCTAACCCGAAAGCTAACCTAACCCTAACCCTCTCCTTAACCCTAACCCGAACCCAAACCCAAAACATAACCCTACCTGAAACCTAACCCTAAACCGATACCTAACCAGAGACCTAACCCGAACCCAAACCTAACCCTAACCGTAACCCAAACCCTAACCCTAACCTGATCCTGAACCCTAACCCTAACCCGAAAGCTAACCTAACCCTAAACCTATCCTTAACCCTAACCAGAACCCTTAACCTAACCAGAACCCTAACTCTCAACCTAACCCTAACCCGTACCCAACCCGAAACCTAACCCTACCCGAACCCTAACCCTAACCTGAAACCTAACCAGAAACCTAACCAGAACCCTAACCTAACCCTAACCCTAACCCGAACCCTAACCTGAAACCTAACCCGAACCCTAATCTGAACCCTACTCTAACCCTAAATCTAACCCTAACCCGAACCCGAACCCGAATCCTAACCCGAACCCTAACCCTAACCCTAACCCTAAACTGAACGCTAACCCGAACCCTAACCCGATCCATAATCCGAACCCTAACCCTAACCGGAACCTTTACTCTAACGCTAACCCGAACCCTAACACGAACCTTAACCCTAACCCAAATCCGAACCCTAACCGAACCACGAACCCTAACCCAAACCCTAACCCAAACCCAAACCCGAACCCTAACCTGAAACCGAACACGAAACTGAACCCTGAACCTACCCCGAAACCTAACCCTAACCCGAACCAGAACCCAAATCCTAACCTGAATCCTAACCGTAACCGTAACCCTAAACAAATGCTAACACGAACCCTAAACCGAACCCTAACCCGAACCTTAACCCTAACCGTAACACTTACTCGAACGCTAACTCGAACCCTAACCCGAAGTCTAACCCTAACCCGTACCCGAACCCTAAACCGAACACAAACCCTAACCCAAACCCAAACCTAATCCGAACACAAAACCTAACATAAACCTTAAGCCTAACCCCTAACCCTAACCCTAAACCTAACACTAAACCTAACCCTACCATTACACAAACCATAACCCGAACCCTAACACTAACCCGAATCCAAACCCTAACCCTAACACTAACCCTAACCCTAACCTTAACCTGAACCCGAACCCGAACCCTAACCGAAACCATAACCCTAACCCGAATGCTAACCCGAACCTAAACCGAACCATAACACGAACCCTAAACTAACCCTAACCCTTACTCGAACGCTAACCTCAACCCTAATCCGAACCCTAACCCTAACCCGTACCTGAACCCTAAACCAAACCCGAACCCTAACACGAACCCTAACCCTAACCCTAACCCTCACCCGATACCTAAACCTAACCCGAACCCGAACCCAAACCCAAAACCTATCCCTTACCAAACCCTAACCCTAACCTGAAACTTAACCAGAAACTTAACCAGAACCCTAACCTAACCTTAACCCTAACCTGAACCCTAACCCGAAACCTAACCTGAACCCTAAACCGAACTCTAATCCTAAACCTAAATCTAACCCTAACCCAAACCTGAAACCGAATCCCAACCCGAACCCTAACCCTAACCGAAACCCTAACCCGAAGGCTAACCCGAAGGCTAACACGAACCCTAACCCAAACCCTAACGCTAACCGTAACCTTTACTCGAATGCTAAACCGAACCCTAACACGAACCCTAACCCTAACCCGAATCCGAACCCTAACCCAAACCCGAACCCTAACCCAAACCCTAACCTGAACCCGAACCCTAAACCTAACCCGAACCCGAACTCGAACCCTAACCCGAACCCTAACCCGAACCCCAACATGAAGCCGAACCCTGAACCTAACCCGAAACCTAACCCTAACCCAAACCCTAACCCTAATCCGAAACCTACCCTAACCCGAAACTGAACCCTAACACAATCCCGAACCCTAATCCGAACCCCAAACCTACAATGAACCCTAAACCTAACCCTAACCCTAACCCCTAACCCTGACACTAACCCCTAAACCTAGCCCTAACCCTAACCCCTAGCCCTAACCCTACCCCTAAACCTAACCCTAACTCTAACCCTAACACAACCCTAACCCTAAACCTAACCCTAAATCAAAAGCCTAACACTTAAACCTAACCCTAACACTCACCTAACCCAAACACCTAACCCTAACCCTGAACCTAAACCTAACCAGAACCCTAACCCGAACCCAACATGAACCCTAACCCGATCCCTAACCCAACCCGAACCCGAATCCTAACCCTAAACCTAACCCTAACCCGAACCAAAGCCAAAACCTACCCTACCCGAAACCTAACCCTAAACTGAAACCTAACCAGAAATCTAACCCGACCCTAACTTAACCCTAACACTAACCCGAACCCTAACACTAACCCGAACCTGAACCCTAACCCTAACGGTAACCTTTACCCGAACGATAAGGTGAACGCTAATCTGAACCCTAACGTTAACCCGAACCCAAGCCCTAACCCGAACCCGAACCCTAACCTTAAAACGAACCAGAACCCTAACCCAAACGCGAAACCGAACACTAACCTGACCGCTAAACCTAACCCTAACTCGATCCGGAACCCTTAACCCTAACCACATCCCAAACCATAACCCTAACCCGAAACCTAACCTGACCCCGAACCCTAAACCGAACCCTAACCCGAACCCTTACCCAAACCCTAACCTGAAGCCGAAACCTAACCTGAACCAGAACCAAACCCGAAACCAAACTCGAAACCTATCCCTAATGCTAACCGTAACCCTAAACCCTAACCCTAACTCTAAACCTAATCGTAAACCGAACCCCTAAACGTTAACCTAACCCTAACCCTAACCCCTAACCCTAACCCTAAACCTAACCCCTAACCCTAACACTAACACTAACCCTAACCCCAACCCTAAACTTAGCCCCTAACACTAACCCTAATCCTATCCCCTAAACCTAACCCTAACCCCTAACCCTAACCCTAACCCTAACCCAACCCTAACCCTAACCTAAACCTAAACCTAACCCTAAACCCTAAAACCTACCTAACCCTAAACCTGACCCTAACGCTAACCCGAAACCTAACCTTAAAACGAAACCGATCCCTAACACCAACCCGAACCCTAAACCGAACCCGAACCATTATCCGAACCTAAAACCTAACATAAACCCTAACCTTAAACCCTAACCCGAACCCGAACCCAAATCCTAACCCGAACCCTAACCGTAACCCTAACCTGAATGCAAACCTGAACCCTAAACCGAAACCTAACCCGAATCCTATACCTAACTGTAACCCTTACTCGAACGCTAACCCGAACCCTAACCAGAACTCTAAACCTAACCCGTACCCGAACCCTAAACCGAACCCGAACCCTAACACAAACCCTAACCCTAACACTATACCTAACCCTAACCCTAAACCTAACCCGAACCCGAACCAAACCCGAAACCTACCCCTACCCGAACCCTAACCCTAACCAGAAAACTAAGCAGAAACCTAACCAGAACCCTAACCTAACCCTAACCCTAACTTGAATCCTAACCCGAAACCTAACCCGAACCCTAAACTGAACCCTAATCCTAACCCTAAATCTAACCCTAACCCGAACCCGAACCCAAATCCTAACCCGAACCCTAACCCTAACCGGAACCCTAACCCAAACGCTAACCCAAAACCTAACCCGAACACTAAGTCGAACCCTAACACTAACCGTAAACTTTACTCGAACTCTAACCCGAACCCTAACACGAACCCTAACCCTAACGTGAATCCGAACCCTAAACCAAACCTGAACCCTAACCCAAACCCTAACCCGAACCCTAACCCTAACTGTAACCCTAAACAAATGCTAACCCGAACCCTACCCGAACCCTAACCTGAACCCAAACACGAACCCGAACCCTGAACCTACCCCGAAACCTAACCCTAACCCGAACCAGAACCCAAATCCTAACCCGAACCCTAACCCTAACTGTAACCCTAAACAAACGCTAACACGAACCCTAAACCGAAACCTAAACTGAAACTTAACCCTAACCGTAACACTTACTCAAACGCTAACTTGAACCCTAACCCAAAGTCTAACCCTAACCCGTACCCGAACCCTAAACCGAACATCAACCCTAACCTGACCCGAACCCTAATCCGAACAAAAAACCTAACATAAACCTTAAGCCTAACCCCTAACCCTAACCCTAAACCTAACACTAAACCTAACCCTACCATTACACAAACCCTAACCCAAACCCGAAACCGAACCCTAACCCAAACCCTAACCCAAACCCTAACCCGGACACGAACCCTAACCCAAAACCTAACCCTAACACTAACCCGAACCCTAACCTGAACCCGAACCCTAACCCAAACCCTAACCCTAACCCGAACCCTAAACCTAACCTGAAACCTAACCCGAAACCTAACCCGAACCCTAATCCGAAACCTACCCTAACGCTAATCCTAAATCTAACCCGAACCCTAATCCTAACCCGAACCCTAACACTAACCATAGCCCTAACCTGAACGCTAACATGAAACCTAACCCGAACCCTAACCCGAACCCTAAACCTAACCGTAACACTTACTCGAACGCTAACCCGAACCTTTACCCGAACCCTAACCCTAACCGGTACCCGAGCCCTAAACCGAACCGGAACCCTAACACCCACCCGAAACTTAACCCTAATCTGAACCCGAACCAAAACCTAACCCGAACCATATCCCTAACCCGTACCCGAACCCTAACCCTAACCCGAATCCGAACCCGAACCCTAAAACAAACCCTAACCCTAACCCGAATCTGAACCCTAAACCTAACCCTAACCTGAACCCAAACCGGAAATCTAACCCTACGCGATCGCTAACCCTAACCCGAAACCTAACCAGAAACCTAACCAGAAACCTAACCTAACCCTTACCCTAACCCAAAACCTAACCCAAACCTGAACCCGAACCCGAACCCTAACTCGAACCCTAACCCGATACCGAACCCTAACCCTAACCTGAACCCTAACCCTAACCCGAAAGCTAACCTAACCCTAACCCTCTCCTTAACCCTAACCCGAACCCAAACCCAAAACATAACCCTACCTGAAACCTAACCCTAAACCGATACCTAACCAGAGACCTAACCCGAACCCAAACCTAACCCTAACCGTAACCCAAACCCTAACCCTAACCTGATCCTGAACCCTAACCCTAACCCGAAAGCTAACCTAACCCTAAACCTATCCTTAACCCTAACCAGAACCCTTAACCTAACCAGAACCCTAACTCTCAACCTAACCCTAACCCGTACCCAACCCGAAACCTAACCCTACCCGAACCCTAACCCTAACCTGAAACCTAACCAGAAACCTAACCAGAACCCTAACCTAACCCTAACCCTAACCCGAACCCTAACCTGAAACCTAACCCGAACCCTAATCTGAACCCTACTCTAACCCTAAATCTAACCCTAACCCGAACCCGAACCCGAATCCTAACCCGAACCCTAACCCTAACCCTAACCCTAAACTGAACGCTAACCCGAACCCTAACCCGATCCATAATCCGAACCCTAACCCTAACCGGAACCTTTACTCTAACGCTAACCCGAACCCTAACACGAACCTTAACCCTAACCCAAATCCGAACCCTAACCGAACCACGAACCCTAACCCAAACCCTAACCCAAACCCAAACCCGAACCCTAACCTGAAACCGAACACGAAACTGAACCCTGAACCTACCCCGAAACCTAACCCTAACCCGAACCAGAACCCAAATCCTAACCTGAATCCTAACCGTAACCGTAACCCTAAACAAATGCTAACACGAACCCTAAACCGAACCCTAACCCGAACCTTAACCCTAACCGTAACACTTACTCGAACGCTAACTCGAACCCTAACCCGAAGTCTAACCCTAACCCGTACCCGAACCCTAAACCGAACACAAACCCTAACCCAAACCCAAACCTAATCCGAACACAAAACCTAACATAAACCTTAAGCCTAACCCCTAACCCTAACCCTAAACCTAACACTAAACCTAACCCTACCATTACACAAACCATAACCCAAACCCTAACACTAACCCGAATCCAAACCCTAACCCTAACACTAACCCTAACCCTAACCTTAACCTGAACCCGAACCCGAACCCTAACCGAAACCATAACCCTAACCCGAATGCTAACCCGAACCTAAACCGAACCATAACACGAACCCTAAACTAACCCTAACCCTTACTCGAACGCTAACCTCAACCCTAATCCGAACCCTAACCCTAACCCGTACCTGAACCCTAAACCAAACCCGAACCCTAACACGAACCCTAACCCTAACCCTAACCCTCACCCGATACCTAAACCTAACCCGAACCCGAACCCAAACCCAAAACCTATCCCTTACCAAACCCTAACCCTAACCTGAAACTTAACCAGAAACTTAACCAGAACCCTAACCTAACCTTAACCCTAACCTGAACCCTAACCCGAAACCTAACCTGAACCCTAAACCGAACTCTAATCCTAAACCTAAATCTAACCCTAACCCAAACCTGAAACCGAATCCCAACCCGAACCCTAACCCTAACCGAAACCCTAACCCGAAGGCTAACCCGAAGGCTAACACGAACCCTAACCCAAACCCTAACGCTAACCGTAACCTTTACTCGAATGCTAAACCGAACCCTAACACGAACCCTAACCCTAACCCGAATCCGAACCCTAACCCAAACCCGAACCCTAACCCAAACCCTAACCTGAACCCGAACCCTAAACCTAACCCGAACCCGAACTCGAACCCTAACCCGAACCCTAACCCGAACCCCAACATGAAGCCGAACCCTGAACCTAACCCGAAACCTAACCCTAACCCAAACCCTAACCCTAATCCGAAACCTACCCTAACCCGAAACTGAACCCTAACACAATCCCGAACCCTAATCCGAACCCCAAACCTACAATGAACCCTAAACCTAACCCTAACCCTAACCCCTAACCCTGACACTAACCCCTAAACCTAGCCCTAACCCTAACCCCTAGCCCTAACCCTACCCCTAAACCTAACCCTAACTCTAACCCTAACACAACCCTAACCCTAAACCTAACCCTAAATCAAAAGCCTAACACTTAAACCTAACCCTAACACTCACCTAACCCAAACACCTAACCCTAACCCTGAACCTAAACCTAACCAGAACCCTAACCCGAACCCAACATGAACCCTAACCCGATCCCTAACCCAACCCGAACCCGAATCCTAACCCTAAACCTAACCCTAACCCGAACCAAAGCCAAAACCTACCCTACCCGAAACCTAACCCTAAACTGAAACCTAACCAGAAATCTAACCCGACCCTAACTTAACCCTAACACTAACCCGAACCCTAACACTAACCCGAACCTGAACCCTAACCCTAACGGTAACCTTTACCCGAACGATAAGGTGAACGCTAATCTGAACCCTAACGTTAACCCGAACCCAAGCCCTAACCCGAACCCGAACCCTAACCTTAAAACGAACCAGAACCCTAACCCAAACGCGAAACCGAACACTAACCTGACCGCTAAACCTAACCCTAACTCGATCCGGAACCCTTAACCCTAACCACATCCCAAACCATAACCCTAACCCGAAACCTAACCTGACCCCGAACCCTAAACCGAACCCTAACCCGAACCCTTACCCAAACCCTAACCTGAAGCCGAAACCTAACCTGAACCAGAACCAAACCCGAAACCAAACTCGAAACCTATCCCTAATGCTAACCGTAACCCTAAACCCTAACCCTAACTCTAAACCTAATCGTAAACCGAACCCCTAAACGTTAACCTAACCCTAACCCTAACCCCTAACCCTAACCCTAAACCTAACCCCTAACCCTAACACTAACACTAACCCTAACCCCAACCCTAAACTTAGCCCCTAACACTAACCCTAATCCTATCCCCTAAACCTAACCCTAACCCCTAACCCTAACCCTAACCCTAACCCAACCCTAACCCTAACCTAAACCTAAACCTAACCCTAAACCCTAAAACCTACCTAACCCTAAACCTGACCCTAACGCTAACCCGAAACCTAACCTTAAAACGAAACCGATCCCTAACACCAACCCGAACCCTAAACCGAACCCGAACCATTATCCGAACCTAAAACCTAACATAAACCCTAACCTTAAACCCTAACCCGAACCCGAACCCAAATCCTAACCCGAACCCTAACCGTAACCCTAACCTGAATGCAAACCTGAACCCTAAACCGAAACCTAACCCGAATCCTATACCTAACTGTAACCCTTACTCGA
Organism: Urocyon cinereoargenteus; assembly: GCA_032313775.1. Taxonomy (NCBI): domain Eukaryota; kingdom Metazoa; phylum Chordata; class Mammalia; order Carnivora; family Canidae; genus Urocyon; species Urocyon cinereoargenteus. Next base: position 1,852,385 of record JAVLSZ010000006.1, read on the forward strand.
ACGCTAACCCGAACCCTAACCAGAACTCTAAACCTAACCCGTACCCGAACCCTAAACCGAACCCGAACCCTAACACAAACCCTAACCCTAACACTATACCTAACCCTAACCCTAAACCTAACCCGAACCCGAACCAAACCCGAAACCTACCCCTACCCGAACCCTAACCCTAACCAGAAAACTAAGCAGAAACCTAACCAGAACCCTAACCTAACCCTAACCCTAACTTGAATCCTAACCCGAAACCTAACCCGAACCCTAAACTGAACCCTAATCCTAACCCTAAATCTAACCCTAACCCGAACCCGAACCCAAATCCTAACCCGAACCCTAACCCTAACCGGAACCCTAACCCAAACGCTAACCCAAAACCTAACCCGAACACTAAGTCGAACCCTAACACTAACCGTAAACTTTACTCGAACTCTAACCCGAACCCTAACACGAACCCTAACCCTAACGTGAATCCGAACCCTAAACCAAACCTGAACCCTAACCCAAACCCTAACCCGAACCCTAACCCTAACTGTAACCCTAAACAAATGCTAACCCGAACCCTACCCGAACCCTAACCTGAACCCAAACACGAACCCGAACCCTGAACCTACCCCGAAACCTAACCCTAACCCGAACCAGAACCCAAATCCTAACCCGAACCCTAACCCTAACTGTAACCCTAAACAAACGCTAACACGAACCCTAAACCGAAACCTAAACTGAAACTTAACCCTAACCGTAACACTTACTCAAACGCTAACTTGAACCCTAACCCAAAGTCTAACCCTAACCCGTACCCGAACCCTAAACCGAACATCAACCCTAACCTGACCCGAACCCTAATCCGAACAAAAAACCTAACATAAACCTTAAGCCTAACCCCTAACCCTAACCCTAAACCTAACACTAAACCTAACCCTACCATTACACAAACCCTAACCCAAACCCGAAACCGAACCCTAACCCAAACCCTAACCCGGACACGAACCCTAACCCAAAACCTAACCCTAACACTAACCCGAACCCTAACCTGAACCCGAACCCTAACCCAAACCCTAACCCTAACCCGAACCCTAAACCTAACCTGAAACCTAACCCGAAACCTAACCCGAACCCTAATCCGAAACCTACCCTAACGCTAATCCTAAATCTAACCCGAACCCTAATCCTAACCCGAACCCTAACACTAACCATAGCCCTAACCTGAACGCTAACATGAAACCTAACCCGAACCCTAACCCGAACCCTAAACCTAACCGTAACACTTACTCGAACGCTAACCCGAACCTTTACCCGAACCCTAACCCTAACCGGTACCCGAGCCCTAAACCGAACCGGAACCCTAACACCCACCCGAAACTTAACCCTAATCCGAACCCGAACCAAAACCTAACCCGAACCATATCCCTAACCCGTACCCGAACCCTAACCCTAACCCGAATCCGAACCCGAACCCTAAAACAAACCCTAACCCTAACCCGAATCTGAACCCTAAACCTAACCCTAACCTGAACCCAAACCGGAAATCTAACCCTACGCGATCGCTAACCCTAACCCGAAACCTAACCAGAAACCTAACCAGAAACCTAACCTAACCCTTACCCTAACCCAAAACCTAACCCAAACCTGAACCCGAACCCGAACCCTAACTCGAACCCTAACCCGATACCGAACCCTAACCCTAACCTGAACCCTAACCCTAACCCGAAAGCTAACCTAACCCTAACCCTCTCCTTAACCCTAACCCGAACCCAAACCCAAAACATAACCCTACCTGAAACCTAACCCTAAACCGATACCTAACCAGAGACCTAACCCGAACCCAAACCTAACCCTAACCGTAACCCAAACCCTAACCCTAACCTGATCCTGAACCCTAACCCTAACCCGAAAGCTAACCTAACCCTAAACCTATCCTTAACCCTAACCAGAACCCTTAACCTAACCAGAACCCTAACCAGAACCCTAACCCGAACACTAACCCGATCCCTAATCCTACCCTAACCCAAACCCGTACCCGAACCCTAACTCTCAACCTAACCCTAACCCGTACCCAACCCGAAACCTAACCCTACCCGAACCCTAACCCTAACCTGAAACCTAACCAGAAACCTAACCAGAACCCTAACCTAACCCTAACCCTAACCCGAACCCTAACCTGAAACCTAACCCGAACCCTAATCTGAACCCTACTCTAACCCTAAATCTAACCCTAACCCGAACCCGAACCCGAATCCTAACCCGAACCCTAACCCTAACCCTAACCCTAAACTGAACGCTAACCCGAACCCTAACCCGATCCATAATCCGAACCCTAACCCTAACCGGAACCTTTACTCTAACGCTAACCCGAACCCTAACACGAACCTTAACCCTAACCCAAATCCGAACCCTAACCGAACCACGAACCCTAACCCAAACCCTAACCCAAACCCAAACCCGAACCCTAACCTGAAACCGAACACGAAACTGAACCCTGAACCTACCCCGAAACCTAACCCTAACCCGAACCAGAACCCAAATCCTAACCTGAATCCTAACCGTAACCGTAACCCTAAACAAATGCTAACACGAACCCTAAACCGAACCCTAACCCGAACCTTAACCCTAACCGTAACACTTACTCGAACGCTAACTCGAACCCTAACCCGAAGTCTAACCCTAACCCGTACCCGAACCCTAAACCGAACACAAACCCTAACCCAAACCCAAACCTAATCCGAACACAAAACCTAACATAAACCTTAAGCCTAACCCCTAACCCTAACCCTAAACCTAACACTAAACCTAACCCTACCATTACACAAACCATAACCCGAACCCTAACACTAACCCGAATCCAAACCCTAACCCTAACACTAACCCTAACCCTAACCTTAACCTGAACCCGAACCCGAACCCTAACCGAAACCATAACCCTAACCCGAATGCTAACCCGAACCTAAACCGAACCATAACACGAACCCTAAACTAACCCTAACCCTTACTCGAACGCTAACCTCAACCCTAATCCGAACCCTAACCCTAACCCGTACCTGAACCCTAAACCAAACCCGAACCCTAACACGAACCCTAACCCTAACCCTAACCCTCACCCGATACCTAAACCTAACCCGAACCCGAACCCAAACCCAAAACCTATCCCTTACCAAACCCTAACCCTAACCTGAAACTTAACCAGAAACTTAACCAGAACCCTAACCTAACCTTAACCCTAACCTGAACCCTAACCCGAAACCTAACCTGAACCCTAAACCGAACTCTAATCCTAAACCTAAATCTAACCCTAACCCAAACCTGAAACCGAATCCCAACCCGAACCCTAACCCTAACCGAAACCCTAACCCGAAGGCTAACCCGAAGGCTAACCCGAACCCTAACCCAAACCCTAACGCTAACCGTAACCTTTACTCGAATGCTAAACCGAACCCTAACACGAACCCTAACCCTAACCCGAATCCGAACCCTAACCCAAACCCGAACCCTAACCCAAACCCTAACCTGAACCCGAACCCTAAACCTAACCCGAACCCGAACTCGAACCCTAACCCGAACCCTAACCCGAACCCCAACATGAAGCCGAACCCTGAACCTAACCCGAAACCTAACCCTAACCCAAACCCTAACCCTAATCCGAAACCTACCCTAACCCGAAACTGAACCCTAACACAATCCCGAACCCTAATCCGAACCCCAAACCTACAATGAACCCTAAACCTAACCCTAACCCTAACCCCTAACCCTGACACTAACCCCTAAACCTAGCCCTAACCCTAACCCCTAGCCCTAACCCTACCCCTAAACCTAACCCTAACTCTAACCCTAACACAACCCTAACCCTAAACCTAACCCTAAATCAAAAGCCTAACACTTAAACCTAACCCTAACACTCACCTAACCCAAACACCTAACCCTAACCCTGAACCTAAACCTAACCAGAACCCTAACCCGAACCCAACATGAACCCTAACCCGATCCCTAACCCAACCCGAACCCGAATCCTAACCCTAAACCTAACCCTAACCCGAACCAAAGCCAAAACCTACCCTACCCGAAACCTAACCCTAAACTGAAACCTAACCAGAAATCTAACCCGACCCTAACTTAACCCTAACACTAACCCGAACCCTAACACTAACCCGAACCTGAACCCTAACCCTAACGGTAACCTTTACCCGAACGATAAGGTGAACGCTAATCTGAACCCTAACGTTAACCCGAACCCAAGCCCTAACCCGAACCCGAACCCTAACCTTAAAACGAACCAGAACCCTAACCCAAACGCGAAACCGAACACTAACCTGACCGCTAAACCTAACCCTAACTCGATCCGGAACCCTTAACCCTAACCACATCCCAAACCATAACCCTAACCCGAAACCTAACCTGACCCCGAACCCTAAACCGAACCCTAACCCGAACCCTTACCCAAACCCTAACCTGAAGCCGAAACCTAACCTGAACCAGAACCAAACCCGAAACCAAACTCGAAACCTATCCCTAATGCTAACCGTAACCCTAAACCCTAACCCTAACTCTAAACCTAATCGTAAACCGAACCCCTAAACGTTAACCTAACCCTAACCCTAACCCCTAACCCTAACCCTAAACCTAACCCCTAACCCTAACACTAACACTAACCCTAACCCCAACCCTAAACTTAACCCCTAACACTAACCCTAATCCTATCCCCTAAACCTAACCCTAACCCCTAACCCTAACCCTAACCCTAACCCAACCCTAACCCTAACCTAAACCTAAACCTAACCCTAAACCCTAAAACCTACCTAACCCTAAACCTGACCCTAACGCTAACCCGAAACCTAACCTTAAAACGAAACCGATCCCTAACACCAACCCGAACCCTAAACCGAACCCGAACCATTATCCGAACCTAAAACCTAACATAAACCCTAACCTTAAACCCTAACCCGAACCCGAACCCAAATCCTAACCCGAACCCTAACCGTAACCCTAACCTGAATGCAAACCTGAACCCTAAACCGAAACCTAACCCGAATCCTATACCTAACTGTAACCCTTACTCGAACGCTAACCCGAACCCTAACCAGAACTCTAAACCTAACCCGTACCCGAACCCTAAACCGAACCCGAACCCTAACACAAACCCTAACCCTAACACTATACCTAACCCTAACCCTAAACCTAACCCGAACCCGAACCAAACCCGAAACCTACCCCTACCCGAACCCTAACCCTAACCAGAAAACTAAGCAGAAACCTAACCAGAACCCTAACCTAACCCTAACCCTAACTTGAATCCTAACCCGAAACCTAACCCGAACCCTAAACTGAACCCTAATCCTAACCCTAAATCTAACCCTAACCCGAACCCGAACCCAAATCCTAACCCGAACCCTAACCCTAACCGGAACCCTAACCCAAACGCTAACCCAAAACCTAACCCGAACACTAAGTCGAACCCTAACACTAACCGTAAACTTTACTCGAACTCTAACCCGAACCCTAACACGAACCCTAACCCTAACGTGAATCCGAACCCTAAACCAAACCTGAACCCTAACCCAAACCCTAACCCGAACCCTAACCCTAACTGTAACCCTAAACAAATGCTAACCCGAACCCTACCCGAACCCTAACCTGAACCCAAACACGAACCCGAACCCTGAACCTACCCCGAAACCTAACCCTAACCCGAACCAGAACCCAAATCCTAACCCGAACCCTAACCCTAACTGTAACCCTAAACAAACGCTAACACGAACCCTAAACCGAAACCTAAACTGAAACTTAACCCTAACCGTAACACTTACTCAAACGCTAACTTGAACCCTAACCCAAAGTCTAACCCTAACCCGTACCCGAACCCTAAACCGAACATCAACCCTAACCTGACCCGAACCCTAATCCGAACAAAAAACCTAACATAAACCTTAAGCCTAACCCCTAACCCTAACCCTAAACCTAACACTAAACCTAACCCTACCATTACACAAACCCTAACCCAAACCCGAAACCGAACCCTAACCCAAACCCTAACCCGGACACGAACCCTAACCCAAAACCTAACCCTAACACTAACCCGAACCCTAACCTGAACCCGAACCCTAACCCAAACCCTAACCCTAACCCGAACCCTAAACCTAACCTGAAACCTAACCCGAAACCTAACCCGAACCCTAATCCGAAACCTACCCTAACGCTAATCCTAAATCTAACCCGAACCCTAATCCTAACCCGAACCCTAACACTAACCATAGCCCTAACCTGAACGCTAACATGAAACCTAACCCGAACCCTAACCCGAACCCTAAACCTAACCGTAACACTTACTCGAACGCTAACCCGAACCTTTACCCGAACCCTAACCCTAACCGGTACCCGAGCCCTAAACCGAACCGGAACCCTAACACCCACCCGAAACTTAACCCTAATCCGAACCCGAACCAAAACCTAACCCGAACCATATCCCTAACCCGTACCCGAACCCTAACCCTAACCCGAATCCGAACCCGAACCCTAAAACAAACCCTAACCCTAACCCGAATCTGAACCCTAAACCTAACCCTAACCTGAACCCAAACCGGAAATCTAACCCTACGCGATCGCTAACCCTAACCCGAAACCTAACCAGAAACCTAACCAGAAACCTAACCTAACCCTTACCCTAACCCAAAACCTAACCCAAACCTGAACCCGAACCCGAACCCTAACTCGAACCCTAACCCGATACCGAACCCTAACCCTAACCTGAACCCTAACCCTAACCCGAAAGCTAACCTAACCCTAACCCTCTCCTTAACCCTAACCCGAACCCAAACCCAAAACATAACCCTACCTGAAACCTAACCCTAAACCGATACCTAACCAGAGACCTAACCCGAACCCAAACCTAACCCTAACCGTAACCCAAACCCTAACCCTAACCTGATCCTGAACCCTAACCCTAACCCGAAAGCTAACCTAACCCTAAACCTATCCTTAACCCTAACCAGAACCCTTAACCTAACCAGAACCCTAACCAGAACCCTAACCCGAACACTAACCCTATCCCTAATCCTACCCTAACCCAAACCCGTACCCGAACCCTAACTCTCAACCTAACCCTAACCCGTACCCAACCCGAAACCTAACCCTACCCGAACCCTAACCCTAACCTGAAACCTAACCAGAAACCTAACCAGAACCCTAACCTAACCCTAACCCTAACCCGAACCCTAACCTGAAACCTAACCCGAACCCTAATCTGAACCCTACTCTAACCCTAAATCTAACCCTAACCCGAACCCGAACCCGAATCCTAACCCGAACCCTAACCCTAACCCTAACCCTAAACTGAACGCTAACCCGAACCCTAACCCGATCCATAATCCGAACCCTAACCCTAACCGGAACCTTTACTCTAACGCTAACCCGAACCCTAACACGAACCTTAACCCTAACCCAAATCCGAACCCTAACCGAACCACGAACCCTAACCCAAACCCTAACCCAAACCCAAACCCGAACCCTAACCTGAAACCGAACACGAAACTGAACCCTGAACCTACCCCGAAACCTAACCCTAACCCGAACCAGAACCCAAATCCTAACCTGAATCCTAACCGTAACCGTAACCCTAAACAAATGCTAACACGAACCCTAAACCGAACCCTAACCCGAACCTTAACCCTAACCGTAACACTTACTCGAACGCTAACTCGAACCCTAACCCGAAGTCTAACCCTAACCCGTACCCGAACCCTAAACCGAACACAAACCCTAACCCAAACCCAAACCTAATCCGAACACAAAACCTAACATAAACCTTAAGCCTAACCCCTAACCCTAACCCTAAACCTAACACTAAACCTAACCCTACCATTACACAAACCATAACCCGAACCCTAACACTAACCCGAATCCAAACCCTAACCCTAACACTAACCCTAACCCTAACCTTAACCTGAACCCGAACCCGAACCCTAACCGAAACCATAACCCTAACCCGAATGCTAACCCGAACCTAAACCGAACCATAACACGAACCCTAAACTAACCCTAACCCTTACTCGAATGCTAACCTCAACCCTAATCCGAACCCTAACCCTAACCCGTACCTGAACCCTAAACCAAACCCGAACCCTAACACGAACCCTAACCCTAACCCTAACCCTCACCCGATACCTAAACCTAACCCGAACCCGAACCCAAACCCAAAACCTATCCCTTACCAAACCCTAACCCTAACCTGAAACTTAACCAGAAACTTAACCAGAACCCTAACCTAACCTTAACCCTAACCTGAACCCTAACCCGAAACCTAACCTGAACCCTAAACCGAACTCTAATCCTAAACCTAAATCTAACCCTAACCCAAACCTGAAACCGAATCCCAACCCGAACCCTAACCCTAACCGAAACCCTAACCCGAAGGCTAACCCGAAGGCTAACCCGAACCCTAACCCAAACCCTAACGCTAACCGTAACCTTTACTCGAATGCTAAACCGAACCCTAACACGAACCCTAACCCTAACCCGAATCCGAACCCTAACCCAAACCCGAACCCTAACCCAAACCCTAACCTGAACCCGAACCCTAAACCTAACCCGAACCCGAACTCGAACCCTAACCCGAACCCTAACCCGAACCCCAACATGAAGCCGAACCCTGAACCTAACCCGAAACCTAACCCTAACCCAAACCCTAACCCTAATCCGAAACCTACCCTAACCCGAAACTGAACCCTAACACAATCCCGAACCCTAATCCGAACCCCAAACCTACAATGAACCCTAAACCTAACCCTAACCCTAACCCCTAACCCTGACACTAACCCCTAAACCTAGCCCTAACCCTAACCCCTAGCCCTAACCCTACCCCTAAACCTAACCCTAACTCTAACCCTAACACAACCCTAACCCTAAACCTAACCCTAAATCAAAAGCCTAACACTTAAACCTAACCCTAACACTCACCTAACCCAAACACCTAACCCTAACCCTGAACCTAAACCTAACCAGAACCCTAACCCGAACCCAACATGAACCCTAACCCGATCCCTAACCCAACCCGAACCCGAATCCTAACCCTAAACCTAACCCTAACCCGAACCAAAGCCAAAACCTACCCTACCCGAAACCTAACCCTAAACTGAAACCTAACCAGAAATCTAACCCGACCCTAACTTAACCCTAACACTAACCCGAACCCTAACACTAACCCGAACCTGAACCCTAACCCTAACGGTAACCTTTACCCGAACGATAAGGTGAACGCTAATCTGAACCCTAACGTTAACCCGAACCCAAGCCCTAACCCGAACCCGAACCCTAACCTTAAAACGAACCAGAACCCTAACCCAAACGCGAAACCGAACACTAACCTGACCGCTAAACCTAACCCTAACTCGATCCGGAACCCTTAACCCTAACCACATCCCAAACCATAACCCTAACCCGAAACCTAACCTGACCCCGAACCCTAAACCGAACCCTAACCCGAACCCTTACCCAAACCCTAACCTGAAGCCGAAACCTAACCTGAACCAGAACCAAACCCGAAACCAAACTCGAAACCTATCCCTAATGCTAACCGTAACCCTAAACCCTAACCCTAACTCTAAACCTAATCGTAAACCGAACCCCTAAACGTTAACCTAACCCTAACCCTAACCCCTAACCCTAACCCTAAACCTAACCCCTAACCCTAACACTAACACTAACCCTAACCCCAACCCTAAACTTAGCCCCTAACACTAACCCTAATCCTATCCCCTAAACCTAACCCTAACCCCTAACCCTAACCCTAACCCTAACCCAACCCTAACCCTAACCTAAACCTAAACCTAACCCTAAACCCTAAAACCTACCTAACCCTAAACCTGACCCTAACGCTAACCCGAAACCTAACCTTAAAACGAAACCGATCCCTAACACCAACCCGAACCCTAAACCGAACCCGAACCATTATCCGAACCTAAAACCTAACATAAACCCTAACCTTAAACCCTAACCCGAACCCGAACCCAAATCCTAACCCGAACCCTAACCGTAACCCTAACCTGAATGCAAACCTGAACCCTAAACCGAAACCTAACCCGAATCCTATACCTAACTGTAACCCTTACTCGAACGCTAACCCGAACCCTAACCAGAACTCTAAACCTAACCCGTACCCGAACCCTAAACCGAACCCGAACCCTAACACAAACCCTAACCCTAACACTATACCTAACCCTAACCCTAAACCTAACCCGAACCCGAACCAAACCCGAAACCTACCCCTACCCGAACCCTAACCCTAACCAGAAAACTAAGCAGAAACCTAACCAGAACCCTAACCTAACCCTAACCCTAACTTGAATCCTAACCCGAAACCTAACCCGAACCCTAAACTGAACCCTAATCCTAACCCTAAATCTAACCCTAACCCGAACCCGAACCCAAATCCTAACCCGAACCCTAACCCTAACCGGAACCCTAACCCAAACGCTAACCCAAAACCTAACCCGAACACTAAGTCGAACCCTAACACTAACCGTAAACTTTACTCGAACTCTAACCCGAACCCTAACACGAACCCTAACCCTAACGTGAATCCGAACCCTAAACCAAACCTGAACCCTAACCCAAACCCTAACCCGAACCCTAACCCTAACTGTAACCCTAAACAAATGCTAACCCGAACCCTACCCGAACCCTAACCTGAACCCAAACACGAACCCGAACCCTGAACCTACCCCGAAACCTAACCCTAACCCGAACCAGAACCCAAATCCTAACCCGAACCCTAACCCTAACTGTAACCCTAAACAAACGCTAACACGAACCCTAAACCGAAACCTAAACTGAAACTTAACCCTAACCGTAACACTTACTCAAACGCTAACTTGAACCCTAACCCAAAGTCTAACCCTAACCCGTACCCGAACCCTAAACCGAACATCAACCCTAACCTGACCCGAACCCTAATCCGAACAAAAAACCTAACATAAACCTTAAGCCTAACCCCTAACCCTAACCCTAAACCTAACACTAAACCTAACCCTACCATTACACAAACCCTAACCCAAACCCGAAACCGAACCCTAACCCAAACCCTAACCCAAACCCTAACCCGGACACGAACCCTAACCCAAAACCTAACCCTAACACTAACCCGAACCCTAACCTGAACCCGAACCCTAACCCAAACCCTAACCCTAACCCGAACCCTAAACCTAACCTGAAACCTAACCCGAAACCTAACCCGAACCCTAATCCGAAACCTACCCTAACGCTAATCCTAAATCTAACCCGAACCCTAATCCTAACCCGAACCCTAACACTAACCATAGCCCTAACCTGAACGCTAACATGAAACCTAACCCGAACCCTAACCCGAACCCTAAACCTAACCGTAACACTTACTCGAACGCTAACCCGAACCTTTACCCGAACCCTAACCCTAACCGGTACCCGAGCCCTAAACCGAACCGGAACCCTAACACCCACCCGAAACTTAACCCTAATCCGAACCCGAACCAAAACCTAACCCGAACCATATCCCTAACCCGTACCCGAACCCTAACCCTAACCCGAATCCGAACCCGAACCCTAAAACAAACCCTAACCCTAACCCGAATCTGAACCCTAAACCTAACCCTAACCTGAACCCAAACCGGAAATCTAACCCTACGCGATCGCTAACCCTAACCCGAAACCTAACCAGAAACCTAACCAGAAACCTAACCTAACCCTTACCCTAACCCAAAACCTAACCCAAACCTGAACCCGAACCCGAACCCTAACTCGAACCCTAACCCGATACCGAACCCTAACCCTAACCTGAACCCTAACCCTAACCCGAAAGCTAACCTAACCCTAACCCTCTCCTTAACCCTAACCCGAACCCAAACCCAAAACATAACCCTACCTGAAACCTAACCCTAAACCGATACCTAACCAGAGACCTAACCCGAACCCAAACCTAACCCTAACCGTAACCCAAACCCTAACCCTAACCTGATCCTGAACCCTAACCCTAACCCGAAAGCTAACCTAACCCTAAACCTATCCTTAACCCTAACCAGAACCCTTAACCTAACCAGAACCCTAACCAGAACCCTAACCCGAACACTAACCCGATCCCTAATCCTACCCTAACCCAAACCCGTACCCGAACCCTAACTCTCAACCTAACCCTAACCCGTACCCAACCCGAAACCTAACCCTACCCGAACCCTAACCCTAACCTGAAACCTAACCAGAAACCTAACCAGAACCCTAACCTAACCCTAACCCTAACCCGAACCCTAACCTGAAACCTAACCCGAACCCTAATCTGAACCCTACTCTAACCCTAAATCTAACCCTAACCCGAACCCGAACCCGAATCCTAACCCGAACCCTAACCCTAACCCTAACCCTAAACTGAACGCTAACCCGAACCCTAACCCGATCCATAATCCGAACCCTAACCCTAACCGGAACCTTTACTCTAACGCTAACCCGAACCCTAACACGAACCTTAACCCTAACCCAAATCCGAACCCTAACTGAACCACGAACCCTAACCCAAACCCTAACCCAAACCCAAACCCGAACCCTAACCTGAAACCGAACACGAAACTGAACCCTGAACCTACCCCGAAACCTAACCCTAACCCGAACCAGAACCCAAATCCTAACCTGAATCCTAACCATAACCGTAACCCTAAACAAATGCTAACACGAACCCTAAACCGAACCCTAACCCGAACCTTAACCCTAACCGTAACACTTACTCGAACGCTAACTCGAACCCTAACCCGAAGTCTAACCCTAACCCGTACCCGAACCCTAAACCGAACACAAACCCTAACCCAAACCCAAACCTAATCCGAACACAAAACCTAACATAAACCTTAAGCCTAACCCCTAACCCTAACCCTAAACCTAACACTAAACCTAACCCTACCATTACACAAACCATAACCCGAACCCTAACACTAACCCGAATCCAAACCCTAACCCTAACACTAACCCTAACCCTAACCTTAACCTGAACCCGAACCCGAACCCTAACCGAAACCATAACCCTAACCCGAATGCTAACCCGAACCTAAACCGAACCATAACACGAACCCTAAACTAACCCTAACCCTTACTCGAACGCTAACCTCAACCCTAATCCGAACCCTAACCCTAACCCGTACCTGAACCCTAAACCAAACCCGAACCCTAACACGAACCCTAACCCTAACCCTAACCCTCACCCGATACCTAAACCTAACCCGAACCCGAACCCAAACCCAAAACCTATCCCTTACCAAACCCTAACCCTAACCTGAAACTTAACCAGAAACTTAACCAGAACCCTAACCTAACCTTAACCCTAACCTGAACCCTAACCCGAAACCTAACCTGAACCCTAAACCGAACTCTAATCCTAAACCTAAATCTAACCCTAACCCAAACCTGAAACCGAATCCCAACCCGAACCCTAACCCTAACCGAAACCCTAACCCGAAGGCTAACCCGAAGGCTAACCCGAACCCTAACCCAAACCCTAACGCTAACCGTAACCTTTACTCGAATGCTAAACCGAACCCTAACACGAACCCTAACCCGAAACTTAACCCTATCCAAACCCTAACCCTACCCCGAAACCTAACCAGGAACCTAACCAGAACCCTAACCTAACCCTAACCCTAAACCAAACCTAACCCGAACCCTAATCCTAACCCTAAGTCTAATCCTAACCCAAACCCGAACCCACAACCTAACCCGAACCCTAACCCTAACCATAACCCTAACCCGAACCCTAGCCCTAACCGTAACTTTTACTTGAACGCTAACCCGAACCCTAAAACGAACCCTAACCCTAACCCGAATCCGAACCCTAACCCTAACACTAACCCTAACCCTAAACTTAACCCGAAACCGAACCCGAATCCTAACCCGAACCCTAACCGTAACCGTAACCCTAACCCGAATGCTAACCCAAACCCTAAACCGAACCATAACCCGAACCCTAAACCTAACCGTAACCCTTACCCAAACGCTAACCCGAACCCTAACGCTAACCGTAACCTTTACTCGAACGCTAACCCGAACTCTAACACGAACCCTGACCCTAACCCAAACCCTAACCTAACCCTACCCCTAATCTTAACCCTAACCCGAACCCTAAACCTAACCAGAAACCTAACCCAAACCCTAACCTATTCCTAAACCCTCACCCGAACCCAAACCCGAACCTGAACCCTAACACTTACCCTAACCCTTACCCGAAACCTAACCCCAACGATTATTTTCCATTCGATTTGATTCGATTAGATTTTCGATTTGATTTGATTTTTTATTTTCAATTCCATTCGATTCGATTATTTTCTATTCGAATCATTTTGATTCGATTCGATTCGATTATTTTCGAATGGAATCGATTCGACTATTTTTGATTCGATTCAATTCGATTCGATTATTATCGATTCGATTCAATTCGATTATCTTCGATTCGATTCGATTCGATTTAAATATTTTCGATTTGATTATTTTCTATTCGATTTGTTTTCTACCAGATTTGATTATTTTCGATTCGATTGGTTTCCAATCGATTATTTTCGATATGAATCGATCGATTAATTTTGATTCGATTTGATTATTTTCGATTCGATTCTATTATTTTCGATTCGATTTGATTCGATTACTTTCAATTCAATTAGATTCGATTCCATTATTTTCTACTCGATTGGTTTCATGTCGATTATTTTCAATACGATACGATTTCGATTTGATTATTTTCAAATATATTCGATTCGATTAGATTCTCTTTGATTCGTTTTGATTCGATTCGACTCAATTTTTTTCGAATCCATTCTATTCAATTCGATTATTTTCGATTCCATTCAATTCGATTCGATTATTTTCGATTCGATTTGATTATTTTCGATTTGATATGACTTGATTCAAATCAATAATTTACTTTTTGATTCCATTCATCTCAATTCGATTTGATTATTTTCGATTCGATTGGTTTCGAGTCGATTATTTTTTATTCAATTTCATTCGATTATGTTCAATTCGATTTGATTCGATTATTTTCGACTCAATTTTATTCGATTACATTCTATTCGATTATTTTCGATTCGATTCAATTCGTTTCGATTATTTTCAATTCAATTCGATTATTTTCTTTATGATTCGATTCAATTCGATTATTCTCGAATCAATTTGGTTCGATTCGATTAGTTTCGATTCGATTCAATTATTTTCGTTTCGATTAGTTTCAAGTCGACAATTTTCCATACGATTCTATTCGAGTCGATTATTTTCGATTCGATTGGATTCGATTATTTTCAGCTTGATTGGATTCAGTTCCATTATTTTTTATTCAATTGGTTTTGAGTTGATTATTTTCGATTCGATTCTATTTGATTATTTTTGATTCGATTTGATTTGATTCGATTATTTTCAATTCCATTCGATTCGATTCGATTAGAATATTTTCAATTCGAATCGCTTCGATACGATTTGATTCGATTATTTTCTCTACGATTAGATTCGGTTTGATTATTTTCGAATCGATTCGGTTCAATTCGATTAGTTTCTATTCGATTACATTATTTTCATTTCGATTAATTTTGTGTCAATTATTTTCCATACGATTCTATTCGAGTCGATTATTTTTGATTCGACTCGATGCGATTCGATTATTTTCGATTCGATTTGATTTGATTACTTTCGATTTGATTAGATTCGATTACTTTTGATTCGATTCGAATCGATTCGATTATTTTGTATTCGATTGGTTTCGAATAAATTATTTTCGATTCGATTCGATTATTTTTGATTCGGTTCGATTTGTTTCGATTATTTTCAATTCCATTCGAATCGATTATTTTCGATTTGATTCGATTCGATTATTTTCGATTTGATTCGGGTCGATTCTTTTCATTTCCATTCGTTTCGATTCGATTCGATTCGATTATTTTCAAATCGAATTGACTCGATTCGATTATTTTCGATTCTAATTGTTTCGATTCGATTTGATTCGATTATTTTCTAATCGAGTTGGTTCGATTCGATTAGTTTCTATTCGATTCATTTATTTTCGTTTCGATTAATTTTGAGTCGATTATTTTCCATACTATTCTATTCGAGTCGATTATTCTCGATTCGACTCGATTCAATTCGATTATTTTCGATTCGATTTGATTCAATTACTTTTATCCATTAGATTCGATTCCATTATTTTCGATTAGATTGGTTTCATGTCGATTATTTTCGATACGATTCGATTTGTTTCGATTCGATTCGACTCGATTTTTTTGAATCGATTCAATTCGATTATTTTTGATTCCATTCGTTTCGATTCGATGGTTTTCGATTCGATTTGATTCCATTCGATTATTTTCAAATCGATTCCATTCGATTATTTTTGATTGGATTCGACTCGATTCAATTAATTTTGATTTGATTTAAATCGATTCGATTCGATTCGATTATTTTCGAATCGATTCGCTTTGATTCGATTAGTTTCTATTCGATTCAATTATTTTCGCTTCGATTGGTTTTGAGTCGATTATTTTCCATACGATTATATTCGAGTGAATTATTTTTGATTCGACTCGATTCGATTTGATTATTTTTATTCAATTTGATTCGATTATTTTCAATTCAATTAGATTCGATTCCATTATTTTCGATTCGATTGGTTTCATGTCGATTATTTTCGATACGATTTGATTCGATTCGATTATTTTTGAATATATTCAATTCGATTAGTTTCTATTCGACTCGATTCGATTCGATTCGATTATTTTCGATTCGATTGGTTTCAAATCGACTATTTTCGATACGATTTGATTAGATTCCGTTATTTTCGATTCAATTAGATTTGATCATTTTTGATTCAATTATATTCGATTATTTTCAATTGGATTGGATTCGATTATTTTATTATGTTCGATTCGATTCGATTATTTTCGACTCAATTTTATTCGATTACTTTTGATTCGATTATTTTTTATTTGATTTGATTCGATTACTTTCAATTCCATTAGATTCAATTCCATTATTTTCAATTAGATTGGTTTCATGTCGATTATTTTTGATACGATTCGATTTGTTTCGATTCGATTCGACTCGATTTTTTTAGAATCGATTCGATGCGTTTCGATTATTTTCGATTCCATTCACTTCGATTTGATTGTTGTCAATTGGAGTTGATTCCATTCGATTATTTTCGAATCTATTCCATTCGATTATTTTTTATTGGATTCGACTTGATTCAACTAATTTTGATTCGATTTGAATCGATTCAATTCAATTTGATTATTTTCGATTCGATTGGTTTCTAGTCGATTATTTTTTATTCGATTCGATTATGTTCAATTCGATTCGATTCGATTCAATTATTTTCAACTCGATTTTATTCGATTACTTTCGATTCGATTATTTTCAATTCGATTCGAATCGATTCAAAAATTTTTTTGATTCAAATATTTTTTATTCGATTGTTTTCGTGTCAATTATTTTCGATTCAATTCGATTCATTTCGATTATTTTCGATTCAATTCTGTTATTTTCTATACGATTCGATTCGATTCGATTTGATTATTTTCTAATCGATTCGGTTCGATTCGATTAGTTTCTATTCGATTCAATTATTTTCGTTTCGATTAATTTTGAGTCGATTATTTTCCATACAATTCTATTCGAGTCGAATATTTTCGATTCGACTCGATTC
This sequence comes from Urocyon cinereoargenteus, assembly GCA_032313775.1. Classification (NCBI taxonomy): domain Eukaryota; kingdom Metazoa; phylum Chordata; class Mammalia; order Carnivora; family Canidae; genus Urocyon; species Urocyon cinereoargenteus. The sequence continues at coordinate 1,870,056 of JAVLSZ010000006.1, forward strand.
GATTACTTTTGATTCGATTCGAATCAATTCCATTATTTTCTATTCGATTGGTTTCGAATAAATTATTTTCGATTCAATTCGAAATCGATTCGATTATTCGATTCGATTATTTTCGAATGGAATCGATTCGATTATTTTTTATTCGATTTGATTCAATTTGATTATTATCGATTCGATTCAATTCGATTATCTTCGATTCGATTCGATTTAAATATTTTCGATTTGATTATTTTCTATTCGATTTGTTTTCTACTAGATTTGATTATTTTCTATTCGATTAGTTTCCAATAGATTATTTTCGATACAAATTGATCGATTAATTTTGATTCAATTTGATTATTTTCGATTCAATTCTATTATTTTCGATTCGATTTGATTCGATTACTTTCAATTCAATTAGATTCGATTCCATTATTTTCTATTCAATTGGTTTCATGTCAATTATTTTCGATACGATTCGATTCGATTCAATTATTTTCGAATATATTCGTTTCGATTATTTTCTATTCGATTCGACTCGATTTTTTCGAAATCATTCTATTCAATTTGGTTATTTTCGATTCCATTCGATTCGATTCGATTATTTTCGATTCGATTCGATTATTTTCGATTTGACATGATTTGATTCAAATCAATAATTTACTATTAGATTCCATTCATCTCAATTCGATTCGATTATTTTCGATTCGATTGGTTTTGAGTCGATTATTTTTGATTCGATTTCATTCGATTATGTTCGATTCCATTCGATTTATTTTGACTCGATTTTATTAATTTCCATTCGATTATTTTCGATTGGATTCGATTCATTTTGATTATTTTTTATTCAATTCTGTTATTTTCAATACGATTCGATTCGATTCGATTTGATTATTTTCGAATCAATTCGGTTCGATTCAATTAGTTTCTATTCGATTCAATTATTTTCATTTCGATTAATTTTGAGCCGATTATTTTCCATACGATTCTATTCGAGTCAATTATTTTCGATTCGACTCGATTCATTACTTTTGATTCGATTCGAATTGATTCCATTATTTTCTATTCAATTGGTTTCGAATAAATTATTTTCGTTTTGATTCGATTATTTTCGATTCGATTCGATTCGATTATTTTCGATTCGATTCGGTTCGATTGTTTTGAATTCCATTCATTTCGATTCGATTCAATTCGATTATTTTCAAATGGAATCAATTGGATTATTTTTTATTCAATTCGATTCGATTATTATTGATTCGATTCAATTCAATTATCTTCAATTCGATTCGATTCGATTTAAATATTTTCGATTTGATTATTTTCTATTCGATTTGTTTTCTACTAGATTTGATTATTTTCGATTCGATTGGTTTCCAATCGATTATTTTTCATACGAATCGATCGATTAATTTCAATTCAATTTGATTATTTTCGATTCTATTCTATTATTTTCAATTCGATTTGATTCGATTATTTCCAATTCAATTAGATTCGATTCCATTATTTTCTATTCGATTGGTTTCATGTTGATTATTTTCGATACGATTCTATTCGATTCAATTATTTTCGAATATATTCATTTCGATTCGATTTGACTCGATTCTTTTCGAATCCATTCTATTCAATTTGATTATTTTCGATTCCATTCGATTCGATTCGATTATTTTCGATTCTATTACTTTCGATTCAATTCGATTTGATTATTCTCTATTCGATTCTATTCGACTCGATTCGATTCGATTATTTTTGATTCGATTGGTTTCGAATCGATTATTTTCGATACGATTCGATTAGATTCGATTATTTTTTATTCAATTAGATTCGATCATTTTTGATTCGATTTGATTTGATTATTTTGAATATGATTGGATTCGATTATTTTCAACTTGATTGGATTCGATTCCATTATTTTCGATTCCATTGGTTTCCAGTCGATTATTTTCAATTCAATTTGATTCGATTTGATTATTTCTGATTCGATTCAATTTGATTAGATTATTTTCAATTCCATTCGATTCGATTATTTTCGATTTGATTCGATTCAATTATTTTCGATTCGATTGGTTTCTAGTTGATTATTTTTTATTCGTTTGATTATGTTCGATTCGATTCTATTCGATTCAATTATTTTCAACTCGATTTGATTCGATTACTTTCGATTCGATTATTTTCAATTCGATTCGAATTGATTCAAAAATTATTTTTGATTCAAATATTTTTTATTTGATTGTTTTCGAGTCGATTATTTTCGATTCAATTCAATTCATTTCGATTATTTTCTATTCAATTCTGTTATTTTCTATACGATTCAATTTAATTCGATTCGATTATTTTCGAATCGATTCGCTTCGATTCGATTAGTTTCTATTCGATTCAATTATTTTCGCTTCGATTGGTTTTGAGTCGATTATTTTCCATACGATTATATTCGAGTTGATTATTTTTGATTTGACTCGATTCGATTCGATTTTTTTCGATTCGATTCAAATCGATTCGATTATTTTTGATTCGATTGGTTTCGAGTCAATTATTTTCGATACGATTTGTTTCAATTCGAGTATTTTCGATTCGATTCGATTCAATTATGTTCGATTCGATTAGATTCAATTATTTTCGATTCGATCTGATTCGATTTGATTATTTTCGAATCTATTCCATTCGATTATTTTCAATTGGATTCGACTCGATTCGATTATTTTTGATTCAATTTGACTCGATTCAATTCGTTTCGATTATTTTCAATTCTATTCGTTTTGATTTTTTTCGAATCCATTCGATTTTTTTCGAATCGAATCGATTCGATTATTTTCAATTCGATTGGTTTCTAGTCGATTATTTTCGATTCGATTCAATTCGATTACGTGTGATTCAATTCGATTCGATTCGATTATTTTCAACTCGATTTGATTCGATTACTTTCGATTTGATTATTTTGGATTCGATTCGAATCGATTCAATTATGTATTATTCATTTGTTTTCGAGTCAATTATTTTTTTTCGAGTCGATTATTTTTGATTCAATTCAATTCGTTTCAATTATTTTCGATTCAATTTGATTATTTTCTTTATGATTCAATTACATTATTCTCGAATCAATTCGGTTCTATTCTATTCGTTTCGATTCGATTCAATTATTTTCGCTTCGATTGGTTTCGAGTCGACTATTTTCCATACGATTCTACTCGAGTCGATTATTTTCGATTCAATTGGATTCGATAATTTTCGGCTCAATTGGATTCGATTCCATTATTTTTGATTCATTTGGTTTCGAGTCAATTATTTTCAATTCGATTTGATTTGATTATTTTTTATTTGATTTGATTTGATTCGATTATTTTCAATTCCATTCGATTCGATTATTTTCGATTCAAATCGTTTCAATTTGATTCGATTCTAATATTTTCGATTCGAATCATTTCAATTTGATTCGATTATGTTCTTTATGATTCGATTAGATTATATTCGAATTGATTCAGTTTGATTCGATTAGTTTCTATTCGATTCAATTATTTTCATTTCGATTAATTTTGAGTCAATTATTGTCCTTACGATTCTACTTGAGTCGATTATTTTCGATTTGACTCGATTTGATTCGATTATTTTCGATTCCATTTGATTCGATTACTTTCGATTCCATTAGATTCGATTACTTTAGATTCGATTCGAATCGACTCAATTATTTTCTATTCAATTGGTTTCGAATAAATTATTTTCGATTCGATTCGATTATTTTTGATTCAATTCGATTTTATTCGATTATTTTCAATTCCATTCAATTCGATTATTTTTGATTCGATTCAATTCGATTATTTTCGATTCCATTAGATTCGATTATTTTTGATTCGATTCGATTCGATTCGATTATTTTTGAATCTATTCCATTCAATTATTTTTTATTGGATTCGACTCGATTCGATTAATTTTGATTTGATTTGACTCGATTCGATTCGATTATTTTCGATTCGATTGGTTTCGAGTCAATTATTTTTTATTCGATTTCATTCGATTATGTTCGATTCGATTCGATTCGATTATTTTCGACTCGATTTTATGTGATTACTTTCGATTCAATTATTTTCTATTAGATTCATTTTGATTATTTTCGATTCAATTCTGTTATTTTCTATACGATTCGATTCAATTCGATTATTTTCAAATCGATTAGGTTCGATTCGATTCGTATCTATTCGATTCCATTATTTTCATTTTGATTAATTTCGAGTCGATTATTTATGATTCGACTCGATTCGATTCAATTATTTTCTATTCGATTTGACTCGATTACTATCGATTCGATTCGATTCGATTCGATTACTTTTGATTCGATTCGAATCGATTATTTTGTATTCAATTGTTCGACTCAATTCGATTCGATTATTTTCGATTCGATTGGTTTCAAATCGATTATTTTCAATATGATTCGATTAGATTCGATTATTTTCGATTCAAATAGATTCGATCATTTTCGATTCGATTTGATTCGATTATTTTCGATTGGATTGGATTCGATTTTTTTCAACTCGATTGGATTTGATTCCATTATTTTTGATTCTATTGGTTTCAAGTCGATTATTTTCGATTCGATTTGATTTGATTCGATTATTTTCAATTCCATTCAATTTGATTATTTTTGATTCGATTTGATGCTATTATTTTCGATTCGATTCGATTATTTTCGATTCGATACGATTTGATTTGAATCAATAATTTACTAATCGATTCCATTCGTATCAATTCGATTCGATTATTTTCGATTCAAATGGTTTTGAGTCAATTATTTTCGTTTCCATTATTTTTGATTCTATTGGTTTCGAGTCGATTATTTTCGATTCAATTTGATTCGATTCTTTTCAATTCCATTCGTTTCGATATGATTCAAGTCGATTATTTTCAAATCGAATCGATTCGATTCAATTATTTTCGATTCGAATCGTTTCGATTTGATTCGATTCGATTATTTTCGAATCAAATCGATTCGATTCGATTATTTTTGATTTGATTTGATTATTATCGATTCGATTCAATTCGATTGTATTCGATTCGATTTAAATATTTTCGAATTTATTATTTTCTATTCGATTCCATTCGACTCAATTTGATTATTTTCGGTTCGATTTGTTTCTAGTCGATTATTTTCAATTTGATTCAATTCGATTACGTGCGATTCAATTCGTTTCGATTCGATTATTTTCGACTCAATTTGATTCGATTACTTTCGATTTGATTATTTTGGATTCGATTCAAATCGATTCAATTATGTTTATTTTGTTTTAGAGTCGATTATTTTCAATTCGATTCGATTTGTTTCGATTATTTTTGATTCGATTCGATTATTTTCTTTATGATTCGATTCGATTCAATTATTCTCGAATAGATTCGGGTCGATTCGATTAGTTTCGATTCAAATCAATTATTTTCGTTTCGATTGGTTTCGAGTCGACTATTTTCCATATGATTCTATTTGAGTCGATTTTTTTTTATTCGATTGGATTTGATGATTTTCGGCTCAATTGGATTCAATTCCATTATTTTCGATTCAATTGGTTTCGAGTCTATTATTTTCGATTTGATTCGATTTCATTATTTTTGATTCGATTTTATTTGATTCGATTATTTTCAATTCCATTCGATTCGATTATTTTCGATTCGAATCGTTTCGATTCAATTCGATTTGAATATTTTCGATTCGAATCGTTTCAATTTGATTCGATTATTTTCTTTATGATTCGATTCGATTCAATTATATTCGAATTGATTCGGTTCGATTCGTTTAGTTTCTATTCGATTCAATTATTTTTGTTTCGATTAATTTTGAGTCGATATTTTCCATACGATTCTATTCAAGTCGATTATTTTCGATTCGACTCGATTCGATTCGATTATTTTTTATTCGATTTGTTTCGATTACTTTTGATTCGATTAGATTCGATTACTTTTGATTTGATATGAATCGATTCGATTATTTTCTATTCGATTGGTTTCGAATAAATTATTTTTGATTCAATTTGATATTTTTGATTCAATTCGATTTTATTAGATTATTTTCAATTCCATTCGCTTCGATTCGATTCAATTGGATTATTTTCGAATCGAATCGATTCGATTCGATTATTTTCTATTCGAATCGCTTCGATTCGATTCGATCCAATTATTTTCGAATCAAATCAATTTGATTATTTTTGATTCGATTCGATTCGAATATTATCGATTCGATTAAATTCGATTATCTTCAATTTGATTCGATTCAATTTAATTATTTTCTATTTGATTATTTTCTATTCGATTCCAATTGCCTCGATTTGACTATTTTTGATACGATTGGTTTCCAATCGATTATTTACGATACGATTCAATTGCATTCATTTCAATTCGATTTGATTATTTTCAATTCGATTCTATTATTTTTTATTCAATTTGATTCGATTACTTTCAATGCGATTAGATTCCATTCCATTATTTTCGATTTCATTGGTTTCAGGTCGATTATTTTCAATACGATGCGATTCAATTCGATTATTTTCGAATATATTCGATTCAATTAGTTTCCATTCGATTCGTTTTGATTCGATTCGACTCCATTTTTTTCGAATCGATTCTATCCAATTCAATAATTTTCGATTCCATTCGATTCGATTCGATTATTTTCGATTCGATTGGTTTCGAATCGATAATTTTCGATACGATTTGATTAGATTCGATTATTTTTGATTCAATTAGATTCGATCATTTTTTAATCGATTTGATTCGATTATTTTCGATTAGATTGGATTCGATTATTTTCAACTCGATTGGATTCGATTCCATTATTTTCGATTCCATTGGTTTCGAGTCAATTATTTTCGATTCAAATTGATTCGATTCGATTATTTTCGATTCGATTCGATTTGATTCGATTATTTTCAATTCAATTCGATTCAATTATTTTTTATTCGATTCGATACGTTTATTTTCGATTCGATTCAATTATTTTCGATTCAACACGATTTGATTCGAATCAATAACTTACTAATCGATTCCATTCATCTCAATTCGATTCGATTATTTTCAATTCGATTGGTTTTGAGTCGATTATTTTCGATTCGGTTTGATTAGATTTGATTCTATTCAACTCAATTCGATTCGATTATTTTCGATTCAATTGGTTTCAAATTGATTATTTTCAATACGATTTGATTAGATTCGATTACTTTTGATTCAATTAGATTCGATTATTTTCGATTCGATTGGATTCGATTCGACTGGATTCGATTATTTCAACTCGATTTGATTCAATTCGATTATTTTCGGTTCAATTAGATTTGATTCGATTATTTTTTATTCCATTCGATTCAATTATTTTTTATTCGATTCGATGCATTTATTTTCGATTCGATTCGATTATTTTTGATTCAATACGATTTGATTCAAATCAATAATTTACTTATCGATTCCATTCGTATCAATTCGATTCAATTATTTTCAATTCGATTGGTTTCGAGTCAATTATTTTCGATTCCATTCGTTTCAAGTCGATTATTTTCAATTCAATTTGATTCGATTCTTTTCAATTCCATTCATTTTGATTCGGTTCGATTCGTTTAGTTTCTATTCGATTCAATTATTTTCATTTCGATTAATTTTGAGTCGATTATTTTCCATACGATTCTAATCGAGTCGATTATTTTCGATTCGACTCGATTCGATTCAACTATTTTCGATCGATTTGATTCGATTACTTTGTCCATTAGATTTGATTCCATTCTTTTCGATTCGATTTGATTCGTTTCGATTCGATTTGACTCGATTTTTTTTTGAATCGATTCGATTCGATTATTTTCGATTCCATTCGATTCAATTCAATTGTTTTTGATTCGATTTGATTCCATTTGATTATTTTCAAATCTATTCCATTCGATTATTTTTGATTGGATTCGACTCGATTCGATTAATTTTGATTTGATTTGAATCAATTCGATTCTATTCGATTATTTTCGATTCGATTGGTTTCTAGTCGATTATTTTTGATTCGATTCGATTCGAATCGTTTCGATTATTTTTGCCTCAATTTGATTGATTACTTTTGATTCGATTATTTTCAATTCGATTCAAATTGATTCAAATATTTTTTATGCGATTGTTTTCGAGGCGATTATTTTCGATTCGATTCAATTCATTTCGATTATTTTGGATTCAATTCTGTTGTTTTCTATACGATTCGATTCGATTTGATTATTTTCGAATCGATTCGCTTTGATTTGATTCGTTTCTTTTCGATTCAATTATTTTCGCTTCGATTGGTTTGAGTCGATTATTTTCCATACGATTATATTCAAGTCGATTATTTTCAATTCAATTCGATTCAATTCGATTATTTTTGATTCGATTCGGTCGATTCTTTTCAATTACATTCTTTGCAATTTGATTCAATTCAATTATTTTCGAATCGTCGAATCGTATCGATTCGGTTATTTTTATTCGATTCAATTCGAATCGATTATTATCGATTCGATTCAATTCGATTATCTTCGATTCGATTCGATTTGATTCGATTATTTTCTATTCAATTCTGTTCGACTCGATTCAATTCAAATATTTTTCATTCGATTGGTTTCCAATTGATTATTTTCTATATGATTTGATTTGATTCGCTGATTTCTATTCGATTCGTTTCGATTCGATTCGATTTAAGATTCGATTCAATTTGATTATTTTTGAATCGATTCAATTCGATTCGATTATTTTCTAATCGATTTAATTCGGTTCAATTTTTTTTCGATTTGATTGGTTTCGAGTCGATTATTTTCGATACGATTCAATTCGAATCGAGTATTTTTTAATCGATTCAATTCCATTCGATTATTTTCGATTCCATTCATTTCGATTCGATTCATTTCGATTATATTTTAATCGATTCGATTCGATTATTTTTTATTCAATTCGATTCAATTCGATTCAAATATTTTTGATTCAAATTGTTTCGATTCGATTAGATTCGATTATTTGATTCGATTTGATTCGATTCGATTTGATTTGATTATTTTCAATTCCATTCGATACGATAATTTTTTATTCGATTCGATGCGATTATTTTCGATTCCATTCGATTATTTTCGATGTGATACGATTTGATTCGAATCAATAATTTACTTTTTGATTCCATTCGTCTCAATTCGATTTTATTATTTTCGATTTGATTGGTTTCGAATTGATTATTTTCGGTACGATTTGATTCGTTTCGATTAGTTTCAATTCAATTCAATTCATTTCGATTCGATTCGACTTGATTTTTTTCAAATCGATTCGATTCGATTATTTTCGATTCAATTAGATTCGATTATTTTTGATTCGATTCGATTCAATTCGATTATTATCGATTCAATTCAATTCGATTACCTTCGATTCGAATTGATTCAATTTAATTATTTTCAATTCGATTATTTTCGAATCGATTCCATTCAACTCGATTTGATTATTTTCGTCCATTGGTTTCCAATCAATTATTTTCTATACGAATCAATCGATTAATTTCAATTCAATTTGATTATTTTCTATTTAATTCTATTATTTTGGATTCAATTTGATTCGATTACTTTCAATAAATTAGATTCGATGCCATTTTTTTCGATTCAATTGGTTTCATGTCGATTATTTTCGATACGATTCGATTCAATTCGATTATTTTCAAATATATTTGATTTGATTAGTTTCTATTCGATTCGTTTCGATTCTACTGGCTCGATTTTTTTCGAATTGATTCTATTCAATTTGGTTATTTTCGATTCCATTCGATTCGATTCAATTATTTTCAATTTGATTTGATTCAATTAGATTATTTTCGATTCGATTCGATTTGATTCGATTATTTTCAATTCCATTCGATTCGATTATTTTTGATTCGATTCGATGCGATTATTTTCGATTCGATTTCATTATTTTCGATTTGACACAATTTGATTCAAATCAATAATTTACTATTCGATTCCATTCGTCTCAATTCGATTCGATCATTTTCAATTCAATTGGTTTCGAGTCGATTATATTCGATACGATTTGATTCGTTTCGATTAGTTTTGATTCGATTCGTTTCGATTCGATTCGAATCGATTTTTTTAATAGATTCGATTCGATTCGATTATTTTCAATTCCATTAGATTCGATTATTATTTTTCGATTTGATTTGATTCGATTATTTACAAATCTATTCCATTCGATTATTTTTGGTTGTATTCGACTCGATTCAATTAATTTTGATTCGATTTGACTCGATACGATTCGATTATTTTCTATTCGATTCCATTCGACTCGATTCGATTCCATTATTTTCGATTCGATTCTATTCGATTTGATTCTATTCGATTTGATTCTTTTCTATTCAATTCTGTTCAATTCAATTCGAATTGATTATTTTAGATTCCAGTTGATTCTATTCGATTATTTTCGATTCGTTTCGATTTTATTATTTTCGATTCCATTAGTTTGATTCGATTCAATTCAATTATTTTCGAATCAAATCAATTCGATTAGATTATTTTTGATTCGAATTGTTTCAATTTGATTTGATTATTATCGATTCGTTTCAATTCAATTATTTTCCATTTGATTTGATTCGATTCGATTTACTATTCGATACTATTCGACTCGATTTGATTCGAATATTTTTAATTCGATTAGATTCCAATCGATTATTTTCGATACGATTCGATTTGATTTGTTTATTTCTATTCGATTTGTTTCGATTCAATTCGATTTAAATTTCTATTTGATTCGATTATTTTCGAATCGATTCAATTCGATTCGATTATTTTCGAATCGATTTAATTCGATTCAATTTTTTTCGATTCGATTAGATTTTTTTCGATTCGATTGGTTTCTAGTCGATTATTTTTGATATGATTTCGATATGATTCGATTCGATTTGAGTATTTTTGAATCGATTCGATTCCATTCGATTATTTTCGGTTCCATTCATTTCGATTCGATTCAATTCATTTATATTCTAATCGAATCGATTCGATTATTTTCGATTTGATTTGATTCAATTCGATTTGATTATTTTCGATTCGATTCGTTTCTATTCAATTCGATTCAATTCGATTCGATTCAATTCGATTATTATCGATTCAATTCAACTCGATTATTTTTTATTTGATTTAATTATTTTCGATTCGATTCGAATCGATTCGATTTTTTCAATTCGATTCAGTCGATTATTTTTGATACGATTCGTTTTGATTCGAATATTTTTGATTTGATTCGATTATGTTCAATTCAATTGGATTCGATTATTTACAATTCGATTTGATTCGATTATTTTCGATTTGATTCCATTCGATTACTTTAGATTCGATTCGAATCATTTCGATTATTTTGTATTCGATTGGTTTCGAATAAATTATTTTCGATTCGATTCAATTATTTTTTATTCGATTCGATTTGATTCGATTATTTTCAATTCCATTTAATTCCATTATTTTCGATTTGATTCGATTCGATTACTTTCAATTGGATTCGGTTCCTAACCCTCTAAACCTAACGCTAACCCTAACCCAAACCACTAACCCTAACCCTAACACTTACCCTTACACTAACCCTAAACCGAACCCTATCCCCTAACCCTAACCCTAACCCTAACCTAACGTAACCCTAACCCTAACACTAACCCTAACCCTAACCCTAACCCCTAACCATAACCCTAACAATAACCCTAACCCTCACACTAACCCAAAACCCTAAACCTAAACCCTATCCCTAACCTAACCCTAACTCTAACACTACCCTAACCTTAACCCTTACCCTAAACCTAACCCTAACCCAAACCTTAATCCTAACAATAACCCTAAACCTAACCCCTAACCCTAAACATTAAACCTAACCCTAACCCCTAACACTACACTAATTCTAACCCTAAACTTAACCCTAAACCGCTCTAACCCAAACCCTAACCCTAAACATAACCCGAACCCTAACCCTCTAACCCTAACCCTAAACCTAACCCTAAACCTAAATCTAAACCTAACCCGAACCCTAGCCCTAACCCTAACCCTTACCCTAACCCCTAACACTAAACCCTAAACCTAACCTTAACCTGAACCCTAACCCAAACACTAACCCTAACACTAACCCTCTAACCCTAACCCTCACCCTAACCCTAAACCTAACAACCTAACCCTAACCCTAACCATAACCATAACACTAACTCTAACTCTAAAACCCTACCCTAACCCCAAACCTAACCCTAACACTACCCTAACCCTAATCTAACCCTTACCCTAACACTAAGCCTAACACTAACACTTACCCCTAACCCTAAACCCTAACCCTAACCCTAACGCTAAACCAACCCCTAAACCTAAACCCTAACCCTAACCCTTATGCTAACACTAACGCTAACCCTAACCCTAAAACTTACATTAAACCCTATCCCTAACCCTAACACTAACCCTAACATAACACTAAACCTAACCCTAACCATAACTCTAACCCTAAACTATACCCTAACCATCACCCTAATCCTAAAACCTAACCCTAACCTTAACCATATCCCGAACCCTATTCTAACCCTAACCCTAACGCTAACCTAACCCTAAACCTAACCCCAACCCCAACCCTAACGCTAACCTAAACTTAACCCTAAACCTAACCCTAAAGCTAACCCTAAATCTAACCCTAACCCCTAGCCCTAAACACTATTACCCTAACACTAAACCTAACCCTAACACCTAACCCTAAACCCTAACCCTACCCTAACCCTAAGCCTATCCCTAAACTTAACCCTCTAACCCTAACCCTAACCCACTAAACCTAACCCTAAACCAAACCGTAAACCTAACCCTAACCCTAACCCTAACGTTAACCCTAACACTAACCCCAAAACCCTAACCCTAACCCTAAACCTCACACTAACCCTAACCCCTAACCAAAAACCTAACCCTAAACCTAACCCTAAACTAACCGTAAACCTAACCCTAATCCTAACACTTACCTAAACCTAACCCTAACCCTCTAAACCTAACCCTAACCCAAACCTTAAACCTAACCCCTAACCCTAACCGTTACCCTATTCCAAACCTAACATTAACACTAACACTAACGCTAACCACTAACCCTAACCCTAACTAACCATAACCCTAACCCTAAGACTAAGCCTAACACTAATCCCTAACCGTAAAACCTATCCATAAACCCTAAAACCTAACCCTAACCCTAACCCTAACCCCAAAACCCCAACTCTAACCCGAATCCTAGACCGAACACTAACCCGAACCGTAACCCTAACCCTAACCCTTACCCTAACTCTAATCCTAAACCTTACCCTAACCCTAACCCTAACCCCTATGACCACCCGAACACTATCCCTAACCTAACACTAACTGAAACCCTAAACCTAACCCTAACCCTAACCTAACTCTAACACTACCCGTAAATCTAACCCAAACCCTAACCCTAACACTAAACCCTAACCCTCAACCTAACCAATAACCCTAACCCTAACCCTAACCATATCCCTAACCCTATCCTAACCCCAACCCTAACCTTAACGTTAATGCTAACCTAACCCTAACCCTAACCCTAACCCTAACACTAACCCTAACCTAACCCTAACCCTAAACCTAACCTTAACCCTAAAGCTAACCGGACTCTAACCCAAACCCATAGCTCTAAACCCTAACACTAACCCTAACCCTAACCCTAAACCTAACCCTAACCCCTAACCCTAAACCCTAACCCTACCATTCCCCTAACCCTATCCCTAACCCTAACTCTCTAATCCTAACCCTAACACTAACACTAACAGTATATCTAACCCTAACACTAACCCTAACCCTAACACTATATCTAACGGTAACACTAACCTAACACCAAAACGTTAACCCTAACTCTAAATCTCACACTAACGCTAACCCCTAACCCTAACCCTAACCCTAACACTAACCCAAAACTAACCCTAAACTTAATCCTAATCCTAACCTTTAACTAACCCTAGCCCTAACACTAACACTAAAGCTAAGCCCTAACCCTAACCCTAACCCTAACCTTAACCCTAACCTAACCCTAAGCCTACCCTAAACACTAACACTAACCCTAACCCTAACCCTAACCAAAACCTAACCCTAACCCTAAGCGTAACCCTAACCCTAACCCCTAACCTTAAACCCTAACCCTAATGCTAAACTAACCCCTAAACCTAAACCCTAACCCTAACACTTACCCTAACCCTAACACTAACCTTAACCCTAAACCTTACACTAAACCGTACCCTTAACCCTAACACTAACCCTAACCTAACACTAACCATAACCTTAACCCTAACCCTAACCCTAAACTAAACCCTAACCTTCACCCTAAGCCATAACCCTAACCTTAACCCTAACCTTATCCCTAAACTTATTCTAACCCTAACCCTAACCTTAACCCTAACCCTAATGCTAACCTAAACTTAACCCTAACCCCAACCCCAACCCTAACCCTAACCTAAACCTAACCCTGAACCTAACCCTAAAGCTAACCCTAACTCTAACCCTAACCCCTAGCCCTATACCCTAACCATTACTCTAACACTAAACCTAACCCTAACACCTAACCCTAAACCCTAACCCTACCCTAACTATAACACTATCCCTAAACCTAACCCTCTAACTCTAAACCTAACCCTAACCCTAACCCTAAACCTAACCCTAACCCTAACGGTAACCCTAACCCTACCCCCAAAACCCTAACCCTAACCCTCACACTAACCTTAACCCCTAACCCTAAATGTAACCCTAACCCTAACCCTAAACTAACCTTAACCTAACCCTAATCCTAACCCTTACCTAACACTAACCTTAACCCTAAATGTAAACCTAACCCCTAACACTAACACTAACCCTATTCCTAACCTAACCCTAACCCTAATACTAACCCTAACCACTAACCCTAACCCTAACAAACCTTAACCCTAACGCTATGCCTAAACCTAACCCTAACCCCTAGCCCTAAACCCTATCCCTAAACCCTAAAACCTAACCCTAACCCTAACACTAACACTAACCCAAAAACCCTAACCCTATCCCCAACCCTAAACCGAACCCTAACCCAAAAACTAACCCTAACCCTAACCCTTACCCTAACTCTAATGCTAACCCTTACCCTAAACCTAACCGTAACCCCCACCCCAACCCTAACACTATCCCTAACCATAACCCTAACCCTAACCTAAACCTAACCCTAACCCTAACGCTAACTCTAAAACTAACACTAACCCTAACCCAAAACCTAACACTAACACTAAACCCTAAACCTCAACCTAACCCATACGCCTAACCCTACCCCTAACCCTAACATTATCCCCAACCCTATCCTAAACCTAACCGTAACCCTAAACCTAACGCTAACCTAACCCTAACCCTAACCCTAAACCAAACCTTAAAGTTAACCCTAACTCTAACCCAAACCCCTAGCTCTAAACCCTAACACTTACCCAAACACTAAACCTAACCCTAACCCCTAACCCTAAACCCTAACCCTACCATAACCTTAACCCTATCCCTAACCCTAACCCTCTAACCCTAACCCAACCTAACCCTCTAACTCTAACCCTAACCCTAACAATAAACCTAACCCTAACCCTAAACCTAACCCTAAACCTATCGGTAACCCTAACCCTAACCCCAAAACCCAAACCCTAACCCTAAACCTCGCACTAACCCAAAACCCAAAACCCTAACCCTAACCCTAAATGTCACACTAACCCTAACCCTCTAACTCTAAACCTAACCCTAACCCTTAATCTAACCCTATACCTAACCCTAACCCTGACGGTAACCCTAACCGTAACCCCAAAACCTAACACTAACCCTAACCCTCACACTAACCCTATCCCTAACACTAATCCTAAACTAACCCTAAACCTAACCCTAATCCTAACGCTTACCTAACCCTAACCCTAACCCTAACCCTAAAACTAACCCCTAACGTAACCCTAACCCTAACCCTAATTCTAACCCTTACCTAACGCTAACCCTATCCCTAAGCCTAAACCTAACCCTAACCCTATGCCTAACCTAACCCTAACCCTAACCCTAACCCTAACCTAACCCTAACCCTAAACCTAACCCTAAAGCTAACCCTAACTCTAACCCAAACCCCTAGCTCTAAACCCTAACCCTTAACCTAACCCTAAACCTAACCCTTAACCTTAACCCTAAACCTTAGCCCTACCATAACCCTAACCCTATCCCCAACCTTAACCCTCTAACCCTAACCCTAACCCTAACCATTTAACCCTAACACTAACCCTAACACTAAACCTAAATCTAACCCTAACCCTAACCTTAACCTTAACGGTAACCCTAACCCTAAACCCAAAACCCTAACCCTAACACTAAACCTCACAATAACCCTAACTCTTAACCCTTACTCTAACCCTAACACTAACCCTAAACTAACCCTAAACCTAACCCTAATCCTAACACTTACCTAACCCTAACCGTATACCTAACACTAAACCTAACCCCTAACCCTAACCCTAACCCTATTCCTAACCTAACCCAACCCTAATCCTAACCCTAACCCTAAACACTAACACTAACCCGAACACTCACCCTATCCTAACCCTAACCGTAACCCTAAGCCTAACCGTAACCCCTATCCCTAAACCCTAACCCTAACCCTTACACTAACACTAACCATAACCCTAACCCCTAAACTTAAACACTAACCTTAACCCTCACCCTAATA
Source organism: Urocyon cinereoargenteus (assembly GCA_032313775.1). Lineage (NCBI taxonomy): Eukaryota > Metazoa > Chordata > Mammalia > Carnivora > Canidae > Urocyon > Urocyon cinereoargenteus. Next base: position 1,886,733 of record JAVLSZ010000006.1, read on the forward strand.
CTAACCCCTAACCCTAACCCTAACCCTAACTCTAAACCTAACCTATACCTAAACGTAATCCTAACCTAACACTAACCCTAATCCTAAACCTAACCCTAACCTGAACCCTAAACCTAACCTTAACCTTAACCCTAACCCTAACCCCTAACCCTAAACCCTAAACCTAACCCTAACCCGAACCCTAACCCTATCCCTAACACTAACCCTCTAACCCTAACCCTAACCCTAATGATAACCCTAACCCTAACCCCTAACCCTAACCCTAACCCTAAACCTAACTTAACCCTAAACATAACCAAAACCCAAACCCTAACCATACACCTTACCCTAACTCTAATGCTAACCCTAACCCTAACCCCTAACCCTAAACCTAACCCTAACCCTAACCCACTAACCCTAACCATAACACTAACCTTAACCCCTAACCCGAAACACTAGTATTTAGCCTAACTCTTACCTAACCATAACCCTAACCCTAACCCTAAACCATAAACCTACCCTAACCCTAACCTTAACCCTAACCCTAACCCTCTAACCCTAACCCTAAAACTAAAACTAACACTAAACCTAAACCTCTAACCCTAACTATAACCCTAACCCTGACCCCTAACCCAAAAACCTAACCCTTACCCTAACCATATCCCTAACCCTAACCCTAACACTCTAACCCTAACCATAACCATAACCCTAAACCTAAACCTAACCCCTAACCCTAACCCTAACCCTAACCATATCCCTAAGCCTATCCTAACCCTAACCCTAACACTAACCCTAACTGTAACCTTAACCTAACCCTAACCCTAACCCGAACCAGAACCTAATTCTAGCCATAACTGTAACACTAGAGCTAACCCTGACTCTCACTCTAATCACTAACCCTAACCCTAACCCTTCCCCTAACCCTAGCGCAAACCCTAACCCCAACCCCTAAGCCTAAACCCTAACCCTAACCCTAACGGTAACCCTAACACTAACCCTGAAAACTTAACCAAACCCAAACCATAACCCTAATCCTAACCCATAATCTTAACCTAACCCTAACACTAACCCCTAACTCTAAACCTAACACAAACCCTAACCATAAACTAACCCTAACCCTAACCCCTAACACTACGCTAATTCTAACCCTAACCCTAACCCTAAACCTAACTCTCTAACCCTAACCCTAACCCTAAACCTAACCCTAAACCTAACCCTCTAACCCTAACCCTAACCTTAACCCTAACCCTAACCCCTAACCCTAAATCTTAACCCTCACCCTAACCTTAACACTAACACTAACCCTAAATCCTAACACTAACCCTAAACCTAACCCTAACCTAACCCTATCCCTAAACCTAACCCTAACCCTAACCCCTAACCCTAAACCCTAACCATAACCCTAACCCCTAACCCTAACACTAACCCTAACCCTAACACCTAACCCTAAACCTACCCTAAACCCTAACCCTAACACTAAACCTAAACCAACCACTAACCCTAACCGTAAACCTAACCCCTAAACCTAACCCTATTCCTAAACCTAATCCTAAGCCTAACCCTAATCCTAAAACCCTAACCCTAACCCTAATCCTAACACTAATCCTACCCCTAACCCTAACCCCTAAACCTAACCTTAATCCAAACCCTAACCCTAACCCTAACCCTAAACACTAACCCTAACACTAACCATAACCCTAACCCTACCCCTACCCCTAACACAATCATAACACTAACCCTAAACACTAACACTAAACCCTAACCGTAACCCTAACCCTAACCCCTAAACCTAACCATAACCCTAACCCTAATTTAACACTAACACTAACCCTACCCTAAACCTAACCCTAAACCTAAATCTAAACCTAACCCAAACCCTAGCCCTAACCCTAACACCCTAACCCTCACCCTAACCATAACACTAATACTAACCCTAACACTAAAACCCTAAACCTAACCCTAAATCTAACCCTAACCCTAACCTCTAACCCTAACCCTAATCCTAAGCCGAACCTAACACTTACGCTAACACTAACCCTAACCCTAAACCCTAAACCTAACCCTAACGTAACCCTAATCCTAACCCCAAACCTAACCCTAACCCTAAACCTAACCCTTAACCCAAATCCCTAACTCTACCCTAACCCTAACACTAACCCTAACCCCAAACCTAACCCTCTAACCCTAACCCTCACCCTAACACTAAAATTAACCCTAACCCTAACCCTCTAACCCTAACCCTAACCATAAAACTAAACTTAACCCTAACCCCTACCCCAACACCCTAACCCTCACCCTAACACTAACCCTAACCCTACCTTAACCCTAACCCTAACCATCCAACCCTAACACTAACCCAAACCTCCAACCCTAACCCTAACCCTAAACCTAACCCTAACCCTCTAACCCTAATACTAACCCTAAAACTAAACCTAACCCTAACCGTAAACCTAACCCTGACCCTAGCCCTAATGATAACCCTAACCGTAACCCTAAATCTAAACCCAAACACTACCCCTAACCCTAACCTAACCTAACACTAACCCTAACCCTAACCCTAAACCTACCCTAGCCCTAACCCTAACCCTAAACTAACCCTAAACCTAACCCTAATCCTAACCCTTACCAAACCCTAACCCTAACCATAACATTAAACCTAACCCCTAACCCTAACCCTAACCCTATGCCTAATCTAAACCTAACCGTAACCCTAACCCTAACCACTAACCTTAACACAAACCTAACCCTAACCCTAACCGTAATCCTAACCCTTACCTAACCCTAACCCTATCCTTAACCCTCAACCTAACCCTTAACCCTAACCCTAACCCTAACCTAACCTAACCCTAACCCTAAACCTAACCCTAACCCTAACCTAACCCTAATCCTAAACCTAACCCTAAAGCTAACCCTAACTCTAACCCAAACCCCTAGCTCTAAACCCTAACCCCTACCCTAACCCTAAAGCATAAACCTAAACCCTAACCCTACCATAACACTAACCCTATCCCTAATCTTAACCCTCTAACCCTAACCCTAGCCCTAACCCTGTAACTAACCCTAACCCTAACCCTAACACTAAACCTAAATCTAACCCTAACCCTAACCCTAACCTTAACGGTAACACTAATCCTAACCCCAAAACCCTAACCCTAATCCTAAACATCACAATAACCCTAACTCTTAACCCTTACTCTAACCCTAACACTAACCCTAAACTAACCCTAAACCTAACCCTAATCCTAACCCTTACCTAAACCTAACCCTATCCCCAACACTAAACCTAACCCCTAACCCTAACCCTAACCCTATTCTTAACCTAACCCAAACCTAATCCTAACCCTAACCCTAAACACTAACCCTAACCCTAACACTCACCCTAACGTAACACTAACAGTAGCCCTAAGCCTAACCCTAACCCTAACCCCTATCCATAAACCCTAACCCTAACATTTACACTAACACTAACCCTAACCCTAACCCCTAAACCTAAACACTAACCCTAACCCTCACCCTAACACTAACACCTAACCCTAACCCTAACTCTAAACCTAACCTATCCCTAACCCTAATCCTAACCTAACACTAACCCTAACCCTAAACCTAACCCTAACCCGAACCCTAACCCTAAGACTAACCCTCTAACACTAACCCTAACCCTAATGCTAACCCTAACCCTAACCCTAACCCCTAAGCCTAACCCTAACCATAAACCTAACTTAACCCTAAACCTAAGCCAAACCCTAACCCTAACCATAAACCTTACCTTACTCTAACGCTCACCCTAACCCTAACACCTAACTCTAAGCCTAACCCTAACCCTAACGCTAACCCACTAACCCTAATCATAGCACTAACACTAACACCTAACCCGAAACCCTAACACTTACCCTAACCCTTACCTAAACATAACCCTAACCCTAACCCTAACCCCTAACCCTACCCTAACCCTAACCCTAAAGCTAACCCTAACCCTCTAACCCTAACCATAACCCTAAACCTAACACTAAACCTAACCCTCTAACCCTAACCATAACCCTAAACCTAACCCCTATCCCTAAACCCTAACCCTTACCCTAACCATATCCCTAACCCTAACGCTAACCCTCTAACTCTAACACTAACCATAACCCTAAACCTCAACCTAACCCCTAACCCTAACCCCTAACCATAACCTTAACCCAAACCCTAAAACTAAACCTAACCCTAACACTAAACATAACCTAACCCTAACGCTACCCCTACCCCTATCCCAATCATAACACTAACCCTAACCCCTACAATTAAACCCTAATGCTAACCCTAACCCTAACCCGAACCCCTAAACCTAAACACTAACCCTAACCCTAACCCTAAACCTAACCCCTAACCCTAACCCTAACCCTAACCCTAACCCTAACCCTAACCCTAATTTAAACTAACACTAACCCTACCCTAAACCTAACCCTAAACCTACATCTAAACCTAACCGAAACCCTAGCCCTAACCCTTACCCTTACCCTAACACCTAACCCTAAACCCTAAACCTAAACATAACCTGAACCCTAACCCAAACCCTAACCCTAACACTAACCCTCTAAACCTAACCCTAACCCTAACACCCTAACCCTAACCATAACCATAACTGGAACACTAACCCTAATTCTAAAACCCTAACCCTAACCCTAAACCTAACCCTAACCCTAACCTCTAACCCTAACCCTAATCCTAAGCCGACCTAACCCTTACCCTAATGCTAACCATAACACTAACACTAACCCCTAACCCTAACCCTAACGTAACACTAATCCTAACCCCAAACCTCACCCTAACCCTAAACCTAACCACTAAACCAAATCCCTAACTCTACCCTAACCCTAACCCTAACCACAAACCTAACCCTCTAACCCTAACCCTAACCCTAACCCTAAAAACTAACCCTAACCCTAACCCTCTAAACCTAAACCTAAACCTAAAACTAAACCTAAACCTAACCCGTACCCCAACACACTAACCCTCACCCTAAACCTAACCCTAACCCCTAACCCTAACCCTAAATTAACCCTAACTCTAACCCTCTAATCCTAACACTAACCCTAACCCTATCACTAACCCAAACCGTCTAACCCTAACCCTAACCCTAACCCTCTCACCTTAACACTAACCCTAAGCCTAAACCTAACCCTAAACCTAACCCTTACCCTAACCCTAACGCTAACCCTAACCGTAACCCTAAACCAAACCTCAACCCTAACCCTAACCCTAACCTAAGCTAACACTAACCCTAACCCTAACACTAACCCTAACACTAATCCTAACCCAAAACCTAACCCTAACACTAAACCCTAACCCTAACCCTAACACTAACCCTAACCCAGAACCCTAACCATAACCCTAACCACATACCTAAACCTATCCTGACCCTAACCCTAACCGTAACCCTAAATTACCATTACCCTAAACCTAACCCTAACCCTAACCTAACCCTTACCCTAAAACTAACCCTAAAGCTAACCTAACTCTAATCCTAAACCCTAACCCTAAACCCTTACCCAAACCCTAAACCTAACCCTAACCACTAACCCTAACTCTAACCCTAAACCTCTAACCCTAACCCTAACCCTCTAACCTTAAACCTAACCCTAACCCTAAAAGTAAACCTAACCCTAACCCTAACCATAACGCTAGCACAAACCCTAACCCTAAAACCCTAAACCTAACCCTAACAGTCACACTAACCTTAATCCATAACCCTAACCCTAACCCTAACCCTACCCCGAAATTAACCTTAACCTAACCATAACCCTAACCCTTACCCTAACACTAACCCTAACCCTAAAACTACCCTTAACCCTAACCCTAAACCTAATTCTAAACTACCCCTAACCCTAACCTAACCCTAACCCTTACCCTAAGCCTAACCCTAACCCTAAATCCTAACCCTAAACCCTAACTCTAACCCTAACCCTAACCCTAACCCTAACCCTAACACTTACCCTAACCCTAACGCTAACCCTAACCCTAAACCTTAACCTAACCCCTACCCCTAACCCTAACACTAACCCTAACCTAACACTAACCCTTACCCTATCCCTAAACCTAACCCTACCCTAACTCTAACCCTAAACCTAACCCTAACCCTAACCCAAAACCTAACCCTACACTAAAACCTAACCCTCACCCTAACCCATAACCCTAACCCTAATCCTAACCATATCCCTAACCGTATCCAAACCCTTACCCTAACCCTAAGCCTAAACCTAAATCTAACCTAAAACTAACCCTAACCCCAACCCTAACCCTAACCCTAACCTAACCCTAACCCTAAACCTACCCCTAAAGCTAACCCTAACTCTAAAACTAACGCCTAACCCTAAACCCTAACCCTACCCTACCCTTACCCTAACGCAAACCCTAACCCAATAACCCTAACCCTAACCCTAACCCTCTAACCCTAACCCTAACCCTAACCTTAAGCCTAACCCTAATCCTAAAACCCTAACCCTAACCCTAATCCTAACACTATCACTACCCTAACCCTAACCCCTAACTCTAACCTTAACCTTAACCCTAACCCTAACCCTAAAACCTAACCCTAACACTAACCGTAACCCTAACCCCTAACCCTAACCTTAATCCTAACCCTAACCCTAACACTAACACTAACACTAACCCTAACCCTAAACCCTAACCCTAACCCCTAACCCTAACCCTAACCCTAACCCTAACCTAACATTAACCCTACCCTAAAACTAACCCTAAACCTAAATCTAAACCTAACCCGAAACCTAGCCCTAACCCTAAACCTTACCATAACCCCTTACCCTAAACCCTAAACCTAACCCTAACCTGAACCCCATCCCAAACCCTAACGCAAACACTTACCCTCTAACCCTAACCCTAACCCTAACCCTAACACCGTAACCCTAACCCTAACCATGACCCTAACACTAACCCTAACTCTAAAACCCTAACCCTAAACCTAAACCTAATCGTAACCCTAAACTCTAACCCTAACCCTAAACCTAAGCCTAAGCTAACCTTTACCCTAACGCTAACCCTTACCCTAACCCTAACCCCTAACCCTAACCCTAACGTAACCCTAATCCTAACCCTAACCGTAAACCTAACCTTAACCCCAAACCTAATCCTCTAACCCTAACCCTAACCCTAACCCTAAAACTAACCCTAACCCTAACCCTCTCACCCTAACCCTAACCCTAACACTAAACCTAACCCTAACAGCTACACCAACACCCTAAACCTCACCCTAACCCTAACCCCTAACCCTAACTTAACCCTAACCCTCTACCCCTAACACTAACGCTAACCCTACCACTAACCCAAATCCTCTAACACGAACCCTAACCCAAACCCTAACCCTAACCCTCTAACCCTAACCCTAAACCTAAAACTAAACCAAACACTAACCCCTACCCCGACACCCTAACCCTCACCCTAACCCTCACCCTAACCCTACCATAACCCTCACCCTAACCCTAACCCTCTAACCCTAAATCTAACCCTAAACCTCTAACCCTGACCCTGAACCTAATGCTAACCCTAACCCTAACCCTAAATTAACCCTAAACCTAAGCCTAACCCTAACCTTTACCCTTACCATAAACCAAACCCTAACCCTAAAACTAACCCCTAACCCTAACCCTCACCCTACCCTAACCCTACCCCTACCCCTAACACTAACACTAACCTAACACTAACCGTAACCCTAACCCTAACCCTAACCCTAAACCAAACCCTAACTCTAACACTAAACCCTAACCCTCACCCTAACCCATAACCCTAACCCTAATCCTAACATTATCCCTAACCCTATCCTAACCCTAACCCTAACCGTTATGCTAAATTTACCCTAACCCTAACCCTAACCCTAATCTAACCCTTACACTAAACCTAACAGTAAAGATAACCCTAACTCTAACCCTAACCCCTAACCCTAAACCCTAAACCTCACCCTAACCCTAAACCTAACCCTAAACAATCTCCCTAAACGCTAACCCTACCAAAACTCTAACCCTATCCCTATCCCTAACCCTCTAACCCTAACCTTAACCCTAACCCTCTAACCCTAACTCTAACGCTAACCCTAAACCTAACCCTAAACCTAACCCTAACCCTCACACTAACCCTAACCCCTAACCCTAACCCTAACCCAAACCCTAACCCTAACCCGAAACCTAACCAGAACCTAACCAGAACCCTAACCTAACCCTATCCCTAACCCGAAACCTAAACCGAACCCGAATCCGAACCCTAACTCAAACCCGAACCCTGACCCAAACCCTAAACCGAACCCGAACCCTAAACCTAACCCAAACCCGAACCCTAACCCGAACCCCAACATGAACCCGGACCCTGAACCTAACCTGAAACCTGACCCTAAACCAAACCCTAACCCTAACCCGAACCCTACCCTAACCCGAACCTGAACCCTAACCCGATCAGGAACCCTAATCCGAACACCAAACTTAACATGAACCATAACCATAACCCCTAACCCTAACCCTAACCCTAACTCTAAACATAACCTTAACCCTAAACTAACCCTAACCACTAACCCAAACCCTAACCCTGACCCTAACCCCTTACACTAACTCTAACCCTAACCCCTAACCCTAACCTAACCCCTAAACCTAACCCTAACCCTAACCCTAACCCAACCCTAACCCTAAACCTAACCCTAAATCTAAACCCTAACACTAAAACCTAAACCTAACCCTCACCCTAACCCAAACACCTAACCCTAACCCTAAACCTAAACGTAACCAGAACCCTAACCCGAACCCTATCCGAACCCTAACCAGATCATTAACCCTACACTAACCCAAACCCGTAGCCGAACCCGAACCCTAACCCTAAACCTAACCCTAACCCGAACCCAAACCCGAAACCTACCCTACCCGAAAACTAACCCTAAACCAAAACCTAACCAGAAACCTAACCCGAACCCTAACATAACCTTAATTCTAACCTGAACCCTAACCCGAACCCGAACCTGAACCCTAACCCTAACCGTAACCTTTACCCGAACATAAACCGAACGCTAATCCGAACCCTAACATTTACCCGAAACTGAAACCTAACCCTAACCCGAACCTTAACCCGAACCCAAACACGAAGCCGAACCCGATCCCTAACCCGAACCCGAACCACAACCCTAAACCGAACCTGAACCCTAACCTGAACCTGAACCCGAACGCGAAACCGAACACTAACCTGAACCCTAAACCTAACCCTAACTCAAACCGGAACCCTGAACCCTAACCCTAACACTAACCACAACCCAAACCCTAACCCTAACCCGAACATTTCCTGATCCCGAACCCTAACCCAAAACCTAACCCGCCCTTACCCAAAACCTAACCGGAACCTGAAACCTAACCCGAACCAGAACCAAACCCGAAACTGAACTCGAAACCTATCCCTAACCCTAACCGTAACCCTAAACCTTAACCCTAACTCTAAACCTAACCCTAACCCTAACCCCTAACCCTAAACCTAAACCTAACCCTAACCCCTAACCGAAGCCTAACGCTAACCGGTACCCGAACCCTAAACCGAACCCGAACCCTAACACGAACCCGAGCCCGAACACTAATCCGAACCCGAACCCGAACCCTAACCCGTACCCGAACCCTAACCTCACCCGAAACTGAACCTTAATCTGAACCCGAACCCGAACCCAAACCCTAACCCGAACCCGAACCCGAACCCGAAACCTAACCCTAACCCGAACCCAAACCGGAAACCTAACCATACGCGAACCCTAACCCTAACACGAAACATAACCAGAACCCTAACCTAACCCTAACCCTAACCCGAAACCTAAACCTAACACGAAACCGAACCTGAACCGGAACCCGAACCAGATCCCGAACCCTAACCCTAACCCTTAACCCTTATCCTAATGCTAACCCTAACTCCTCACCCTAAACTTAACCCTTAACACTAACCCTAACCATATCCCCTAAACCTAACCCTAACCCCTAACCCTAACCCTAACCCAACCATAACCTTAACCCTAAAACTAACCCTAACCCAAAACCCTAAAACTTACCTAAACCTAACCCTGAATCTAACACTAACCCTATCCCTAACCCTAAAACGAAAATGATCCCTAACCCCAACCCGAACCCTAATCCAAACCCGAAACATTATCCAAACCTAAAACCTAACATAAACCCTAATCATAACCCCTAACCCTAACCCGAAACCTAACCCGAAACCCAACCCGAACACTAACCCGAACCCTAACCCGAACCCGAACCCTAACCCTAACTCGAACCCTAAACATAACGCGAACCCTAACCCGAAACCTAATCCGAACCCTAATCCGAAACCTAACCTTAACACTAACCCTAACCCGAACCCGAACCCGAATCCTAACCCGAACCCTAACCTTAACCATAACCTTAAACAAACGCTAACCCATCCCTAAACCGAACTCTAACCCGAACCCTAACCCTAACCTGTACCCGAACCCTAAACCGAAACCGAACCCTACCACGAACATGAAACCTAACCCAAATCCGAACCCGAACCTGAACCCGAACCCGAACTCATACCCGAACTTGAACCCTAACCCGAACACTAATCCGAACCCTAAATCTAACCCTAACCTGAACCCGAACCCGCATCCTAACCCGAACCCTAACCCTAACCGTAACACTAACCCGAACGCTAACATGAACCCTAACCCGAACCCTAACCCGAACACTAACCCTAACCGTAACTTTTACTCCAACGCTAACCTGAACCCTAAAACGAACCCTAATCATAACCCGAATCCAAAACCTAACCCTAACACTAACCCTAACCCTAACCCGAACCCGAACCCGAATCCTAACCAGAACCCTAACCCTAACCGTAAACCTAACCTGAATGCTAACCCGAACCCTAAACTGAAACCTAACCCGAACCCTAAACCTAACTGTAACCCTTACTTGAACGCTAACCGAACCCTAACCCGAACCCTAACCCGTAACCGAACCCTAACACTAACCTGAAACATAACCCGAACCCGAAACCGAAACATAAACTGAACCCGAACCCGAACCTGAAACCTAATCATAACCCGAACCCGAACCCTAACCCGTAACCGAACCCTAACACTAACCTGAAACTGAACCCGAACCCGAAACCGAAACCTAAACCGAACCCGAACCTGAACCCTAATCATAACCCGAACCCTAACCCTAACCCGAAAGCTAACCTAGCCCTAACCCTATCCTTAACCCTAACCAGAACCCTAAACCTAACTAGAACCCTAACACGAGCCCGAACCTGAACCTTAACCCGATCCCTAATCCTACCCTAAACCGAACCCGAACCCAAACCCTAACCCTAAACCTAACCCTAACCCTAACCCAAACACGAAACCTATTCCTACCCGAACCCTAACACTAACCCAAAACCAAACCAGAAACCTAACCAGAACCCTAAAGTAACCCTAACCCTAACCTGAACCCTAAACCAAAACCTAACCCGAACCCTAAACCGAACCCTAACCTAACCCTAAATCTAACCCGAACCCGAAACCGAATCCTAACTCGAACCCTAACCCTAACCCTAAACCTAAACCGAACAATAACCCGAACCCTAACCCGAACCGTAACCCCAACCCTAAACCTAACCGTAACCTTTACTCGAATGCTAAACCAAACCCTAACACGAACCCTAACCCTAACCCGAATCCGAACCCTAACCCAAACACGAACACTAACCCAAACCCTAACCCGAACCCGAACCCTAAACCTAACCCTAACCCGAACCCAAACCCGAACCCCAACATGAACCTGAACCCTGATCCTACCGAAACCTGACCCTAACCCAAACCCTAATCCTAACCCGAACCCTACCCTAACCCGAAACTAAACCCTAACCCGATCACGAACCCTAATCTGAACCCAAAACATAACATGAACCCTAACCCTAACCGCTAAACCTAACCCTAACCTTAACTCTAAACATAACCCTAAACCTGACACTAACCCTAACCCCTAACACTGACCCTATCCCCTTACACTAACCCTAACCCTAAGCGCTAACCCTAACCGTAACCCCTAAACCTAACCCTAACACTAACCCTAACCCAACCCTAACACTAAACCTAACCCTAAATCTAAACCCTAACACTTAAACCTAACCCTAACACTCACCCTAACCCAAACACCTAACCCTAATGCTAAACTTAACCTAACCAGAACCCTAACCCGAACCCTAACCCGAACCCTAACCCAATCCCTAACCCTACCCTAACCCGAACCCGAAGCTGAACCCGAACCCTAACCGTAAACCAAACCCTAACCCGATCCCAAACCCAAAACCTACCCTACCCGAAACCTAACCCTAAACCGAAACCTAACCAGAAACCTAACCCGAGCCCTACCCTAACCTATATCTAACCCGAAACTTAACCCTAACCCGAACATGAACCCTAACCCTAATCGTAACCTTTACCCGAACGATAAGCCGAACGCTAATCCCAACGCTAACGTTAACCTGAACCTGAAACCTAACACGAACCCGAACCCTAACCCTAACCCGAATCTTAAACCGAACCTGAACACGAACCCGAACCCGAATCCTAATCCGAACCCGAACCCTAAACCGAACCCGAAACCGAACACTAACCTGAACCCTAAACCTAACCCTAACTCGAACCCGAACCCTGAACCATAACCCTAACACTAACCACAACCCAAACTTAACCCTAATTCGAACCCTAACCTGACCCCGAACCCTAAACCGAACCCTAACCCGAACCCTTATCCAAACCCTAACCCGAACCCGAAACCTAAACCGAACCAGAACCAAACCCAAAACCGAACTCGAAACCTATCCCTAACCCTAACCGTAACCTAAACCCTAACCCTAACTCCAAACCAACCCTAACCCTAACCCCTGACCCTAAACCTATCCTTAACCCTAACCAGAACCCGAAACCTAACCAGAACCCTAACCCGAACCATAACCCGAACCCTAACCCAATCCCTAATCCTACCCTAACCCAAAAAGGAACCCTAACACTAAACCTAACCCTAACCAGATCCGAAACCCGAAACCTAACCCTACCCGATCCCTAACCCTAACCCGAAACCTAACCAGAAACCTAAGCAGAACCCTAACCTAACCCTAACCCAAAACCGAACCCTAACCCGAAATCTAACCCGATCCCTAATCCGAAACCTAATCCTAACCCTAAATCTAACCCTAACCCAAACCTGAATGTGAATCCTAACCAGAACCCTAACCCTAACCGTAACCCTAACCTGAACGCTAATCCGAACCCTAACCCGAAACCTAACCCGAACCCTAAAGCTAAGCGTAACCTGAAACCTAACTCGAACCCGAACCCTAATCCGAAAACAAAATGAACATGAACCCTAACCCCAACCCCTAACCCTAACCCTAACCTTAACATAAACAAAACCCTAACCCTCACCCCTAACCCTAAACATAACGGTAACGCCTTACCCTAACGCTAACCCTAACTCCTAACCCTAACCCTAATCCCTAAACCTAACCCTAACCCTAACCCTAAGCCAACCCTAACCCTAAACCTAACCCTAAATCTAAACCCTAACACATAAACCTAACCCTAACCCTCACCCAAACCCAAACACCTAACCCTAACCCTAACACTAAACCTAACCAGAACCCTAACCTGAACCCTAACCCTAACCATAACCTTTCTCCGAACGATAAGCCGATGCTCATCCGAACCCTAACGTTAACCCGAACCCGAACCCTAACCCCAACCCGAACCCTAACCCGAACCCACCCTGACCTGAACCAGAACCTGAACGAGAACCCTAACCCGAACCCGAACCCTAACCCTAACACGAACCCGAACCCTAACCCGAACGCGAACCTGAAACCGAACACTAACCCGACCCTAAACCTAACCCTAACTCGAACCCGAAACCTAACCCGAACCTGAACCCTAACCCAAAACCGAACCCTAACCCGAAACCGAAACCTAACACTAACACTAACCCTAACCCGAAACCGAACACTAACATGAATCCTAACCCTAACCCTAACCAGAACCCAAACCCTAAGCATAACCCAAACCCTAACCAGACCCGGAACCCTAAACCGAACCCTAACCCGATCCCTAACCCAAACCCTAACCCAAACCCAAAACCTAACTGGAACCAGAATCAAACCCGACACCAAACTCGAAACCTATCCCTGACCCTAACCGTACCCCTAAACCCTAACCCTATCTCTAAACCTAACCCTAATCCTAACCCCTAACACTAAACCTAACCCTAACACTAACTCTTAACCCTAACCCTAACCCTAACCCCTAACCCTAACAGTAACCCTATCCCTAACCCCTCACCCTAATATTAACCCCTAACACTAACCCTAACCCTATCCCCTAAACCTAACCCTAACCCCAACCCTAACCCTAACCATATCCCAACCCTAACCCTAACCCTAAACCTAACCCTAACTCTAAACCCTAAAACTTACATAACCCTAACCCGCACCCTAACCCTAACCCTCACCCTAACCTTAACCCGAAACCGAACGCTAACCCGAACCCGATCCCTAACCCGAAACCGAACCAGAAACCAAACCCTAACCCAAAAATGAACCTAACCCGATCCCGAACCCTAACCCGAACCCTAATCCTAACCACAACCCTAACCCGAAACCGAACCCTAAGCCGAAACCGAACCATAACTCGAACCCCAAACCTACCCCGATCCTGAACCCTAACCCCTACCCTAATCCCTAACCCGAACACTAACGCTAACCCAAACCCTAACCTGAAACCTAAACTTATCCAGAACGCTAACCCAAACCCGAACCCGAACCCTAACTCGAAACCTAACCCGAACACGAATCCTAACCCGAAACCTAACCCTAACCGTAACCCTTACTCGAACGCCAACACGAATCCTAACCCGAACCCTATACCTAACCAGTACCCGAACCCTAACCCGAACCCGAATCCTAACACGAACCCGCACCCTAACCCGAACCCGAACCCTAACCCAAATCCGAACCCTAACCTGAACCCGAACCTTAAAACTAACCCAAACCCAAACACTAACCCGAACACAAACCCGAACCCGAACCCGAACCCTAACCCAAATCCGAACCCGAACCTGAACCCTAACCCAAATCCGAACCCTAAACTGAACCCGAACCATAAACCTAACCCGAACCTGAACACTAACCTGAACACAAACCCGAACCCGAAGCCTAACCCAAACGCAATCCCTTACCCGAACCCGAACCCTAACACGAACCCGAACCCACAACCTAACCCGAACACAAAGTCTACCTGAACCCGAACCTTAACACTAACCCGAACCCTAACCCGAAACCGAACCCTAACCCTACCCCGAACCCGAACCTAACCGTAAACTTAATCCTAACCCTAACCCTAACCCTAACCCAGCCCCAAACCTAAACCGAAACCTAACCAGAAACCAAACACGAACCCTAAACTAATCCTAACCCGAACTCGAACCCTAACCCTAAACCAAACCTGAACCCGAAACCGAATCCTAACCCGAACTGTAACCCTAACAGTAACAATTACTTGAACGCTAACCCGAACCCTAACCCGAACACTAAACCTAACCCGTACCCAAACACTAACCCGAACCCTAACACGAACCCTAACACGATCCCTAACCCGAAACCTAACCCGAACCCTAACCCGAAACCGCACAATAACCCGAACCCGAATCCTAACCCGATCCTGAACCCTAACCCGTACCCTAATCCCTAACCCGAACACTAACGCTAACCCAAACCCTAACCCGAACCCTAAACCTATCCAGAACACTAACCCGAAACCTGAACCCGATCCCTAACCCTAACCCGAACCCTAACATAAACCTAACCCTAACCCTAAACCGAAACTGAACCCTAAACCTAACCCGAACCCTAAACCGATCCATAACACTACCCTAACACGAACCCCAACCCGAAACCGAACCCTGACCCGAACCCTAAGCCTAACCCTAACCCGAACCCTAACCCGAAACCTACCATAACCTGAACCCTACCCTAACACAAACCCTAGACCTAACCCAAAAACTAACTTGAATCCGAACCCAAAACCGAACCCTAACCCGAAACCGAAACCTAACCGAACCCAAAATCTAACCCATACTGGAACCCTAACCCAAACCCGAACCCTAACCTAACCATAAACCGAACCTTAATCCGAACACGAACCCGAACCCAAACCCTAACCCGAACCCGAACCCGAACCAGAAACCTAACCCTAAACCTAACCCTAACCCGAACCCAAACCGGAAACCTAACCATACACGAACCCTAACCCTAACACGAAACCTAACCAGAACCCTAACCTAACCCTAACCCTAACCTGAAACCTAAACCTAACACGAAACCGAACCTGAACCGGAACCCGAACCAGATCCCGAACCCTAACCCTAACTCTAACCCTAATCCTTAACCCTTATCCTAACGCTAACCCTAACTCCTCACCCTAAACTTAACCCTTAACACTAACCCTAACCATATCCCCTAAACCTAACCCTAACCCCTAACCCTAACCCTAACCCAAACCTAACCTAACCCTAACCCTAAACCAAAACCGAACCATAAAACTAACCCGAACCCTAAACCGATCCATAACACTACCCTAACACGAACCCCAACCCGAAACCGAACCCTGACCCGAACCCTAAGCCTAACCCTAACCCTAAACCTAACCCAAACCGTAACCCTAACCCGAGCCCGATCCCTAACCCTAACCCGAACCTAACCTGAAACCTAATCTGAACCGTAATCCGAAACCTAACCCTAACCCTAACCCTAACCCGAAACCGAATCCTAACCCGAACCATAACCCTAACCATATCCCTAACCTGAACACTAACCTGAGCCCTAACCCGAACCCTAACCCGAACCCAAACCTTAATCCTAACCCGAAAACTAACCCGAACCCTAACCCTAACCCGAAACCTAACGCTAACCGAAACACTAAACGAAACCGAAACCTAACACGAACCAGAACCGAACCCGAAAACGAACCTGAAACCTATCCCTCAACCTAACCCTAACCTTAAACCCTAACCCTAACCCAAACCTAACCCTAACCCTATCCCCTATCACTAACCATAACCCTAAACCTAACCCTAACATCTAACCCTAACCCTAAAACTAAACCCTAAACCTAACCCTAACACTAACCCTAACCCCTCACCCTAACCTTGACCACTAACACTAACCCTAACCCTGTCCCCTAAACCTAACCCTAACCCCTAACTCTAAACCTAACCCTAACACAACCCTAACACTAAACCTAACCCTAACCTTAACCCCTAACACTTACCTAACCCTAAACCTAACCCTAACTCTAAGCCGAACCCCTAAACCTAAACCTAACCCTAACCCGAACCCGAACACTAACCCGAAACCTAACCCTAACCCTAAACCTAACCCGAAACCAAATCGTAACCCGAACCCTAACCTTAACCATAACCCTAACCTGAACGCTAACCTGAAACCTAACCCGAAACCGAACCCGAACCCGAACCCGAACCCTAACCCTAAACCGAAACGTAACCCGAACCATAAACAAAACCCACACCCGAACCCGAACCTAGACAGAACCAGAACCTGAACCCTAACCGGAACCCGAACCCTAAACCTAACCCGAACCCTAACATAACCCTAAACCTAACCCTAACCCTAAACCTAACACAAAACCTTAACCAGAACCCTAACCCGAACCCTAACTCAAACCCTAACCGGATCCCTAACCCTACCCTAACCCGAACCCGAACCCGAAACCGAATCCTGACCTGAATCCTAACCCTAACCCGAAACCTAAGCCGAAACCTAACACTAACCCGAACCTTAACCCTAACACGAACCCTATAACTAACCCGAAACCTAACCCGAACCCGAACCCGAACCCTTACCCGAACCTGAACCCTAACCCGAACCCGAACCCTAACCTGAACCCGAATCCTAACCGGAACCCGAACCCAAAACCGAACCCGAACCCTATCCCGAACCCGAACCCTAACCTGAACACGAATCCTAACCCGAACCCGAACCTGAAACCGAATCCTAACCCGAACCCGAACCCTAACCCGAACCCTAACCCTAACCGTAACGCTAACCCTAACACTAATCCGAACCCTAACCCGAAACCTAACCCGAACCCTAAACCTAACCGTAACCTGAACCCTAACCCGAACCCGAACCCTAATCCGAACACAAACCTAACATGAACCCTAACCCTAACCCCTAACCCTAACCCTAACCTTAACTCTAAACATAACCTTAACTTTAACCCTAACCCTAACCCTAACCCCTAACCCTAAACGTAACCCTAACCCTAATGCTAACACCTTACCCTAACCCTAACCCTAACCCCTAACCCTAACCCTAACCCCTAAACTTAAACCTAACCCTAACCCTAACCCAAACCTAACCCTAAACCTAACCCTAAATCTAAAACCTAACACTTAAACCTAACCCTAACACTCTCTCTAACCCAAACACCTAACCCTAACCCTAATGCTAAACCTAACTAGAGCCTTAACCCGAACCCTAACCCTAACCGTAACCTTTACCCGCATGCTAAGCTGAACCCTAACCTGAACCGTAACGTTAACCCGAACTTGAACCCGAACCCTAACCCGAACCCTAACCCGAACACGACCCCGCACCCGAACCCGAAACCGAACACTAAACCGACCTTAAACCTAATCCTAACTTGAACCCAAAACCTAACCCGAACCCGAACCCTAACCCGAATCCGAAACCTTACCCAAAACTGAAACCTAACACTAACCCTAACCCTAACCCGAAACCGAACACTAACCTGAATCCTAAACCTAACCCTAACCAGAACCCAAACCCTAAACCTAACCCAAACACTAACCTGACCCGGAACCCTAAACCGAACCCTAAACCGATCCCTAACCCAAATCCCTAACCCAAACCTGAAACCTAACTGGAACCAGAATCAAACCCGACACCGAACTCGAAACCTATCGCTGACCCTAACCGTACCCCTAAACCCTAACCCTAACTCTAAACCTAACCCTAACCCTACCCCTAACCCTAAACCTAACCCTAACACTAACTCTTAACCCTAACCCTAAGCCTAACCCCTAACCTTAACGCTAACACTAACCCTAAACCCTCAACCTTATATTAACCCTTAACACTAAAGCTAACCCTATCCCCTAAACCTAACCCTAACCCCAACCCTAACCCTAACCGTAACCCAACACTAACCCTAACCCTAAACTTAACCCTAACTCTAAACCCTAAAACTTACATAACCCTAACCCACACCTTAACCCTAACCCTCACCCTAACCCTAACCCAAAACCGAACCCTAACCCGAAACCAAACCCTAACCCGAAACCGAACCATAACTCGAACCTGAACCCTAACCAGATCCCGAACCCTAACCCGTACCCTAATCCATAACCCGAACACTAATGCTAACCCAAACACTAACCTGAAACCTAAACCTATCCAGAACGCTAACCTGAACCCTAACCTGAACCCTAACCCAAACCCGAACCCGAACCCGAACCCTAACCCCAACCTAACTCTAACCGTAACCCTTACTCGAATGCCAACCCGAACCCTAACCCGAACCCTATCCCTAACCAGTACCCGAACCCGAACCCGAACCCTAACCCGAATCCGAACCCTAACCCTAACCCGAAACTTAAACCTAACACGAACACTAACCTGAACACAAACCCGAACCCGAACCCTAACCCGAACGCAATCCCTTACCCGAACTCGAACCCTAACCCAAACCCTAACCCGATCCCTAGCCCTACCCTAACCCGAACACGACCCGAACCCGAATCCTGACACGAATCATAACCCTAAACCGAACCCTAACACTAACCCGAAATTCAACCCTAACCCTAAACATAACCTTTACCCTAACGATAAGCCGAATGCTAATCCGAACCCTAACGTTAACCCGAACCAGAAACCTAACCCGAACCCAAACCCTAACCCGAACCTTAACCCGAACCCGAACCCTATCCCGAACCCGAACCCTAACCCGAACCCAAACCCTAACCCTAAACCAAACCCGAACCCTAACCCAAACCCGAACCCGAACTGAACACTAACCTGAACCCCAAATCTAACGCTAACTCGAACCAGAAACCTAAACCAAACCCAAACCCTAACCCGAACCCGAACGCTAACCTGAAACCAAACCCTAACACTAACCCTAAACCTAACGCGAAACCGAACACTACCTGAACCCTAACCCTAACACTACCACAACCCAAACCCTAACCCTAACCCGAACCCTAAACTGACCCCGAACCCGAACCCGAACCCGAACCCGAACCCTTACCCAAACCCTAACCCGAACCCGAAACGTAACCCGAACCAGAACCAAACCCGAAACCGAACTCGAAACCTATCACTAACCGTAACCATAACCATAAACCCTAACCCTAACTCTAAACCTAACCCTAACCCTAACCCCTAACCCTAAACCAAACCTAACCCTAACCCCTAACTCTAACCCTAACCCTAACCCCTAACCCTAACACTAACCCCTCACCTAAACTTAACCCTTAACACTAACCCTAACCCTATCCCCTAAAACTAACACTAAACCCTAACCCTAACCATAACCCAACCCTAACCCTAAAACTAAACCTAACCCTAACCCTAAACCCTAAAACTACCTAACCGTAACCCTCACTCTAACGCTAACCCGAACCCTAACCCTAAAACGAAACCGATCCCTAACTCCAACCCGAACCCTAACCCGAACTTGAACCATTATCCGAACCGAAATCCTAACATAAATCCTAACCCTAACCCCTGACCCTCACCCTAACCATAACCCACACCCAACCCTAACACTAACCCGAGCCCTAACCCGAACCCTGACCCTAGCCCGAACGCTAACCCTAACCCGAACCCTAACCCGAAACCTAATCCGAACCCTAATCCGAAACCTAAATCTATCACTAATTCTAACCCTAACCCTAACCTGAACCCTAACCCTAACCCGAAAGCTAACCTAACCCTAATCCTATCCTTAACCCTAACCAGAATCCTAACCCTAACCAGAACCCTAACCCGAACCCTAACCCGAACCTTAACCCGATCCCTAATCCTACCCTAACCCGAACCCGAACCCTATCCCTAAACCTAATCCTAACCCGAACCCAAACCCGAAACCTTACCCTACCTGAACCCTAACCCTAACCCAAAACCTAACCAGAAAACTAACCAGGAACCTAACCTAACCCTAACCCTAACACGATCCCTAACCTGAAACCTACCCCGAACCCTAATCCGAGCGCTAATCCTAACCCTAAATCTAACCCTAACCCGAACCCGAACCCGAATCCTAACTCGAAACCTAACCCTAACCATAACCCTAAAATGAACGCTAACCCTAACCCTAACCCGAACCCTAACCTGAAACCTAACCAAACCGTAACCTTTAATCGAACGAAGCCCGAACCCTAACACGAACCCTTCCCTGAAACCTAACCAAACCATAACCTTTACTCGAACGAAGCCCGAACCCTAACACGAACCCTTCCCTAACCCGAATCCGAATCCTAACCCAAACCCTAACCCAAACCCGACAAGAACCCTAAACCTAAAACTAAACCGAACCCGAACCCGAACCCAAACCCTACCCTGAACCCTAACCCGAACTCCAACACGAACCCGAACCCTGAACCTAACCTAAAACCTAACTCTAACCCAAACCATAACCCTAACCCGAACCCTACCCTAACCCGAAACTGAACCCTAACCCGATTCTGAACCCTAATCCATACCCAAAACCTAACATGAACACTAACCCTAACCCCTAACCCTAACCCTAACCCTAACTCTAAACATAACCCTAACCCTAACGCTACCCCCTAACCCTAAATCTAACTCTAACCTTAACACTAACCCCTTACCCTAACCCTAACCCTAACCCTAACCCAACCCTAACCCAAAAGCTAACCCTAAATCTAAACCCTAACACTTAAATCTAAACCTAACCCTCATCCTAACCCAAACACCTAACTCTAACCCTAAACCTAAACCTAACCAGAACACTCAACCGAAACCTAACCCGAACCCTACCCGATCCCTAACTCTACCCTAACCCGAACCCGAACCCTAACCCTAAACCTAACCCTAACCCTATCCCAAACCCGAAACCTACCCTACCCAAAAACTAACCCTAAACTGAAACCTAACCAGAACCCTAACCCGAACCCTAAAGTAACCCTAACCCTACCCAAACCCTAACACTAAACCGAACCTGAACCCTAACCCTAACCGTAACCTTTCCCGGAACGATAAGCTGAACGCTAATCCGAACCCTAACGTTAACCCGAACCCGAAACCTAACCAGAACCCGAAACCTAACCCTAACCCGAACCCTAACACTAACCCGAACCTGAACCCTAACCCTAACCGTAACTTTACCCGAATGATAAACCAAACGCTAATCCGAAACTTAACGTTAACCCGAAATCGAAACCGAAACCGAACCCGAACTCTAAACCTAACCCGAACCTTAAACTGAACCCGAAAACGAACCCAAACCCGAACCTTAACCCGAACACAAACCGGAAACCGAACACTAACCTGAACCCCAAACCTAACCCTAACTCTAACCCGAAACCTAAACCGAACCCAAAACGTAACCCGAACCCGAATGCTAACCCGAAACTGAACCCTAACACTAACCCTAAACCTAACCCGAAACCGAACACTAACCTGAACCCTAACCCTAACCCTAACCACAACCCAAACCCTAACCCTAACCCGAACCCTGACCGGAACCCTGACCAAACCCTAACCTGAACCCGAAACGCAACCAGAACCAGAACCAAACGCAAAACCGAACTCGAAACCTATCCCTAACCGTAACCCTAAACTGTAACCCTAACTCTAAACCTAACCCTAACCCTAACCCCTAACCCTAAACCAAAACCTAACCCTAACCCCTAACTCTAACCCTAACCCTAACCCCTAACCCTAACCCTAACCCCTCACCTAAACTTAACCCTTAACACTAACCCTAACCCTATCCCCTAAAACTAACCCTAAACCCTAACCCTAACGCTAACCCAACCCTAACCCTAAAACTAAACCTAAACCTAACCCTAAACCCTAAAACTACCTAAACGTTACCCTCACCCTAACGCTAACCCGAACCCTAAACCTAAAACGAAACCGATCCCTAACTCCAACCGAACCCTAACCCGAACTTGAACCATTATCCGAACCTAAATCCTAACATAAATCCTAACCCTAATCCCTAACCCATACCCTAACCCTAACCCGAAACCCAACCCTAACACTAACCTGAACTCTAACCCGAACCCGAAACCTAATCCGAACCCTAACCCTAACCCGAACGCTAACCCTAACCCGAACCCTAACACGAAACCTAATCCGAACCCTAATCCGAAGCCTAAACCTAAACACTAATCCTCAACCTAACCCAAACCTGAACCCGAATGCTAACCCGAACCCTAACCCTAACCGTAACCCTAAACAAACGCTAACCCGAACCCTAAACTGAACCCTAACCCGAACCCTAACCCTAACCGTAACACTTACTCGAACGCTAACTCGAACCCTAACCCGAAACCTAATCCTAAACCGTACCCGAACCCTAAACCGAACCCAAAGAGTAACACGAACCCGAACCCTAACCCTAATCCGAACCCGAACCCAAACCCGAACCCTAACCCAAACCCGAACCCTAACCCGAACACTACCAGAATCCGAACCCTATCCCGAACCCGAAACCTAACTCTAATTCGAACCCGAACCCTAAACCGAAACCAAACCCTAACCCGAACCCGAACGCTAAACCAAAACCGAACCCTAACAGTAACCCTAACCCTAACGCGAAACCGAACACTAACCTGAAACCTAAACCTAACCCTAACTCGAACCCGAACCCTAAACCAAACCCAAATCCTAACCCGAACCCGAACGCTAACCCGAAACCGAACCCTAACAGTAACCCTAACCCTAACCCGAAACCAAACATTAACCTTAACCATAACCCTAACCATAACCACAACCCAAACCCTAAACCTAACCCGAAACCTAACCTGACTCCGAACCCTAACCCGAACACTAACCCGAACCCTTACCCAAACCCTAACCAACCCGAAACCTAACCCCAACCAGAACCAAACCCGAAACCGAACTTGAATCCTATCCCTAACCTTAACCGTAACCCTAAACCCTAACTCTAAACCTAACACTAACCCTAACACCTAACCCTAAACCTAACCCTAACCCTAACCCCTAAACCAAACCCTAAACCTAACCCCTAACCCTAACACTAACACTAACCCTAAACCCTCACCCTAACCTTAACCCCTAACACAAACCCTAACTTTATCCCCTAAACCTAACCCTAACCATAACCCCTAACCCTAATCCTAACTCTAACCCAACCCTAGACCAAAACCTATACCTAACCCTAACTCTAAACACTAACCTAACACTAACCCTCACCCTAACGATAACCCGAACCCTAACCCTAACCCGAAACCGATCCCTAACACGAACCCGAACCCTAACCGAACCTGAACACTAATCCGAACAAAAAACCTAACATAAACCCTAACCCTAACCGATAACCCTAACCCTAACCCTAACACTAAACATAACCCCTATGCTTACCCGAACCCTAACCTGAACCCGAACCCGAACCCTAACCCGAACACTAACCCGAACCCTAACCCGAAACCTAACCCTAGCCCGTACCCGAACCCTAAACTGAACCCGAAGAGTAACACAAACCCGAACCCTAACCCTAATCCGAACCTGAACCCAAACCCGAACCCTAACCCGAACCTGAACCCTAATCCATACCCGAACCCTATCCCTAACCCTAACCCGAAACCGAACCCACACCCGAACCCGAACCCTAACCCAAACTCTAACCTAACCTTAACCCTAACCCTAACTCTAAACCTAACCCTAACCCAAACCCTAACCCGAACCCTACCCTAAACCGAACTTGAACCCTAACCCGATCTCGAACCCTAATCCGAACCCAAAACCTAACATGAGCCCTAACCCAAACCCCTAAACCTAACCCTAACCCTAACTCTAAACATAACCCTAACCCGAACCCTAACCCTAACCCCTAACCCTAAATCTAACTCTAACCCTAACACTAACCCCTTACCCTAACCCTAACCCTAACCTCTAAACCTAACCATAACCCCTAAACCTAACACTAACCCTAATTCTAACCCAACTCTAACCCAAAACCTAACCCTAAATCTAAAACCTAACACTAAAACCTAAACCTAACCCTCACCCTAACCCAAACTCCTAATCATAACCCTAAACCTAAACCTAAACCTAACCAGAACCCTAAACAGAACGCTAACCCGAACCCTAATCCAATCCCTAACCCTACTCTAACCAGAACCCGAACCTGAACCTGAACCTGAACCCTAAAACTAACCCTAACCCTATCCCAAACCGAAACCTACCCTACCCGAAACCTAACCCTAAACCGAAACCTAACCAAAACCTAACCCGAACCCTAACCTAACCCTAACACTAACCCGAACCCAAACACTAACCCGAACCTGAACCCTAACCATAACCATAACCTTTA
This sequence comes from Urocyon cinereoargenteus, assembly GCA_032313775.1. NCBI lineage: Eukaryota > Metazoa > Chordata > Mammalia > Carnivora > Canidae > Urocyon > Urocyon cinereoargenteus. The sequence goes on from JAVLSZ010000006.1 coordinate 1,912,348, forward strand.
CCCGAACGATAAGCCGAACGCTAATCCGAAACCTAATGTTAACCCGAACCCGAAACCTAACCCTAACCCGAACCTTAACCTGAACCCGAACATGAACCCGAACCCGAACCCTAATCTGAACCCGAATCCTAACCCTAAACTGAACCCGAACCCTAACCCAAACCCGAAAAAGAAACCAAACACTAACCTGAACCCTAAACCTAATGCTAACTCGAACCAGAACCCTAAATTGAACCCAAAACCGAACCCGAACCCAAACGCTAACCCGAAACCAAACCCTAACACTAACCCTAAAACTAACCTGAAACCGAACACTAACCTGAACTGTAACCCTAAGACTAACCAGAACCCAAACCCCAACCCGAACCCTAACCTGACCCCGAACCCTAACCCGAACCCTAACCCGAACCCTTACCCAAACCCTAACCCGAACCTGAAACGTAACCCAAACCAGAACCAAACCCGAAACCGAACTCGAAACCTATCCCTAACCCTAACCGTAACCCTAAACCCTAACCCAAACTCTAAACCTAACCCTAACCCTAACCCCTAACCCTAAACCTAAACCTAACCCTAACCCCTAACTCTAACCCTAACCCTAAACCCTAACCCTAACCCTAACCCCTCACCTAAACTTAACCCTTAACACTAACCCTAACCCTATCCCCTAAAACTAACCCTAAACCCTAACCCTAACACTAACCCTAACCCCTCACCCTAACCTTAACCCCTAAAACTAACCCTGACCCTATCCCCTAAACCTAACCCTAACCCCTAACCCTAACCCAGCCCTAACCCTAACCCTAACCCTAACCCTAAACCATAAAAATTACCTAACCCTAAACTTCATCCTAACGCTAACCTGAACCCTAAACCTAACCCAAATCCGATCCCTAACCCGAACCCGAGCCCTCACGGAACATGAACCCTAATCCGAACACAAAACCTAACATAAACCCTAACCCTAACACCTAACCCTAACACTAACCCTAACACTAACCATAACCCCTACCCTTACCCGAACCATAACACGAACCCGAACCCAAACCATAACCCGAACACTAAACCGAACCCTAACCCGAACCCAAACCCTAACCTGAAACCTAACCCTAACACTAACCCGAACCCTAACTCGAAACCTAACCAGAAACCTAACCCTAACCTGAACCCTAAACCTAACCCGAACCCTAACCCAAAACCTAACCCGAACCCTAATCGAAACCTAACCCTAACACTAACCCAAACCCTAACACTAACAAGAACCCTAACCCTAACCCGAATCTGAACCCTTACCCAAACATGAAACCTAACCCAAACCCTAACCCGAACCCGAACCTAAACCTATCCCCAACCCGAACCCTAACCCTAAACAGAACCCTAAACCGAAACCTAATCTGAACCCTAATCCGAAACCTAACCCTAACACTAACCCTAACCCTAACTCGAACCCAAACCCTAACCCGAACCCTAACGCTAACCGTAACACTTACTCGAATGCTAACCTTAAACCTAACCCGAAACCTAACACTAACCGGTACCCGAACCCTAAACCGAACCCGAACCGTAACACGAACCCGAACCATAACCCTAATCCAAACCCGCACCCAAACCCGAACCCAAACCCGAACCCGAAACCTAACCCGTACCCGAACACTAACCCTGACCCGAAACCGAACCCTAACCCGAACCGAACCCGAACCCTAACCCGAAACCGAACCCGAACCATAACCCGAACTCTAACCTAACCCTAACCCTAACCCTAACTCTAAACATAACCCTAAACCTAACCCTAACCCCTAACCCTAAACCTAAACCTAACTCTAACACTAACCCCTTATCCTAACCCTAACCCTAACCCCTAACCCTAACCCTAACCCCTAAACCTAACCATAAACCTAACACTAACCCAACCCTAACCCTAAACCTAACCCTAAATCTTAACCCTAACACTTAAACCTATCTATAACCCTTACCCTAACCCAAACACCTAACCCTAACCCTAACCCTAACCCTAACCAGAACCCTAACCCGAACCCTAACCCAAACCCTAACCCGATCCCTAACCCTACCATAACGCAAAACTGAACCCAAACCCGAACATTAACCCTAAACCTAATCCTACCCTGAACCAAAACCCGAATCCAATCCTAACCGAAACCTAACCCTAAACCGAAACCTAACCAGAAACGTAACCCAAACCCTAACATAACCCTAAACATAACACGAACCCTAACCCTAACCGGAACCTGAACACTAATCCTAACTGTAACCTTTACCTGAACGATAAGTCGAAAGCTAACCCGAAACCTAACATTAACACGAACCCAAAACCTAACCCAATACCGAACCCTAACTCGAACCCAAACCTTAACCCGAACCCGAACCCGAAACCGAACGCTAACCAGAAACCGAACCCTAACACTAACCCTAAACCTAACCCGAAACCGAACACTAACCTGAACCCTAACCCTAACCCTAACCACAACCCAAACCCTAACCATAATCCGAACCCTAACCTGACCCCGAACCCTAACCCGAACACTAACCCGAACCCTTACCCAAACCCTAACCCGAACCCGAAACCTAACCCGAACCAGAACCAAACCCGAAACCGAACTCGAAACCTATCCCTAACCCTAACCATAACCCTAAAACCTAACCCTACTCTAAAGCTAACCCTAACCCGGAACCCTAAACCTAACCCTAACCCTAACCCCTAACCTTAACCCTAACCCTAACCCCTAACCCGGACCCTAACACTAACCCTAACCCCTCACCCTAACCTTAACCCCTAACACAAACCCTAACCCTATCCCCTAAACCTAAACCTAACCCCAAACCCACACCCTAATGCTAACCCAACCCTAACCCTAACCCTAAACCTAACCCTACCCCAAACAAAAACCTGAATCCTAATCCTAAATGAAACCTAACCCTAAACTGAACCTAACCAGAAACCTAACCCGAACCCTAACCTAACCCTAACCATAACACGAACCCTAACCCTAACCCGAAACTGAACCCTAATCCTAACCGTAACCTTTACCCGAACGATAGCCAAATGCTAACCCGAACCCTAACATTAAAACGAACACGAAACCTAACCCGATCCCGAACCCTAACCCGAACCCGAACCCTAACCCAAACCCGAACCTGATCCCTAACCCGAACCTGAACCCTAACCCTAACTCTAACCGAACCCTAACCCGAACCCGAACCCTAACCCGAACCTAACCCTAACCCGATCCCTAAACCTAACCCGAACCCTAACCCGAAACCTAACCAGAAACCTAACCAGAAACCTAACCAGAAACCTAACCTATCCCTAACACTAACACGAACCCTAACACGAACCTAACCCGAACCGTAATCCGAACCCTAATCCTAACCCTAAATCTAACCCTAACCCGAACCCGAACCCGAATCCTAACCCGAAACCTAACCCTAACCGTAACCCTAACACGACGCTAGTCCGAACCCTAACTCGAACCCTAACCCGAAACCTAAACCTAACCGTAACCTTTACTCCAACGCTAACTCGAACCCTAACCCTAACCCGAATCCGAACCCTAACCCAAACCCGAACCCTAACCCAAACCTGAACCCTAACCCGAACCCTAATCCGAACCCCAACATGAACCCGAACCCTGAACCTAACTGGAACCTAACCCTAACCCAAACACTAACCCTAACCCGAACCCTACCCTAACCTGAACCTGAACCCTACCCGACCCGAACCCTAATCCGAACACAAACCTAACATGAACCTTAAACCTAACCCCTAACCTTAACAATAAACATAACCCTTACCCTGTACCTAACCCTAACCCCTAACCCTAACCCTAACCATAACCATAATGCTAACCCCTTACCCTCACTCTAACCCTAACCCCTAAACATAACCCTAACCCCTAAACCTAACCCTAACCCTAAACCAACCCTAACACTAAACCTAACCATAAATCTAAATCCTAACACTTAAACCTAACCCTAACCCTAACCCTCACACTAACCCAAACACCTAAACCTAAACCTAACCAGAACCCTAACCCGAACCCTAACCCGAACCCTAACCCGATCCCTAAGCCTACCCTAACCTGAAGCCGAACCCGAACCCGAACCGGAACCCTAATCCTAACCCTAACCCGATCCCAAACCCGAAACCTAACACTACACAAAACCAAACCCTAAACCGAAACCTAACCAGAAACCTAACCCGAACCCTAACCTAACCCTAACCCTAACCCGACCTGAACCCTCACCCTAACAGTAACGTTTACCCGAACGATAAGCCGAACGCTAACCCGAACCCTAACGTTAAACCGAACCCAAAACCTAACCCGAATCAGAACCCTAACCTTAACCCGGACCCTAAGCCGAACCCAAACCCGAACCCTAACCGAAACTCTAACCCTAACACGAACCCTAACCCTAACCCGAATCCGAACCCGAACCCAAACCCGAACCCTAACTCAAACTCTAACCCGAACCCTAAACCTAACCCGAACCCGAAACCTAACCCTAACACTAAACCTAACCCTGACCCGAACCCGAACACGAATCATAACCCGAAACCTAACCCTAACCATAACACTAAACAAACGCAAACCCGAACCCTAAACCGAACCCTAACCCGAACCCTAACCCTAATCGTAACACTTACTCAAACGCTAACCCGAACCCTAACCCGATCCTAACCCTACCCTAACCCGAACCTGAACCCGACTCTGAACCCTAACCCTAAACCTAACCCTACCCCAAACCAAAACCAAAACCTAATCCTACGCGAAACCTAACCGTAAACCGAAACTAACCAGAAACCTAACCCCAACCCTAACCCGAACCCTAACCCTAACCCGAACATGAACCCTAATCCCAACCGTAACCTTTACCCGAATGATAAGCCCAATGCTAACCCGAACCCTAACGTTAACTCGAACCCAAAACCTAACCCGATCCCGACCCCACCCGAAACCGAACCATAACCGGAACCCGAACCAAAACCCTAACCCGAACCCTAACCTGACCCTGAACCCTAACCCGAACACTAACCCGAACCCTTACCCAAACCTTAACCCGAAACCAAAACCTAACCCGAACCAGAACCAAACCTGAAAACGAACTCGAACATATCCCTAACACTAACCGTAAACCTAAACAGTAACCCTCACTCTAAACCTAACCCTAACCCTAACCCCTAAACCTAAACCTAACCCTAACCCTAACCTCTAACCCTAACCCTAACCCCTAACCCTAACCCTAACACGAACCCTAACCCCTCACCCTAACATTAACCCCTAACACTAACCCTAACCCTATCCCCTAAACCTAACCCTAACCCCTAACCCTAACCCTAACCCAACCCTAACCCTAACCCTAAACCTAACCCTACCCCGAACCAAAACCCGAATCCTAATCCTACCCGAAACCTACCCCTAAAGCGAAATCTAACCAGAAACCTAACCCGAACCCTAACCTAACCCTAAACATAACATGAACCCTAACACTACCCCAAACCTGAACCCTAATCCTAACTATAACCTTTGCCCGAACGATAAGCCGAACACTAACCCGAACCTTAATGTTAACACGAACCCAAAACCTAACCCGATCCCGAACCCTAACCCGAACCCTAACCCGAAACCTAACCCTAACACTAACCTGAACCCTAACCCGAACCCGAAACCAAACCTGAAACCTAACCCTAACCCGAACCCTAAACCTAACCCGAACCCTAACCCGAAACAAAACCCTAACCCTAACCCGAAAACTAACCCTAACACTAACCCTAACCCTAACATGAACCCGAACCCGAATCCTAACGCCAACACTAACCCTAACCGTAACCCTAACAGGAACGCTAACCCGAACCGTAACCCAAACCCTAACCCTAACCATAACACTTACTCAAACACTAACCCGAACCCTAACCCGAACACTAACCCTAACTGGTACCCGAATCCTAAACCGAACACGAAACCGAACCTAACCCGAACCGAACACTAAAACGAACCCGAACCCGAACCCTAAACCTAACCCGAACCCTAAACCTACCCGAAAGCTAACCTAACCCTAACCCTATCCTTAACCCTAACCAGAACCCTAAACCTAACCAGAACCCTAACCCGAACCCTAACCCGAACCTTAACCCAATCCCTAATCCTACACTAAACCGAACCCGAACCCTAACCCGAACCCTAACTCTAAACGTAACACTTACTCGAACGCTAACCCGAACCCTAACCCGAACTCTAAGCCTAACCCATACACGAACACTAAACCGAACCCGAACCGTAACACGAACCAGAACCCTAACCCTAATCCGAACCCAAACCCAAACCCGAACACTAACCCGAACCCGAACACTAACCCATACCCGAACCCTAACCCTAACCTGAAACCAAACCCTAACCTGAACCTGAACCCGAACCTTAACCCGATCCCTAATCCTACCCTAACCCGAACCCGAACCCTAACCCTAAACCTAACCCTAACCCGAACCCAACCCGAAACCTAACCCTACCCGAACCCTAACCCTAACCGGAAACCTAACCAGAAACCTAACCAGAAACCTAACCTAACAATAACCCTAACCCAAACCCTAACCTGAAACCTAACCCGAAACCATAATCCGAACCCTAATCCTAACCATAAATCTAACCCTTACCCGAACCCGAAACCGAATCCTAACCTGAACCCTAACCCTAACTGTAACCCTAACCCGAACGCTAATCAGAACCCTAACCCGAACCCTAACCCGAACCCTAAACCTAACCGTAACCTTTACTCGAACGCTAACCCGAACCCTAACACGAACCCTAACCTTAACCCGAATCGGAACCCTAACACAAACCCGAACCCTAACCCAAACCCTAACCTGAACCCTAAACCTAACCGTAACCTTTACTCGAACGCTAACCCGAACCCTAACACGAACCCTAACCTTAACCCGAATCAGAACCCTAACACAAACCCGAACCCTAACCCAAACCCTAACCCAAACCCTAACCCGAACCCCAACACAAAACCGAACCCAGAACCTAACCCGAAACCTACCCTAAAACAAACCCTAACCCTAACCGGAACCCTACCCTAACCTGAACCTGAACACTAACACGAACCCGAACCCTAATCCGAACACAAACCTAATATGAACTCTTACCCTAACCAATAACCCTAACCCTAACCTTAACTCTAAACATAACCCTTACCCTAACCCTAACTCTAACCCCTAACCCTAAACCTACCCTAACCATAACCATAACGCTAACCCCTTACCCTAACCCTAACCCCTAACCATAACCCTAACCCCTAAACCTAACCCTAACCCTAACCCTAACCCAACCCTAACCCTAAATCTAAACCCTAACACTTAAACCTAACCGTAACCCTCACCCTAACCCAACACCTAACCCTAACCCTAAACCTAAACCTAACCAGGACCCTAACCCGAACCCTAACCCGATCCCTAACCCTACCCTAACCCGAACCCGAACCCGAAACCTAACCCTAAACCGAACCCTAACCCGATCCCAAACCCGAAACCTAACCCTACCCGAAACCTAACCCTAAAATGAAACCTAACCAGAAACCTAACGCGAACCCTAACCTAACCCTAACCCTAACCCTAACCTGAACCCTTACCCTAACCGTAACCTTTACCCGAACGATAAGACGAAAGCTAACCCAAACCCTAACATTAACCTGAACCCGAAACCTAACCCAATTCCGAACCCTAAGCCTAACCCGAACCCTAACCCATACCCAAATCCTAACCCTAACCCGTACCCTAACACTAACCCTAACCCTAACCCTAACCCTAACTGAACCCTCACCAAAAGCTAACCTCTAACCCTAAACCTACTGCACCCTAAACCTAAAACTAAACCTAACCCTAACCATAACCTGCACCCTGACACTAACCCTACCCGTAACCTAACACTAACACTAACCCTAACCCAAAACCGTATCTTACCCCTAACCCATACCCTAACCCTAACCCGTACCCTAACCCTAACCCTAAACCTAATCCTCTCCCGTACACTAACCCTAAAGCATATCCTAACCCTTACCCTAAACCTACCCCTAACCCTAACCCTCACATTAAAACTTACCTAACCCTAACCAGTACCATAACCCTAAACCTAACTCACACCCTAACCTAACCCAAATCCGTACCTTAACCCTAACCCGTACCCTCACTCTAACCCTAACCATAATCCCCACCCTAACACTAACCCTAAACCTGACCGGTACCCTAATCCTAACTCTAACTCTAAACTAACACTAAACCTAACCCTAACCCTAAACCTTACCCAAATCCCTAACCCTAACCCTAACCCTGCCTTAAACCATACCCTAACGCTAAACCAGTAACCTAACCCTAACCCTAACCCTAAACCTACATGGTGCCCTAATCCTAAGCCGCACCCTAACACTAAACCTAACCCTAAACCTTACCCTAACCCATACCCTAAAACTAACACGTACCCTAACTCTAACCCTAATCCTAACCCTAACCCTAACCTAACCTGACCCTAACCCTCACCATAACCCTAACCCTAAACCTAAGCATAAACCGTATGGTAACCCTAACCCTTAACCTAACCCTAACCCTAACCCTAACCCGTACCCTAACCCTAACCCTAACCGAAACCCTAACCCTTACCAAAACCTAACCCTACCCCTAACCCCTAACCCTATACCTATCGTACCCTAAACCTAACCCTAAACCGTACCCTAAACCGTACCCTAACCCTAACCAACCTGTTAACTAACCCTAACTCTAACCCTAACACTAGACCATACCTTAACCCTAACCCGTAGCCTAACCCTAAACCTAACCCTTACCGTAACCCTAAACCTAACCCGTACCCTAAACCTAACCCTAACGCTAAGCCTAACCAGTACCCTAACCCTAAACCATACCCCAACCCTAACACTAACACGTAACCTATCCCTAATCCTAACCCTAACCCTAACCCTCACCCGTACCCTAAACATAACCCTAACCTAACACTAACCCTATCCCTAATCCCTAACCATAACCCTAACCCTAACCCGTACCCTAACTCTAACCCTAACCCTAACCTAACATAACCCTAGCACTAACCGTAACCCTAACTCCTAACCCTAAGCATAACCCGTACCCTAACCCTAACCTGTACCCTAACCCCAACCCTAAACCTAACCCGTACCCTAACCCTAACCCCTAACCCGAACCCTAAGCATAACCCGTACCCTAACCCTAACTCGTACACTAACAGTAACATGTACCCTAACCCTAACACTAATTAGTACCCTAACAATAACGCTAACCTAAAATGGTACCCTAAACCAAACCCTACCCCGTACCCTAACACTAACCCGTAACCTAACCCTAACCCGTACCTTAAACCTGACCCTAACACTACCCCTAATCCTAACCCTAACCCTAACACTAAACCGTACCCTAAACCTAAACCTAAACCTAACCCTAACGCTAACTGTAAACCTAACGCTAACCTAACCCTTACTCGTAACCTAAACCTAACCCTAACTCTAACCCGTACACTAAACCTAAACCGTACCCTAACCCTAACCCTAACCCGTACCCGAAACCTAACCCTAAACCTAAACCTAACACTAAACCGTACATTAACACTAAACCGTACCCTAACCCTAACGCTAACCCGTACCCTAAACCTAACCCTAAACCTAATCCGTACCCTAACCCGTTCCCTAACACTAACCCGTACCCTAACCCTAACCCTAACACGAACCAGTCCACTAAACCTAACCCTAACCCTAACCCTAACCTAACCCTAACATGTACCCTAACCCTATACCTAACCCTAACCCTACCCCTAAACCTAACCCTAACCCTAAACCGTACTCTAAACCTAACCCGAAACCTAACCCTAAAACTAAACTGTACCCTATCACTAACCCTAACCCTAACTCATACCCGAAACCTAACCCTAACCCTAACCCGTACCCTAACCCTAACCCTTAACCTAACCCCCATCCCTAACCCTCACCTTAACCCTAAATCGTACCCTATGCCTAACCAGTATCCTAACAATAACACTAACACTAACCCTAACACTAACCCGTATGCTAAAACTAACCCATACCCTGACCCGTACCCTAACCCTATCCCATACCCTAACCCTAACCCATACCATAACCCGTACCCTAACCCTAACACTAACCATAACGCCTAATCCTAACCCTAACACTAAACCCTAAACCTAACCCGTACCCTAACCCAAACCCTAACAAGTACCCTAACCCTAAACCTAAACCTAAACCGTACCCTAAACCTAACAATAACCATTACCATAACACTAACCCTAACACTACCAGTACCTAAACCTAACCCAAACCCTAACCCGTACCCTAACCCTAACCGTACCCTAACCCAAACCCTAACCTGTAACCTAACCCTAACCCTAAAGCTAACCCTAAACCGTACCTTAACCCTAACCCTAACCGGTACTCTAAACCAAACCCTAACCCTAACACTAACCCATACCCTAACCCTAAACCGTACCTTAACCCTAACCCGTATCGGAACACTAACCCTAACCCTAACCCGTACCCTAACCCTAACCCTAACCAGTACCCTAACCCTAAAACTAACCTATTCCCTATCCCTAACCCTAACCCTAAACCGTACTCGAAACCTAACCCTAACCCTAACCCGTAACCTAAACCTAACCCGTACCCTAACTCTACCCTAACCCTCACCCTAACCAGTAACCTAAACCTAACCCTGACCCTAAGCCTAACGTGAAGCGTACCCTAATCCTAACCCTTACCTAACCCTAACCCTAACCCTACCCCTAACCCATACCTAACCCAAGCCCGTAACCTAACCCTAACACTAACCCTAACGCGAAACCGTACCCTAACCCTAACCCTAACCTAACACTAACCCTAACCCTAACTCTAAACCTAACCCCTAACCGTAACCATAACACGAACCCCTACCCCTAACCCGAACCCTAACCCATACCCTAACCCATACACTCACCCTAACCCTAACACTAACCTGTACCCTAAACCTAACCCTACACCTACCGTACCCTAAACCTAAAACTAAACCTAAACCTAACCCTAACCCGCACCCTGACCCAAAACCTACCAGTAACCTAACACTATCCCTAAACCTAACCCTAAACCGTACCTTATCCCTAACCTGTACCCTAACCCTAAACCTAACCCGTACCCTAACCCTAACCTTAAACCTAATCCTCTCCCGTACACTAACTCCAACCTATATCTTAACCCTTACACTAAACCTAACCCAAAACCTAACCCTCACATTAAACCGTACCCTAACCCTAACCAGTACCCTAACCCTAAACCTAACTCGTACCCTGACCCTAAAACTAACCCATACCCGTGCCTTAACCCTAACCCGATCCTAACTCTCAACCTAACCATAATCCCCACCCTAACACTAACCCTAACCCTGACCGGTACCCTAACCCTAACCCTAGCCCTAACCTAAACCTAACCCTAACCCTAACCCTAACCCTAACCCTAACCCTAACCCTAAACCTTACCCAAACCCCTAACCATAACCCTAACCCTAACCCTGCCTTAAACCATAACCTAACCCTAACCAGTAACCTAACCCTAACCCTAACCCTAACCCTACACGGTATCCTAACCCTAAGCCGCACATTAACACTAAACCTAACCCTAACCCTGACCCCTAACCCTAAACCTAAGCATAAACCGTACCCTAAACCTAACCCTTACCCTAACCATAACCCTAAACTTAACCCTAACCCGTACCCTAACCCTAACCATAACCCTAACCCAAACCCAAACCCTTACCGAATGCTAACCCTAACCCTAACCCCTAACCCTATACGTACCCTACCCTAAAACTAACCCTAAACCTAACCCTAACCCTAAACCGTACCCTAACCCTAACCAACCCGTAACCTAACCCTAACCCTAACCCTAACCTAAACCGTACTTTAACCCTAACCCATACCCTACCCTAAACCTAACCCGTACCCTAACCCTAACCCTAAACCTAACCCGTACCCTAAACCTAACCCTAACGCTAACCCTAACCCTTACCCTAACTGGTACCTTAAACCTAACCCTACCTGTACCCTAACCCAAACCCTAACACTAAACCTAACCCGTGCCGTAAACCTAACCCATACCCTAACCCTAACCCTAACCTTAACCCTCACGCTAACCCTTAGGCGTACACAAACCCTAACCATAACATAACCCTAACCCTAAATGTAACCCTAATCCTAACCCTAATCCGTACCCTAACCCTCACCCATACCCTAAACCTAACCCGTACCTTATCCCTAAACCTAACCCGTACCCTCACCCTAACCATAAACTAACCCTAACACTAACCCTAACCTTTAACCCTAACCCTAACCCTAAACCCTAACCTAACTCTAACCCTAACCCTAAACCTAACCTACCCCTAACTTTAAACCTAACTTTAACACTGACATCTACCCTAACCCTAAGCCTAACCCTAACCCGTACCATAACCCTAACCCGTACCTTAACCCTAACCCTAAACCTACCCCAAACCCTACACCTAACCCTAAACCGTACCCTATGCCTAACTCGTATGCTAACCCTAACCCGTACCCTAACCCTAACCCTAACCAGTAACCTAACCCTAACGCTAAACCTAAACTGTACTCAAAACCTAACCCTAACCCGTATCCTAACACTAACCCATACCCTATCCCTACTCGTTCCCTAACCCTAACCCTAACTCTTACCCTAACCCTTACCCTAACCCTAACCCTAAACCTAACCCTAAACCATACTCTAACCCTAACACGAACCCTAACCCAAACCCTAAATCTAACCCTAACCCTAACCCTAACCCAAAACCTAACCCGAACCCTAACCCTAACCATAACCCAAATCTTAACTCGAACCGTAACACGAACCCTAACCCGAACCTGAACCCTAACCCTAACACGAAACCTAACCCTAACCCGAACGCTAACCCGAACCCGAGCTCTAACTCGAACCCGAACCCTAACCCAAACCTGAAACCTAACCCGAACCCGAACCCTAAACCGAACCCGAACACGAACCCTAACCCGAACCCAAACCCGAACCCTAACCCGAAACCGAAACCTAACCCGACCCCGAACCCTAACCCTAACCCGTACCCTACCCCTAAACCTAACCATTAAAGAACCCTAACACAAAAGCTAACTCTAAACCTAACCTAACCTTAACCCTAAACAGTATACTAACACTAACTCGTACCCTAACCCTAACCCGTACCCTAAACCTAACACTAACCAGTACCCTAACCCTAACCCCAAACCGTACACTGACCTAAACCTAACCCGTACACTAACACTAACCCGAACCCTAACCCTAACCCGTACCCGAACCTAACCCTAAACCTACACCTGACCCTAACCCTACCCTAACACTAAACAGTACGCTAAACCTAACCCGTACGCTAACCCTAAACCATACCCTACCACTAACCCTAAACCTAACCCGTACCCTAAACCTAACCCTAACCCTAACCCGTAACCTAACCATAACCCGTAGCCTAACTCTAACCCTAACCCTAACCCTAACCCTAACCATAACCCTACACCTAACCCTAAACCGTACCCTAACCCTAACCCGGACCCTAACACTAACCCAAATCTAAACCCTCTCCGGACCCCAACCCAAAACCGTATCCTAACTCTAACCCTAACCCTACCTAACCTGGACCCTAAACCTAACCCTAACCCATAACCTAACGCTAAACCGTAAACTAACTCTAACACGTACCCTAACCCTAACCCTACACCTCACCCTACCCTTACCCCAAATCCTAACCCTAAACCATACCCTAACACTAACAAGTACCCTAACCCTAAACCTAACCCTTACCCTAACCCTAACCCGTAACCTAACCCTATCCCTAACCCTAAACCGTACCCTAACCCTAACCCGTACCCTAACTCTAACACTAACCCTAACCCCCACCCTAAACCTAACCCTAACCATAACCATACCCCTAACCCATAGCCTAAACCTAAACCAAACCCTTACCCAAACCCTCACCCATCCCCTAACCCTTACCCTAACCCTAACCCGTACCCTAAACCTAACCGTAACCTTCCCCTCTCCCATACCCAACCTTAACCCGTACCCTACCCCTAACCCTAACCCTGACTGCTTCCCTAATCCGAACCCTAACTCTAACCTCACCGTAACCCTAAACCTAACCCTAACCCCTAACCTTAACCCTAACCCCAACCCTAACCCTAACCCCTAACCCTAACCCTACCCCTATTCCCTAACCCTAACCTTAACCCTAACACTAAAACTAACCCTAATCATAAACCTAAAACTAACCCCTAACACTAACTCTAACACTAACACTAAACCTAACCCTAAACACTAACACTAACACTAACCCTAAACCCTAACACTGACCCTAACCCTAACCCTAACCCCTAACCCTAACCCTAACCCTAACCAAACCCAAACACTAACCGGAACCCTAACCCTAACCCTAATCCAAACTCGAAACCTAACCCTAACCCGAGCCTAACCCTAACCCGAAACCTAACCCTAAACCGAACACTAACCCTAACCCGAACCCTAACACGAACCCTAACCCAAACCCGAACCCTAACTGTAAACAGACACCTAACCCTAACCCAAACACGAACCCTAAGCCGAACCCGAATCCTAACCCGAACCCGAACCCTAACCCTATGAACCCGAACACGAAACCTAACCCGAACCCTAATCGGAACCTACACCCAGCCTCTAAAATGAAGCCGAACCCAAACCCGAACCCGAACCCTCACCCAAACCATAACCCGAACCCTAAACCTTACACGAACCCTAACCCTAACACGAAACCTAACCCTAACCCGAATCCTAACCCAACCCGAAACCTAACTCGAAACCAAACCCTAACCTGAACCCGAACCCTAACACAAACCCGAACCCTAACCCGAATCCGAACACGAACCCTAACCCGAACCCTAATCCGAAATATAACCCGAACCCTAACTCGAACCCGAACCCGAACCCTCAACTGAACCGTAACACGAACCCTACTGCTAAACCTAACCCTATCCTGAAACCTAACACTAATCCGAACCCGAACCCGAACCCTAACCCGAACCCTAACCCAAACCTAATCCGAAAACGAACCCTAATCCGAACTCTAACCCGAACCCGAAACCTACACGAACCCTAACCCGAGCCCGAACTCTAACTCGAACCCAAACCCTAACCCGATCCCGAACCCTAACCCGAACCCTAACCCTAATCCGAAACCGAACCCAAACCCTGACAAGAAACCTAACCCGAAACCTAACCCAAACCTGAACCATAATCCGAACCCTGACCCTAAACCGATCCCTAACACTAACCCTAACCCTAACCTGAACCCTAACCTAAACCCTAACACGAACCGTAACCCGAACCCTAAACCGAACCTTAACCCTAAACCGAAAACTAACCCGAACCCGAAATCAAACATGAGCCCGAACATGAACCCTAACCTGAACCATAAACCTAAACCTAACCCTAAACCTAACCCGAAAACTAACACAAACCCTAACCCGAACCCTAACCCTAACACAAAACCCAACACGAACCCTAACACGAACGCTAACCTGAACACTAACCCGAACCCTAACCCGAACCCCTAACCCTAAACCAAACCCTAAACAGAACCCTAACCCGAACACGAACCCTAACCCTAACCCGAAACCTAACCCTAACACGAAACCTAACACTAACCTGAACCCTAACCCTAACCGGATCCAGAATCCTAACCGGAACCCGAACCCTAACCCGAAACCTAACCCCTAACACTAACCCTAACCCTAACATAACCCTAAACCCTAAATCTAACCATAACCCTAACCTTCACCCCTAACCCTAACTCTAACCATAATCCTAACCCTAAACCTAACCCCTATCCCTAACCCTAACCCTAATGCCTAACACTAACCCGAACACTAACCCTATCCCTAAACCCCAACCCTAACCCTAACCGTAACCCTAACCCTAAACCTAACCCCTAAAACTTACCCTAACCCTAAACCTAACCCTAACACCTAACCCTAACCCGAACCCAAACACTAACCTGAACCCTAAACATAACCCTAATCCGAACCCGTACCCTGACACTAACCCGAAACTGAACCCTAACCCCAACCCTAAACCGAATCCCTAAAACTAAACCGAAACCAAGCCAGAACACTAACCCGAACCCGAACCCGAACACAAACTCTAACCAGAACCCTAACCCGAACCCTAACCCGAACCCGAACCCTAACCGAACCCGAACCTTAACCCGAACTCTAAACCGAACCCTAACCTGAACGTGAAATCTAACTCAAAACTGATCCCTAACCCTCACCGGAACCCTAACCCGAACCCGAACGCTAACCCGAACCCGAACACAAACCCGAACTCTAACCCGAAACCTAACACGAACCCAAACCCTAACCCGTACCCTAACCCTAACCCTAACCCGTACTCTAACCCTAACCCTAACCAGTACCTTAAACCTAACCCTAACCCTAACCCCTACCCTAACCCTAACCCTACCCGTAACCTAACCCTAAACCTAACCCTAACCTAACCCTAACCCTAACCCTAATGCTAACCCCTAACACTAACCGTAACCCTAACCCTAACCCTAAACACTAACACTAACACTAACCCTAAGTCTAAACCCTAAACCTAACCCTAACCCTTACCCCTAACCCTAACCAAACACTAACCCTAACCCAAACCCTAACCCGAAACCTAACCTGAACAAAACCCTAAACCTAACCCTCACCCTAAAATTAACCCTAACCAAAACCCTAAACCGAAACCTAACCTGAACCCTAAACCGAACCCTAACCCGAACCCGAACCCGAACCGTAAGCCGAACCTGAACCCTAAGCCTAACATGAACTCTAACCCGAATCCGAACCCTAAACCGAACCCTAACCCAAACTGAACCCAAACCCGAAAACGAACCCTAACCCGAAAACTAACCCGAACTCGAACTCCAACTCATACCTGAACCCTAACCCTAACCCGAAACCTATCCCGAACAAAACCGTAAACCGAACCCTCACCATAACAAAAACCCTAACCCATACCCTAAACCGAAACCTAACCTGAACCCTAACCCAAACCCTAACCCTACACCGAACCCGAACCCGAACACGAACCCTAATCCGAACCCTAACCCGAACCCGAACTCTAACTTGAACCCGAAACCTAACCCGAACCCAAACCCTAACCCGAACACGAACATGAACCCTAACCCGAACCCAAATCCGAACCCTAACCCGAACCCTAACATGAACCCGAACCCTAACCATATCCTAACCCGAACACGAACCCTAACCCAAAACCTAACCTTATCCATAAACCTAACCCTAACCCAAACCCGAACCCTAAAACGAACCCTAACCCTAACCTAACCCGAACCCTAACCCTAACCCTAACCCCTTACCCTAACCCTAACCTGTACCCTAAACTTAACCCTATACGTAACCCTAACCCTAAACCGTACCCTATCCCTAAGCCGTACCCTATACCTAACCGTAACCCTACCCCTAACCATAACCCTAACCCTAAACCGTACACTAAACCTAACTCGTACCCTAACCCTAACCCGTCCCCTATCCCTAACCCTAACCAATACCCTAACCATAACCCTAAACCGTACACTAAACCTAAACCTAACCTGTACACTAACACTAACCCGAACCCTAACCCTAACCCGTACCCTAACCTAACCCTTACCCTACCCATAACCCTAACCCTGAACCTAAACCTAAACCGTACACTAACCCGAACCCGAACCCTAAACTTAACCCTAACCCGTACTCTAATCCTAACCCTACCCCTAACCCATACACTAAACCTAAACCTAACCCTAACCCGTACCCTAACCCTAACCCGTACACTAACCTTAACCCGTAACCTAACACTAAACCTAACCCTAACCTGTACCCTAACCCTAAACCGTTACGTAACCCTAACCATAACCCTAAACCTAACCCAAAACCGTACCCTAACCCTAACCCTAACCTAACCCTAACCCTAACACTTACCCTGACCCCTAACCATAACCGTAACCCGAACCCTAACCCTACCCTAACCTAACATAAAACCTAACCCTAACCCTAAAGCATAACTCTAACCCTAACCCGTACCCTAAACCTAACCCTAACCCTAACCCTAAACCTAACCTACCCCTAACCCTAAACCTAACCCTAATACTAAGAACTACCCTAACCCTAACCCTAACCCTAACCCGTACCGTAACGATAACCCGTACCCTAACCCTAACCTTAACCCTACCCCAAACCCTAATGCTAACCCTAACCAGTACCCTAACCCTAACCTAACCCTAACCCATACCCTAACACTAACCCGTACCCTAACCCTACCCGTACCCTAACCCTACCCGTACCCTAACCCTAACCCTAACCCTCACCCTAACCATACCCCTAACACTAATCCTAAACCTAACCCTAAACCGTACCCTAACTCTAACCAGTACCCTAACCCGAAACCGAACTCATACCCTAACCTTAACCCGTACCCTAAACCTAACCCTAAAGCTAACCCTAACCCTAACCCATACCCTAACCATAACCCGTACCCTACCTCTAACCCTAACCTTAATCCGAACCTAACCTAACCCTAACCCTAACCATAACCCCTAACCCTAACTCAAACCCTAATCCTGCTTTAAACCATACCTTAACCATAACCAGTAACCTAAACCTAAAGCTAACCCATACCCATACCCTTACACTAACCTGTACCCTAACGCTAACCCTAACCCTAACCCTAACCCTAACCCTAACCCTAACCCATACTGTAAACCTAACCCTAACCGTAACCTAACCCTAACCCTTACCCTAAAACTAACCCTACCCCTCACCCTACCCTTACCCCAAAAACTAACCCTAAACCGTACCCTAACTCTAACCAGTACACTAAAGCTAAACCTAACCAGTACCCTAACCCTAACCCGTACCCTAAATCTAACCCTAACCCTAAACCTATCCCTAACCCGTACCCTAACCCTAACCCGTACCCTAACTTTAACCCTAACCCTAACCCCACCCTAAACCTAACCCTAAACCTAACCATACCCCTAAACTGTAGCCTAAACATAAACCAAACCCTCACCTTAACCCTAACCCGTCTCCTAACCCTTACACTAACCCTAACCCATACCCTAAACCTAACTATAACCTTAGGCTCTCCCATAACTTAAACGTAACGCGTAACCTGCCCCTAACCCTAACCCTGACCGGTACCCTAACCCTAACCCTAACCCTAATCCTAACCTAACCCTAACCCTAACCCTAACCCTAACGCTAACCCCTAACACTAACCGTAACCCTAACCCTAATCCTAAACACTAACACTAACACTAACCCTAAGTCTAAACCCTAAACCTAACCCTAACCCTAACCCTTACCCCTAACCCTAACCAAACACTAACCCTAACCCAAACTCGAACACTAAGGTGAACCCTAACCCTAACCCTAAACCAAACGAAACCTAACCATAACCCGAACTCAAACCCGAACCCTAACCCTAACCCGAAACCTAACTCGAACAAACCCTAAACCGAATCCTCACCCTAAAACGAACCCTAACCAAAACCCTAAACGGAAACCTAACCTGAACCCTAAACCGAACCCTGACCACAACCCGAACCCGAACCGTAACCTGAACCTGAACCCTAAGCCTAACACGAACTCTAACCCGAATCCGAACCCTAAACCGAACCCTAACCCAAACCGAACCCGAACCCGAACACGAACCCTAACCCGAACCATAACCCGAACTCGAACTCGAACTCATACCCGAACCCTAACCCTAACCCGAAAACTATCCCGAACAAAACTGTAAACCGAACCCTCAACCTAACAAAAACCCTAACCCAAACCCTAAACCGAAACTTAACCTGAACCCTAAACCACACCCTAACCAGAACCCGAACCCGAACACGAACCCTAACCCGAACCCTAAATTTAACCATAACCCTAACGCTAACCCGAAACCTAACCCGTACTTGAACCCTAACCCTAACCCGAACCCTAACACTAACCCGAACCCTAACCCTAACCCGAACCAGAACACTAAGCCTAACCCAAACCCTAACCTGAACCCTAACCCTAAACCGAACCCGAACCGGAACATGAAACCTAACCCGAACCTGAAACCTAACCCGAACCCAAAATTTAACCATAACCTTAACTCTAACCCGAAACCTAACTTGTACCATAACCCAAACCCATACCCTAACCTAACCCTTACCCTACCCCTAACCATAACCCTGACCCTAACACTAAACCTTACGCTAACCCTAACCTGTACCCTAACCTTAACCCTAACATGTACTCTAATCCTAACCCTAACCCTAAACCGAACCCTAAACCTAAACCTAACCCAAACCCGTACCCTAAACCTAACCCGTACCCTAACCCTAAACCTAACCCGTAACCTAACCCTAAAACTAACCCTAACCTGTAGCCTAACCCTAACGCATACCCTAAAACTAAACCTAACCCATTACCTAAACCTAACCATAACCCTAACCCTAACCCTAAACCGTACCCTAACCCTATCCGTAACAATACACTAAACCTAACCCTAACCCTTACCCATAACCCTAACCCTAACCTGTCCCCTAAACCTAACCCTAAACCTAACCCTAACCTGTACCCTAACCCTAAACCAAACCCTAACCCTAAACCTAACCTGTAACCTAACCCTTACCCTAAACATAACCCTAACCCCTAACCATAACCCTAACCCTAACCCTAAACTACCCCTAACCCTAAACCTAGTCCTTACACTAACATCTACCCCAAACCTAACCCTAACCCTAACCCGTACCGTAACCCTAACCCGTACCCTAACCCTAACCTTAACCCTACCCCAAACCCTAATCCTAACCCTAACCAGTACCCTAACCCTAACCTAACCCTAACCCATACCCGAACACTAACACATACCCTAACCCTCCCCATACCCTAACCCTACCCCTAACCCTAACCCTACCCCTAACCCTAAACCTAAACATAACCCTAAACCGTACCCTAAATCTAACCAGTACCCTAACCTTAAACCTAACTCATACCCTAACCCTAACCCTAATCCGTACCCTAAACCTAACCCTAACCCTAACCCTAACCTGTACACTAACCATAACCCGTACCCTAACTCTAACCCTAACCCTAACCCTAACCCTAACCCTAACCCTAACCTAACCCTAACCATAACCATAAACCTAACCCTAACCATAACCCCTAACCCTAACTCAAACCCTAATCCTGCCTTAAACCGTACCCTAACCCTAACCAGTAACCTAAACCTAACCCTAACCCGTACCCATACCCTAAACTAACCTGTAACCCTAACCGTAACCCTAACCCTACTCCTAACTCTACCACTAACCCTAAACCATACACTAACCCTAACCCGTACCGTAATCCTAACCCTACACTTAACCCTCTCCCGTACCCTAACCCTAACTCATACCATAACGCTCACCCTAACCCTAACCCCAAAGCATACCCTAAACGTAACCCTAACCGTAACCTACCCTAATCCTTACCCTAAACCTAACCCTACCCCTCACCCTACCCTTACCCCAAACCCTAAACCTAAACCATACCCTAACCCTAACCAGTACCCTAACCCTAAACCTAACCAGTACCCTAACCCTAACCCATACCCTAAATCTAACCCTAACCCTAAACCTATCCCTAACACTAACCCTTACCCTAACCCTAACCCGTAACCTAATTCTAACCCTAACCCTAACCCCGACCCTAAACCTAACCTGCACCCTAACCGTACCCCTAACCCGTAGCCTAAACATAAATCAAAACCTAACCCTAACCCTAAACCGTCCCCTAAACCTTACCTTAACCCTAACCCGTACCCTAAACCTAACTGTAACCTTAGTCCCTCCCATACCCTAAAAGCAACACGTACACTACACCTAACCCTAACACTGACCGGTACCCTAACCCTAACCCTAACCCTAACCTAACCCTAACCCTAACCCTAACCCTTACCGCTAACCTTAACCCTAACCCTAACCCTAACACTAACCCTAACCCTAACCTAAGGCTAAACCTAACCATAACCCTAAACCTTACCCCTAACATTAACCCTAACCCTAACCCCTAACCCTAACCCTAAAACTACCCCTATCCCCTAACCCTAAGCCTAACCCTAACCCCTAACCCTAACCCTAACATTACCCCTAACACTAACTCTAACCCTAACCCTAACCCTAACCCTAAACACTAACACTAACACCAACCCTAACCCTAAACCTTAACCCTAAACTTAACCTTAACCCTAACAGCTAACACTAACCATAACCCTAACCCAAAACCGAACACTAACCTGAACCCTAACCCTAAACCTAATGCAAACTTGAACCCTAACCTTAACCAGAGCCTAACCCTAACCCAAACCATAACACGGACCCCTAACACTAAACCGAAACCAAACCAGAACCCTAACCCGAACCCGAAACCTAACCTGATCCCGAACCCTATCCTGAACCTTACCCGAACCCGAAACCTTACCCGAACACGAACCCTAACCCTAACCGTAACCCGAACCCTAAACCGAACCCAAGCTCTAACTCCAACCGAACCCTAAACTGAAACCGAACCCTAACCCAAACCCAACCCTAACCCGAACACGAACACGAACCCTAAACCGAAACCTAACCTGAACCCTAACCCGAAACCGAACCCTAAACAGAAACCCGAACCGTAAACCTAGCCTGAATCCTAACCCTAAACCAAACCCTAATCCTAACCCTAAACCTAACCCGAACCCTAACACTAACACGAACCCTAACCCGAACCCTAACCCAAACCCGAAAACTAACCCCAACCCGAACCCTAACCCAAACTCTAACCCCTAACCCGAATCCTAACCCTAACCCAAACCCTAACCCGAACCCTAAACCGAACCCTAACCCTTACCTGAACACTTATCCCAACATGAAACCTAACCCTTTCCTGAACCCGAACCCTAACCTGAAACCGAACCCTAACCTGAACCCGAAACCTAACCCAAACCATAACCATAACCCGAACAAGAACCCGAACCCAAACACTAACCCTAAATCTAAACCGAAACCGAACCCTAACCTGAACCCTAACCCTAAACCGAACACTAACCCTAACCCGAACCTGAACGCTAACCCTAACACGAAACCTAACCCTAACCCAATCCCTAACCAGAACACGAACCCTTACCCGAACCCGAACCATAACCTGAACCCGAACCTAACCCGAACCCTAAACACCAACCCGAACTCTAACCCTAACCTAAACACTAAACTATACCCTAACCCTAACCCGAACCCTAACCCTAACACGAACCCTAACCCTAACCTGAAACCTAACCTTAACCTGAACCCGAACCCTAAGCCAAACACGAATCTAAACCCAAAGCTCAAACCTAACCCGAACCTTAACCCTACCAATCCCAAACCCGAACACAAACCCTAACCCAATCCCTAACCCGAACCCGAACTCTAACTCGAACCCGAGCCCTAACCTGAACCCGGACACTAACACAAACCCGAACCCAAACACGAACACGAGCACGAACCATAACCCGAACCCTTATCCGAACCCTAACCCGAACCCTAACACGAACCCAAAACCAAACCCGAACATGAACCCTCACCCGATCCCTAACCCGAAACCTAACCCTAACCTGATTCCTAACCATAACCCATACCGTAACCCTAACCTGTACCCTAACCCTAACCTTAACCCTTCCCCAAACCCTAACCCTAACCCTAACCAGTACACTAACCCTAATGCTAACCCTAACCCATACCCTAACACTACCCGTACCCTAACCCTACCCATACCCTAACCCTAACCCTAACCCTATCCCGAACCCGAACCCTAACCCGAACCCGAACCATAACCCTAATACAAACTCAAACGCTAACCCAAACCGGAACCCTAACCCGATCCCTAAACCTAACCCGAAGACTAACCATAACCCGAAACCAAATCCGAACCCAAACCCTACCCCGAACCCGAACCCAAAACAGAACCCTAACCCAAACCCAAACCCTAACGCAAACCCGAACCCTAACACGAACCCTAACCCTAAACCGAAATCTAACCCTATCCCGAACCCTAATCCTAACCCGAACACTAACACTAACCCGAAACCTAAACCGAACCCTAACCAGAACCCAAACCCTAACCGGAAGCCGATCCCTAACCCGAACCCTAACTCGAACCTGAAACCTAACCCGAACCCGAAACCTAACCCGAAACCTAACCTGAATCCTAACCCAACCCGAACCCTAACCCGAACCCGAAACCTTACCGGAAACCGAACCCAAACCCGATCCCGAACCCTAACACGAACCCGAAACCGAACCCTAACCCGAACCCTAACCCGATCCTAACCCTAACCCGAACTGTAACCCGAACCAGATTCCTACACCTAACCGGAAAGCTAACCCGAAACCGAAACCTAACCCGAACCTGAACACTAACCTGAACCCTAACCCTACATCGAACCCTAACCCTAACCCGAACCCGAAACCAAACCCGAACCCTAACCCTAACCCGAACCCTGAACCGAAACCTAACCCTATTCCGAACCCTAACCCTAACCATATCCCTAACCCTAACCCGAACCCGAACCCTAACCTGAACCCAAATGCTAACCCGAACAGGAACCCTAACCCGATCCCTAACCCTAACCCGAACCCGAACCCTAACACGAACCCAATCCTGAGCCCAAACCCGAACCCTAACCCTAATCCTAACCATAACCATAACCAGAAACCTAACCCGAACCCTAACACTAACCCGAACCCTAACCCTAAACTGAAACCTAACCGTAACCCGAAACCTAACCCTAACCTGATCCCGAAGCCTAACCAGAACCCTAACCCTAACCCAAACCCTAACCCTAACCTGAACCCTAACCCTAAACCGAACCCTAACACGCTAACCGTAACCCGAACCCTAATACTAACCCGAATCCGAACCCGAACCCGTACCCTACCCTAACCCGAACCGTAACACGAAAACGAACCCTAGCCCTAACCCGCCCCTAACCCGAACCCGAACCA